>JAQISU010000035.1:16100000-16500000 GCA_029339505.1 Unio delphinus | reverse complement strand
GAGGATCTTTATCCGACCAACACTAAAGCATTATACAATTACAACTTGCTCAGTGATTATTCTGTTGTTGTTTTAGTGTAATTATACATTCAGCATCAATATCAAATTCTCTGATATTGTTTTTTGTCTCGTTTATAACCAGTGAGCTTTTTTCTGATTATGTCATAGTTGACAATATCACTGATTGTGGTGTCATTATCATCTAAAACAATTCTTCGAAGTTGATTTATTCTTCGTACTCTGGACACTGCCAAGTAAACTAAATTCGAAAACTCTATGCGATTATCTATGATCCAAACAATTGTATCGGTTATAGTCAATCCCTGCGAAGAATGTATCATCTGAAGTGTGTCTCTGACTATCTTTCTACTTGCCACTATCAAATCGTTTGGTCTCCACGCTTCCCAGAAATCATTAATGGGTTTCTGAAATTATTTCACGCGCAATTTCACACTGGATTCTATCCGGTTGTAATCTGATTAATTTCTTAAACTCGCGTAATTCATTATCAAGTTATCTGTGATCGGTACTAATTTCTTCATAATAGTCTACAAAATTCTTTAGCCAATGATGTCGGGATTAACCGACAAATGGTGTTGGTTGACCATAATCGCCACACATTATCACTTTGTATTCGCTAGCAATAATCAATCTAGAAACGTTTGTAATACATCTAACGACACTGTGCATATCTCATCCCAAATGATGATTTCAGGAAGATATTTCTCGCCCATTTGATCAGAAGTCCATTCGTCACTATTCCATCGAAAAAAACTGTGATAAGTGCAAGCATTAATTCCTCGCTGTTTCATCTTTCTTGCAAGTCTGTGTGTTGGTGTTAGAACAATCATGTTTGATTTCCCTCGAAATAGTTCGATCGCACGAGTCGTCTTCCCTGACCCACCACAGCCGTTTAGGTAACTGGTTTTATATCTACATACTGGATCGGATATCGAAGGTGCATTAGATAGTTCTGATATCTGATTATTTTTCAAGTAATTATTTTCAATTGTAACATCTGCTGATTTAGAATGATCACGCAGTATATCCTTTTTAATTCTCTATGATCCCCAAACTCTCCTCGGAATTTGTAAATTCGGCCACTGCTTCTTTATATTTGATATCCATATAAAATGAATCAGTGGCGACTCTAACCGCGGTGTCAGGAAATATATTTATCATCGAAAGTAAATTGACAGAAGCATAAGCCAGCATAGAAGCCCTTAATTACGTATACTGAGGATTAAGTCCAACGTTATAAGTAACAATTGTACCGAATTTTGTTTCGTCGGACAAGAAGACAAGAAGGCGTCTTTACGATTTTTATATATATATATATATATATATATATATATATATATATATATATATATATATATATATATATATATATATATATATATATATATATATATATATATATATATATATATATATATATATATATATACTATAATCAGTCGTGAAGAATACAGATTGTGGTCGTATTTTCCACCCTGTGTGAATTTACTAATTATTCCTCTACCGAGATCTTTTGCTTGTTTATTTCTAACTTCAAATATCTCTTTGGACCACCTAACGATATATTCTTCGTCGAGATCAGGAAATTGTTGGGTTTTTTTATTTTCGCTGATTATACTATGTAGACTCTCGGGTTGTGGTAACCAGACTTCAGTCTGTTTCCGATATGATATAATTGCTTCACTGACAATCAGCGATATCAGCATTTTAGAATCAACCATATACCGTAAAAACACTATTGGCATCCAATGTTTTTCAGAGATGTGTATACCAAACCAAAGATAACAGCACGGATGAAGTCCTTTAGCCAATTCAAAATGATACCACACGAGTGAATCCGGTTAGATCAAAATCGGGCAGCGGTCCATTAATCGCAACACGGGTCATTTCGTGTGTGGGATGCCCAAATCTTTTAAAATACGCAGAGCATTCTCCATAACCGAAAAAAACGCCCCGGGTAACACGCAGTCATATCAATCGAAATAACACTTTCAGGGTCATATTTGGTATTCCATAATCCACCATGGCCATAATACACGCAACTTGACTCGATATCTGAGAGAAATTCAGCTCTTGTTGGTTTCCATAGATTTCTCTTTCTCGTGAAATGAGCTGCAACTGAAGGTATTGTAAAACAGTTTGTAAGTAATTGTTCGTCGTGTTTCGTTGAAAAATCACTTGCTAGTTTTCTCATCTCGTCATGAATGGCTTCAGTACGATATAATTCGCCATTGGGTTTTACAAATTGATCGAATTTACACTCTTTGTTTTCAAAACTCTGAAATAACCACACTGACACATGATCGTTTTTACTTAACTCGTAAATAAAATCAAATATTTTCTCTTCAGAGAATTCTCCCGAGAGAATTCCACAGGTATATATTATATAGTTTTATCTCGCGTAAAAAATATTGTTACCGCAGAGGTCCAACCGTGTGCATTATAGTCAATAATTTTGATTGGAGATCCTATCGATTTATATTTTGATTCATATAATACCTCTCCTGTTACTGTCGCTACGGTTATTGAAAATTTTAGTATCCACTCTAACGCGGCTACATTTTGAATTGTTGCCCAATTCTCCCGGACTGTTAAACCTCATTCATTCATTTTTTTGCATCTCAGATCCGTCAATTTGTTTCCACGCAACGCATTTGTAAAATGCTCTATTATTCGTTCAGCTACACAATTTATCCTTGACAAGTTCATGGGTTTTAATTTTTCAATACTATCGGACAGATCCCATAAACAACCGCGGTTACAAGATAAACTCTCTCGTAATACGGTTTGTCAATTCTAGTCAGTGTTCCTGGTTTGGAATCCTGACTCACTGTGACAGTTCTTTTATTTTTATCTTTATTTTAATTTTTTTTCTTTCGTGATGGGTTCAAATCGGTCGCGTATAATCCAATTTCCCCTTTCTGAACGGATAATGAATTTCACTTTTAAGAAAATACCTTTACTGGTCAAGATGCAAGATTATCACTGCTGCTCTTTCGTCGTTCATGGTAGCATCAACACTACCATCGATTCGAAATGTTGACCAATAGTGAGATGCGCCATCTCGCTTGAATTCATTAAATGCATCATGGATTTTACCTATCATGCTTCTATCACTTATTTCACCCTTTGGTACATCTACCGAGATTTTATAAAGATTGAATTTAGCATTTTTCCAGGGTTTTATTTTTGGATAATCTCTCGAACTCCTTTATATTATAATTAAAACAACTTGGCTAGCAGTATCAAGTCAAAAGCGCAATAAACTCAAAAATAAGACGATTAAAAATATCATCAGGCAGAATAGTATACCGAATGAACATCACTTTCCCCTCTCGGCTGCCCCAACATTGTGAATAATCTCTCCACGAATCCGAGATATGTCAACAACATCCGAGTGGAAAACAACGGGGAAAATTTGAAAATTGTATTATTATAGTAACTTTCAAACTTTCGTAGAGATGTTAGATCATCATTATGAGTTTAAAAATCGAAGATTTTCTGTCAGCCATTAATGCTCCAACATGGAATTTCAACCTCGTATGAACACAAATTAACTTGTACTTACATGTATACCGCATACGCTGTTTTTCAGGTAAATGATTACTCACTACGTGTTGACAAATTGTATGGGTTGAAATTCTATAGGCCGCATTGATAAATCACCGAGACAAACTCTAAAGACAGGTATGATAGTGTTATTTTTTTTTTGCACCGGTAACACGGAAGTAATGAAACACACTATCATACCTGTACTTATAATTTGGATGGTGGGTGAGCATCTATAGATTTTTCACTAAAATTTAAATCACGTTATATTTATAATGATTACGGATGCTTTAACAACTAAATTAGCCTGCGAGCGATTAGACGCAATAAAGAGATTTATTCCGATTCGTGACTCTGTTGTAAATAAGCTACAAGCAAGGCAGGAATTTCAAACTGGTTTTACAACAGGCACTGAACAATTATTTAAACCAGTAACTGCTGATACTGAGAAAGCCTCATTGACCACTGAAAAAGCTATATTGGGAGATATTACTTAGGAACAGAGAGGAAAAAATCCCTTCTTCCTGTACTTGAAAAAATAGCAAAGCGATGCAAACAAACAAACAAAATCCCTAAAAAAAACAATTCCTGGTGATATAATAGCTACTGCACGACTTGAACAACCTGAAAAAGAAATTGATATTGAACAAGAACAAGAAGTCGATATTGAACAAGAATAAGAACAACCTGAACAAAAAAAGAAAGTGATACTACTGAGCGAGTTGCATTCAATGATCAATTTATTTCGGGTAAATTAAATGAAAAAAGAGATATGAGATTTGATAATATGAACGAGATAGCTACATTCATCGTTAAGAGTTTTCCTCACAGAAGAAATTATATCCACTATGATTATAATCTCCCAGATAAAACAATCATGGCATAATGGATTATATCGTGTGAAAGCGAATATACCTAATAAGATATCACCTGATGATGAAACATATAAAGATCTTATGAGAGAAATAAAAAAAGTTAAATCATCACCAACAGAGCAATCAGATCCTGGATTTCTTAGATTACCAGAGCAATCAAAACTTTTGGATATAGGAAAATCCTCATTGCAGTGGTATCATGGATATTAGTGTATAAAGCGATTTTATTGATGAGCTAGCGGACGGTTGCCACAATAACTAATGTCATTGATGACTTTGTCCGTGACATTTTGTTAAAATTCCATAGGATTTCGTGATTAGATAAATAGCATTTAAATAAGATAATCATACACTACAACCACAATAAACCAACCATGCTCTATGTAGTAAACTCACGATTGCCGGTTTATAGAGCGTACAATTGAGATGGTCTCGGCATTACCATTGCAGGGTTGATTACAAGAATGGTTCCATAAATAGCACCAATCGCAAAACAGAGTCACTAGCACCACTACCATCTACGGAAATTATGCCTCCGAGAATTAGCAAAATAATGAATAAAGCAGTGGATCAGAAAATAGCATCACTGAACAATGAAGGATATGATGCTCAGGAAAATATTACTGCAATTATGATAGCGGGAATTAGTTTGAAATCCAAAGCGAGGTCGCGATTTAGATCAAGAAATATATAATAAAATGTTCAAATCGTCCCCTGACACAGCGTTCGATTTAGATGCCCCAGTGCGAAAAGATGATTCTGTACGCGATTATCAATTCTATTCATATAATGCAGTACAACCAAATAGTCGATTAAGAATCGAACTTCAGGTCCAGGATACCAGCAAATACTTTCTACCCGCTGAAGCATTTATCGATGTGGGAGGTGAAATTGCAACAAATAATCCCTCTGCTAATGATCCACCATATGACCTAAATGTCCGAGTTGGCTTTGTCAATAATGGTATCATGGCGCTATTTGAGAATGCTAGATATATGATTAATAACAGAGAGATTGAATCTATAGATTATGATGTTGATGTGGCCACAACAATAGTGGGGTTAGCATGATACTCTGATGAATTTACAAGATCAGCAGGTCCATTTATGATGTTTGCTAAAGATATTACTGATCACGCTGATCATATTCAATATATTAAATTAAATACACCACAAGATACCGCAGTTGATCCACAACCAGTTGATATTGAACATCAAGCTAGACCAGCTGCTGCCTTTGATGTTACAAAAGGCATTAATAATGATTACAACATGGGCTTTGCAACACGCGTATCAATGTTGAAAGGACCGCGTAGATTATTTTCTAGCGCGATTCTACTATCTCATATATTTGGATTTTGCAGAAATGTTAGAAACGTTATCTATGGAGCGAAACATACAGTATTCCTCGTGCAAAAGGGTAGTAAAAATGATGCAATCTGGCATGGTGCTGGCCCTGTTGCTGGTGCTGCTCCAATCGCTGCTGGTAAAGTAAATATAACAACACTATCATTGTGGGTGCCAGTAATGACTCCATCATTCACCGCAGAGGAAACATTACTATCATTTATGAAATCATTCAGGAAAATCATTGCTACGGCACACAACAACGACGGATATTAAGGAGGATGATCTTAATGGTGTATTTACATGGCACATGGCATCACAACAATGTGTTGCTGCGCCACGACATATATTTGTTGCGTTACAGGATAGGGCACAATTAAATGACCAAACACGCAGCCATATATTTGACCAATTCGGTGTTTCTGAAGTATCGTTGAGGATAAATGGCCAACAGGAACCATCCGAGGATATTTTACTTAATTACGATCAAAACCAAATAGCACGCGCGTATCATCGTTTGTTTATATTTATGGGACGCGATAATAACGTAGACACTGGTCTGAAAATATCACAGTTGGATTATAGAAAACTATATCCCATCTACTACTTTTCATTCGATCATCTTGACTTAACCAGATAATCCGTCGTTAACATACACTTCCGAGCTCGTCTAAACCCTTCTGGTGGTACTGATTATAGAGCAGTTGCTGTAATACTCAGTGAAAAATCAATGCTACTCGAAGGTGTTGATGGACGGATGAGAGTAATTGATGCGCCAGTAGAAAACATGTAGTGTTTTCCAATAATATGTACACAATTAGATCAATCTGTTATTAAATAAAAAGTCATATAGTCTTGTTAATGTTACGTTAACTTCTGGTCAAATTAAAAAATTGCAATCGGAATCAGCTAAAAAAATGTGGAACTACTATCTCGTTTAAACACAATCAGATGTCTGGTGGTCAGAATAAACTATCACTGACAACTAGTCAGATTAAGCATTTCAATGATGCTCTCAAAGATAAAAAAGGTGTTCAAGTCACTCTCTCTCTCTCTCTGTCTGTCTCTCTCTCTCTCTCTCTCTCTCTCTCTCTCTCTCTCTCTCTCTCTCTCTCTCTCTCTCTCTCTCTCTCTCTCTCTGCAGCTGAGATCAAAGACATGATAAAATCCGGCGGAATATTCCCGCTGTTACCTGCGTTACCAGCACTAATTTCAGCGGCCGCGAAAGCTGATGAGTTAGGAGCCGTTGGTACCGCGGCAGGGATGACACTAAAGAAAGCAATTGGAAAAGAATGCAAAAAAAAAAAGAAACAATCAGGAAAGGGTCTAAGACTACCAGGAACTCCGTATTCATAGTATAGCCGAAACGGCCTGAGAACACCAGGGACAGTTTACTAACAATATCGAGAGAACCTATAGTTCCCATGTCAAATTTTGATTTACTTGATGCTGCTAAAAACCTAGCGGTAAAAAAAACTTTAGAGATGTTTTAATGCGAGATCAATTACCAAAACATCCAAACAACGCCGAAACCGGTATCATTAATCTCGATAACAGCACCGGACCTGGAACTCACTGGGTTGCATACGCGATTGATTCGCGTGTGATTGTTTATTTCGATTCATATGGGTTAGCACCGCCTGAAGAGTTTATACGTAATATAAAACAATTAAACACCCCACACTGGTATTCCACGCTAACAACACAGAAAATTAATGACCATCCAAATCGCCTTTTAGAGAGATCTTAGAATATAATGATTGATATTTGGGGAAGATCTCTATCAACCCTGAAAAAAACCACCACGGAATCATCTGCAACCGGTGATGTAAAAACAAAAAAAAGATGAAATAGCTGCAATGGTAAACCTCGCAAGTGTTGATCCCAATGAAATTGTTGTTTTTTAAGATCGTCAAGAAGATTGAAAACTAGTAATGTTTCCCTTGATGATATTTTAGTTAAAAACCGCGACGCAGCTGAAAATACTAGCGCGGTATTTTCCGATCAGGGCAAGCTCAAACCAGGTGTTCTCATTTTAGCTAGCATGGATAGAATTAACAATTTAGAACCATTAAAAACAACTACGCGATGAATATGATGAACATATCACTAAATTCGATCAATTTGCTGAGTTACAAGGAAATATAGTTGACCAGATTGATGCACCGTTATTACGTTCCTTTGGAAATCCACCGGTGACCATACCAAAGCTAACAGAGATAAAAACCGCTATGCTAGAATTAACAGCACTACAATCCAAATATGAAGAACATGTAAAAGTTTTCAACTTTTCGCAATAATCTCGTTGAGAAATTCTTGGGGTTCTCATTTGATAAACTCGACATAAGACTCCCGGATATTAGAAAATCCATCGAAGAGATCAAGCAGACCGTCGATGCAATCAGTGATGATTTACCGAGAATGATAAACCGATTAGATAAAACAAACAATCCTCATGAAAAAAACTATCAATGTGGTTTATACGATCCAACACGGATCAGTCATGTGGACACCACAAACTAACACGCTAAGTATCACTGCGACCGTCAAAGGCATCTACAGATTAACAATAGTGTCACAGATTCAATTTAATATTTCATCGACAAGTTCAACTGTGGTCAACAATACAATATCTACAATCATCGACAAGGATACAACTAAATGATTCACAATAACATCCACCGATAATAATTTGGCTAGGACTCCAATAACATGGCATGTGGAATTTTTAGCGGATTTGGGTAAATAACTTAATTTAAATCTATAGTAATAAATATAATGTTATCAACAACAATATCACCGATATTGTCGTCACAACAGTATCGCTATGATCAAGTCAGAGAATTTCAAATTAAACTCAAAACAATACCTGAGGAGTACCAAATAAAAATAATAAAAATTCCTACGAAGAATTACCGCAGTTGACGTTACCGTGTACTCGGTATAAGGTGTAATTACCGGAGCCGGTATTATACTCTCTTCTGTAACAATGGTTACCCCGATAGCTGTTCCAATTTGTATATCCGCGGAGACAACAATCGCTGGAATAATTTCAATAATAACAATGAAAATATCATCATGCAGCCAGCATAAACTACAAGATTACGTAGTTAAGTTCCATGCTGTGTCAATCGCGTACTCCCAATTATCCTCGATGATATCGTCGTCACTCGATGACACATTGATATCCGATAGTGAATTTTCCACGATGTCAAAATTAGAAAATCAACACGAATATAATAACAATGGCAACATCGCAAGAACTATTCAACGAATAGCGGAAAATACCACCCCGGTGAAAACCAGCATGTTCTCAGTAACCTCAACCATTCCTGAATTCAGTGTGAATTTCCCTACTGCGATTCCTCTGAAGGAAATAGAACTAGCAAAATTACGAGTATACCATGGTTGACCTAATATTTGATCCACAGCATTCGGTGGTCAACAACCGAATAATTCCCTGGTTTCTGCGAGTAAGAATAAACCAGACGGGACTCCATACTGGAATGTTGTTTCCTTACCATCTGGGTCTTACCAAATCGAACAAATCAATAATGAATTGCAGCGTAGAATAAAATCCATCACGGGAAAAAAATCAAAAATCGCCATATGAGTTCATGAACCAACACTATCATCCGCGATTGAGATAAACTCACCCGGGTATGCCGTAGATACATATAACAGCTCAATCAGAACTATATTAGGATGACCTAAAATACCACCACTACCAGAACATAAAAAATCTGATTATACCACAAATAAACAATCATACCATGAAATTACCACATCATATAAAGAACACCTCCTCGATATAAAAAGTCATCACCGCCGGGTAGTTACTTTAATTTTGTTGATCAAGATTCCGCCTTTTGGAGATTTAAGGTTGAACAGACTCCAGAATCAATTACATATATAAACACGTACCATAATCGAATTATTCAATACCTTAGAGAGATCAATCGAGAACACAGTCAACAACTACAGCGACTACAACAGGCTTTCCATGAGTATAATCGGAGTGAAATCATTAAACGAATTGAAATATTAAATCAACTTGTATCCGACATGGAATATATCAATCAGCGAGTAATTCAAGTAATAATTGTTCATAGCGATGACAACATTAATTACTCTAAACAAAATTTCCTAACTGTATACAGTCTAACAGAAACCGATCTATCGAATTTCAAGTTTCTTGGGTATAACGCAAACGAACTAAAAAAAATCCGTTAATGATCTTATAAATGAAACGTTTACTATGATATTGACCGCATGGAGCCAACAACACAAGGGTTCAACCATCCTCAAACATAATAATGACCCAGATGGTAGTGGTGGGCATATTCCTCCTCAAAATGTGAATATTTCCTCGGTGATTGCAGTAAATTTAGTATGTGATGCTATCGAAGGAAGTTACCAAATAAATCTAGAAAGATCAAATCAAGCCCAGCAGGGATATATTTTATATTCACTACCACCAACAGCTCCACCCGGAATTTCAATAATTGAAGGTCCAACTAATCCAGTGTATATGCGATGTCATAATAATTCACTAACAAGAATTAATTTTAAACTAATTGAACAGTCCAATAATTTAATTGATTTACGAGGAGAGATTTTGCAAATTAGTTTGTTTGTGAAATCCTAAAAGGACTTTCATCGTAAAAGACTTTTACTATAACAATTTGTTTTCGCAGTGCAATCCGCGCCGGGTCTGTTTCGAGACTTTGTCTCCGCAGCGTGCGAAACTGAAACAATTTCTCCTTTTTTTGTCTGCATAAAATAGTTTCGGTTTGAGTGAATAAGTTTCGGTCTGTCCACCCTTGTTGCTGCTCGGGCCCTGGAATGCAAGCGAACGTTGTCCATATGACTTTGTTTTTACAGTGGGAACAATGAGTATGTGATTATCAGAAGAAGAGCGTAATGATCTAGCTGGTGTATACACATGGGTGAGGCTGGATATTATGTTGGACTGGAGTGTGTCATTGAAACATAGCACAAAGAACAAATTTTGTGTTTAATTCTGTATTAAATCGATAGCCAGTGTGGGTACAGAGTAATGTTGAGGTGTGCTCTGATCGAGGTACTCTAAAGATGATCCGTGCAGCTGTGTTTTTAACTGTTTGAAGTTTCTGGAGTAAATGTTGTGACAAAAATTTAGTTACAATAGTTCATTCTTGAAATTTCTAATGAACACACTAGTGTTTTAGTAGCATCAACTGAAATATATTTACGAATGGAACTGATGCGTCTCAATTCAAGATATGCAGCCTTGCATATGTACATGACATGTTGGTGCTATGTGAAAATACTGTCTAGTGTAACACTGGGTGATGATCGATGACACTTGAGAGCGGCTAAATGTACAGGCTGGGCTGGAGAAAAAACATATTTTGTGTTTAATTCTATATCGAATGGATAGCCAGTGTAGGGTAAATAGTGATGGCGAGGTGTGCTCTGTTTGAAGTACTCTAAAGATGATCCGAGCAGCTGTGTTTTGAATCTTTTGAGGCTTTTGGAGTAGATATGAGACGAACCAGACAAAATTGAGTTACAATAGTCCAGTCTTGAAAGTACCAATGAACACACACGTGTTTGAGTGGCATCAACTGAAAGATATTTACGAATAGAACTGATGCGTCTCAATTCAAGATATGCAGGCTTGCATATGTTCATGACATGTAGGTGCAATATGAGAGTACTGTCAAGAGTAACGCCTAGGTTTCGTACTGGCTGTGACTGTAGCTTGTTACATGTCATCCATGATTTCACATCAGAAATGCACCTCTCTAATCCATGGATGGTAGCATCAACGTCACTTGGGTTGCTAGACATGTATCACACCGATTTTATCCTTACTGTTGCAACAGCGTTTATAACATTTGTGAAAACTAACATTTAAAATTTAATTATTATAACTGTAGACAAATTTTCACTTATTTGTTAAGTCAATAAAATAATCTTCAAATTCAGGGGCATTTAGATAACCATATTTTATGGCGGGTAGGCATTTGGCAGTTCCGTTTTGAAAAATGTGCATTAATATGGTGGCCAGCAAAGGAATGACTCTCAATTACGCACAGTTTTAGAACAATAATGAATAAATAATTGTAATATATACATTCAATACAGCAATATGACAGGTTTTCAGATATCGACACAAATATGTTTAATGTCTAATTTTCCTTAGATAACGCAACATATATTATATGAGGCAATTTAATTTATAATAACTGGCATCCTATGTAATAAATATACAAACATGTGATTGATATATATATATATATATATATATATATATATATATATATATATATATATATATCTATATATATATATAAGGACGATTTCTATCAGACATAATCTTTATTGTTATC
The DNA here is from genome assembly GCA_029339505.1 of Unio delphinus. Taxonomy (NCBI): domain Eukaryota; kingdom Metazoa; phylum Mollusca; class Bivalvia; order Unionida; family Unionidae; genus Unio; species Unio delphinus. The sequence continues at coordinate 16,487,832 of JAQISU010000035.1, read as the reverse complement.
GGAATAGAAATGACAGAATTCTGGCATTGATTTCAACAAAACGTTTTTTTTAAACTTAAGTTTTAATTCAAGCGGTTATTTATGACAGACATCAAACACGATCAATCAAATTTATAAGTCTAGTCACAACGTCAAGACTTGTATTATAGAAATTGGAGCCCGGTCACCTGAAATTCACATTTCAAATAGTCAGTATTTTGCAAACAACATACAGTGATTTTATTTGTCATCATATAATTCAGGTCACAATCGGCCAGAGGCGTAGCTGGGGGGGGGGGGGGGGGGGGCTAGGGGGTACATATGTCCCCGGGGGCCATACTAGTGGGAACGCCAAAATGGGCTTTGAAATAGGTTGTAACGGGAAATGGTGATTTTATTGATGAAAATAATGGGTTTCAGAGTTGAGGGGGGGGGGGTTGAATATTGTCCCCGGGCGCCAAACACTCTAGCTACGCCTCTGCAATCGGCATGCTTCTGCATAGAGTTACATGTACATGGTGTATGTGAATTAGCATATGGTTCTATAGAACTCACTATTTGCTAACGACTTGACCATTCATTGTTTCCATTTAACCATCAAAATGTTTTAAAAATGCAGGACAACTAATTAAATAACCAACAGTTTAACAAAATGTCAAATATTTCATACAAATGTACAGCTATTTGTTACTGTATCTCCGAAAATTATTTTACAGAACTGTAAAAGTTATTCTAGTAAGTTTTATGACATCTATTTCAATGAAGATTTCACATCTGCTACATGTTAAATGAATTACAAAAAATCCTAAAGCATATCCATCAATATCTGTCATGGGGAAGTTAATCATTTTTCTTGTGAAATGTCTGCTTTGTGAGTTTTGCGCTTAAACAGCTTCATTACAACTGCACTCGCTACTCCGAATGTCGTTCCTCCAGCTAACTGAGTCCCAACACTCACAACGCCGGTCGCCGCAGCCGATTGAGCCATTGCAAATGCTGATCTGGCCGCAACATTACCGATAGTGGCCTGCAAGATATTACTAATTTTTATTATACCATATACAAGGTAACGTCGAGTTGCTACAGATTTAAATTTTATATTTATGTGGATCGTATTGTACCAAATATTCGACAATAATTATGCTGCATTTTAATATATTATTGTTTTTCAATGAAATAACTGACATTCTGTGTGTTAAAGACTTGCCATATTAATCCAAGTCAGATCTGTCACCCATTGGCATCCTAGTCAAATGCTCCACAGTCTAACTGAATAATCATGTGCTTCAAATTCTGCTTAGATTATGAGTTTGATAGAATCTTGAATACCATTTACTTTGTACAGTTCTCGGCAGGTTTTACAGGAGAAAAATAAGACAAGTATATATTAATGACTTTTCGATAGAATTTAATTCAATGCAATATCAGCGGATGTTATGATGCATTGATACCTGTACAGCAGCGGCAATGCTACCTGCCGCCACTCCTCCGGCTGTAAAACCAACAGTTCCAAGAGCAGCGCCGACGATAAGTGGTGTCGCTACAAATCCAAGAACACCAACGCCAAGGCCTACTGCAACGTATTTCAATGCTGAAAGTATACGGTATAGAGTTAAGGTACTAAAATAGAGATTTGAACCTGTTAGCCTCAGAAAAAGTCACCTAACTGAAAAATAGGGAGTCAGTAAGCCAACGTGATTTTTCATCAGATAAATCAATTTTAGTGTGAAATATCAGCTTTGTATGCCATTTTAATGAATGCATGGCTGCCACTGCAGCTCAGCTGGCCATTTGAGATCCCTTTGGACGTTAATAACTGAGTCTAATCCTAGGATAACCTAACAAGCCATCACTAATTCTGAAACAGACATTATGGCATTGGGTCTAAATAAATACATTTAACATTCCAAAGGCAATTTTCTCAATTGTTAAGTCAGGCATGAGGAAATATTTGCGACAAGTTTTTATCCATTTAAATGCACCCAAATACTTTGCATATAATTAGTAGTAATTGTTGTAATATGAGTATTGTCAGGTGAAATCATGTTAGAATTTGCATATCTAATAAACATCGAAGTTTTTCCATCTGCGTTCAATGCACAAAATATTATCTTCTCTTTGAATCACTCAAAGGATGCGCAGAGTTGCAACGATCACCATCCGTTCAGTTCATGTTATCTAATTTAGTCAATGTGCCATGTTTGCTCAACATTATAACCTATTTGTGCTGATGTAACCTTGATTTATATGACGAGACTCTGTCAGATTTTAGTACTGTATATACTATCCATGATGTAGTAATTTGAAACATAGGTGAAGAGTGAAGAGTGACCTTCTAAAGTCGACTTAGACACTTATTTCAGGAGATTAAAGTTTGGCGACCTTGCCTTTTGCACTATCATGTTATGGATAACGTGCACACAGAGCCTATGTGAAAGTAAACAAATATTTTTAGATGGGCCGATCCCACTTTAAAGACAGATGGAAACTACTAAACACACAGGTATATATATATATATATATATATATATATATATATATATATATATATATATATATATATATATATATAGATAGATAGATAGATAGATAGATAGATAAAACTGATATCCGCACATAGCTAAATAATACGGACATATTATCATCATTCTTTCAACCGCATGCCTAGCGATCAATGATGAAATTCTCCTCATTCATTGCTCGTAATGTCATAGGAAAATAACGATACAACAGTATGTATAGTCCCTTCTAAATGATATTAAAATGGTATGCAAGTTCAAGAAATCCTTTCTTTTCCATTCCCCTATCGTTCATAAATGCAAGAAAAGCACCGAGAATACTTACCCAATCACATTAATGTTGGGATATAAGCCTGCTACCTCGCGAATCCAGCCCTAATAAAAGATGAAAATTCGTCTGTTTTGTCTGTGTCCTATATACAAAGGGCAATAACTCTTGCCCCTTACCTTCCCTTGCCCCCGCCAGTTGTTGCTAGTTATTAAGCTGAGCGATATATACTATACGAGGATGCTCGCATGGCGGGGTGGTTGGGAGGGTTCTTGGGTAATATGTTGTGTAAGTATTCTCAAAGAAACATAATTTGCTTAAAAAATTTGCTTTCTCCTTCAACTACGTTCTCCAATCTCACTAACGTTAGGAGAATAGGCAATAGGAGGAATGAATGCTGAGCATCCTACTTGTACCCCGGGTATCCTCTAGGGTATGATGGATGGATTCCCCATGTGAACGATGACCCGTTCTCTTAATTTAATCAGCAACACAGCCCAGGTTCACGTGATATGTGACCCCCTTTTTACGGTTAAAAAGTTAGTTTATTGAAATCTTCTTACCTAAAAAAAAAATGTCTGGCGAATCCAGCGAAGCTGATAGGCTGTAGTGATTGTTTTAAATGGGTCTGGTGGGCATATGGGCTGCAAAGATCGGACCTACCAGATTCAAGGTTTGCCTCTGCGAGGTCAAATCTTTGAGATAAAAGGTTGAAGAAGATTGACTCTGCAGACAAGCCAACAGCTTCTATTGTATCTCGGATCAAAACATTGCATTCGAATGCAATGCTCTCTGAGATTGCTCTAATCTGATTAGAGGTAATCTTCATGAGGCGATCTTGTGAGACCTCAGAGTACACAGCGTATAACCCGCTTCAGCCATGAAGCAAGGGCTTGAGGGGTGATATACCATGACTCAGCTGTCACCAGCAGAAATGACCCGACTCGCCTCTGTGCGTTTAAAATCGTGCTTGAGTGCACAAACAGGATCTTGCATAACTGGTGTTCCTGACTTATCTATGGAAGAAAGCGAGCTAATGACGACTGTTTTATTGCCAAATGATGCTAACCTATTTTTGGGTAGGAAGCCTGGCTGCGTCAAGAGTACCACCGAACCATCTGATCTGAACTGAAGATAGTTCGGGTCACTGGAAAGGGCCTGTAACTCACTCACCTTGCATGCTGAAGCTAAGACTATCAAGAAATCAGTTTTGTGTGATAGTAGCTTTAACGAATTGTGGGCTAAAGACTCAATACTGTCTTAATTGAGCCATGTTAAAACCCAGGACAGATTCCATTTGGAAACAGGGTGAGGGATTTTGGTCTATTGAACTCTAAATAGGCTAAAAGATCTGACAGATTTTTGTCATGATATCACATTTACCATGATGGCGTAATGTGATATCATGGAGAGATAGATTTGATAGTAATTGGGGCCAAATGTTTCTCCTCGAACAGCCAGAGAAAAAAGTCGGCCAGTTGAGGGATTGAAACACTCAAAGGGACGATGTTATTGATATGGTACCAGTCCGGAAAACATGCCACTTGAAGATTTAAATTGTTTGTCTCGCAAGGCCGTCCAGATAAGAGTTAAATGTGAAGACAAAGACGGTCCGGATAGGGGTGGAACATCCGTGACCGCGGTTGCTTGAGAAGATTTGGGCTAACTGTAACCTTCCTGCAGAGATCTATCGCCAGATCGAGTAGATTGAAGACCCAAGAGTTATTCCATCTGAGAGGGGCAATCAGAATCATCTGACAGTTATGACCCCTTAGCCTCGGGATTATCTTCAGTACCAAGACCGTGGGAGGGTAGGAAAATGCCTACAACCACTCCCAGCTGATTGACACAGCGTCCACGGCCCATGCTGCTGGGTCTGGAACCGGAGAGACGAAGGTGGGCAATTTGCGATTCCACCTTGTTGCAAAAGATCGATCATCGGACGTCCCCAAAGTGTGCAGATTGAAAGAAAGACCGATTGATGGAGTGACCATTCCGTGTGAATGACTTGACCTTTCATGGATAGAGTGTCAGCCAAACCATTGAGTCTACCGGGAATGGGTCTGGTTTGTATATTGATGTGGAGATTGTCGCACCAATGTAGAAACTGCCGGATCAGATTGCACAGGTCTGGTGATTTGGTACCTCATTGTTTGAAATTGCAGGAGGCGGCCGCCCACAGGAAAGCTGGCCTCGGGCGGTGGGCAGGGTATGTCAACGTCTAGAGTTAGGAGGCTTGAAGGCGTAGAGACTTAGGTTATTGTCGCCTCTATATGGTTGCTTCCTAGCTTGATTAGACTGTTGGCTCCCAGCATTGGTTTGGGATTTATACTGCACATTTGATTGTAAAGATCCCTTTTCCCTGGTCCGCCTATCATCCCTCCGCTGTGGCAGGGGATGATTGCTTTGAGACGTCTGCGAAAGTTGGGCGGCAAGTTGGAGGGGCAGTTCCGAACTTCTTTAATTTTTGCCCCCAAAAATTAAAGGTGACTCAAAAGAAGGCATCCGTAAAGCCAGAGTAGGATAGGGATTGAGCAACGTGGACCTCAGACATGCGTCACGTCGGATCAGCTCTAAGCTGACAGAAGCAGTCAACGCATTCGCCATGGAATGGTGAGCTGCCCTGTTAATAACTCTTGCAATCCGGGCCGTCGATTCCCAAGCGTGGTCATTGAGGGATTTAACTGGGAATCGGAAAATGGCTAGTGAAGCCAAGTCTAACATTGAAGTCGTAGCAACTGCGTTTCGGACTAGCTTTGAGGTGACACTGGAGATGAGTACTGAAGGCGTCTGATTGAGTTTTTTAACAGTTACACTAGAACGTCGCTGGTACTTAGCTTTCTGAATTTTTGCCTCCTGGATAAGGAGCAGGAAAGACATCGTCTCTTCCTCTGATTGAAGATCTACAGACTCCTAAACTTTGCAGTCTTGACTGGGCGGAAGGAGGTGGTGGGTATTCTGATGTTGCCAACACCCTATAAATTTCTTCCACTGCAGCCTTGAAGCTAAACACGGTCCGTTCCATGACTGGATCTGTGTATGGCTGATTTGCAACAAGTGTTTCGTCACACTCACTGTGTGCCGAGTCGTGTTCTGGTCAACGTTCCCTCTAGGCTGCACGCGCAGCTGCTCATGCATCCACGCGCAGCTGAATTGTCATTTTCCGCTCAATCCAACGTTAAATTTTTCAACCATTTGCTTAGATGGAACTTTGGTTCTGGTACAGCTTGCATCTCTGGACAGAATATACCAGGTGACATAGATGACGCAATTCCGTCATCCTTGACAATTTCACTAATTCTTCCTTGTGAAGAAGCCGTGAACATATGGACGGCAGGCACTGACATCTGGTTTGTCTGGCGAATGGTCGGCCTGAATGTCGGTGATGGTCCCGCTATGACCGGTAACGGTCTCTCCAATGGCCTGACTGGACGGACAGATTTCTTACTAAAATCTCCATCATAGTATTGGTATATTGCCGGCGGTACAGCTTGACGGATAGATTTGTCACTAAAATCCCAGTAAATCATAGTTGGTAGGCCCATTTTAGCAATAAGGTCCCCATACTGGGACAGCACTGCCGGCTTGTTTGTCTGGCGTGTGGTCCGCCTGAATATCGGCGACGGTCCGGCTATCACCGATACCGCCCGCTCCAATGGCCTGGCTGGATGGACAGATTTTTCACTAAAACCTCAGTACTAGTATTGGAATGTTGCAGGCGGTACAGCTTGACGGACGGATTTGTCACTAAAATCCCCGTAAATAGTTGGTCGGACCGTTTTAGCAATATGTCCCCATGCTGGGACGGCTGTACTGCCGGTGATGTCGAGGATGTATAATGAAATAGATCATATGGATCCGGTAAAAAAACACATGCGTCCTGACTTACAGGCCCGAAAGAAATGCTCGGATATGGGGGGGGGAGACCTACGCCCTCTGGGCAGCCGAAAATTGGGGGAGCACTGCCCCAAAGAGGTAATATCTGGCCTGATGTCAATAGCTGCGCCGTTGATTCCTGGACCAAACGACGCATCTGTTCAAATATTCAAGCGGAAATATTTTGTTATTTATCTGGAAAAGAATTGTGCTCATAGAATTGTATTACCAAGAACTGACTTCATCACGTGACATCGTCTTCCATCTTGGATACTTCACTAAGATTCGAACTTGTAATTATTTGCACATTTAATTACCAGGACGTTTGCAATTTCTCTAGTGGATAATATTTTGAATTATTTTTGGATTCATTTTGGAATTAATTCTTTAAACCGTAAGTTTATTTTTCTTTCTGGAAAATATTTCTGCTCAATAAATTGTTTCTTAAGTTTTTACAAGTTTGTTATTCTCACTCTTTCTGTGTTACTGTTTATTCGAGCCTAAGCACGTAACAATACCACTAGAAGACTAGATAAGTACGTTTATTTTCAATACAATTTAGATATGATGTACTAGAATCACTGCTGTGTTTGTTCTTTACTCCTTTATAACTGTATTGGTAAATATATCAATACTTGAGAATACATTTCTTCTATAAGTAAGGTATTACAACCATTTGCACTGATTTCTCGTAATCATTATATATCTTTTAAACTGAATAGACTACTACACAATGTATATATGTATTCAATATATTTAAAAGGCAAGGCAAAGGATTGTATTAATGATTCAGAGTTTTACATTGGAACACTCAACACTATTTTATAGAAACATAAGAGTAGCACAATGGCTTCATCTAATGAAATAAAACGTCAGCACTGGTATAATGTTATCAACCATAACTGTGTTTATATGGGTACAGGCATCTTTAAATTTGTTATCAGGGACATCTCACCGAAGAATCTCTTACCATTAAGTTGCACGGGCAAAATGCCTATAAAATGTAATTTCTACTTAATGAAACCACTCTCAAATAATTTCAATAATTGTGTGTGCTATACCCAAATCTCCTTCAAACTGTATTATATCTTTGTTACAAACCGAAGCCGTGATTGCAACTGTCTTATACCTCAGCTATGAAACAAACTGCACTTTGGAACAGTGTTATATGTCACTTCTAGTACCAAAGTCCGTTTCTGAAAACCTTATCATACGTCTGTTTCAAATTCAAAATTAGATCGAAACCATATTCAATTTCTAACAGATCAACTCGTCTTGAATCCGTCTTATATAAAATTACAAGTCCATGGACTGATTTTATATATATATATATATATATATATATATATATATATATATATATATATATATATATATATATATATATATATATTTAAGTACTAAAGTCTAAATCGTCTATGAACTCTATCATATTTATATCATAACAATCTTTAGAAATCGTATTATATTTCAGTATCAAAGCCACAAATCCAATGAAATCTTAGAATGTGTCTGTGTTCTATAAGCATTGATTAAAAGCATACTCATTCCTTGATGATTTGTAACAACATTAAAAACAAAAAAGCCCTACCTGCAGTTGTGGGGACAATAGTTGTTGTTTGTGTTTCAGTAGTGGTAGTTCGTGCAGCTGTTGACGTTGCAGCTGTGGTAGTCGTTACTACTGTGGCAGTTGATCCTGCTCCAGTAGTTGTCATCACTTGTGTCGTGGCGCTGGAGCAAGTGTTGTTCCTGCCGTGGTGGTTGCTGCTACTGTGGTTGTCGTTACTTGTGGAGTACTGGTTGGTGCTGCAGTGTTTTATATTTCATGGTTTTAACTGTTCCGTACATCACCTCATAGACATGTCACACAAGGTTTGACAACCAAAGCATAAGAAAACTTATATATACCAGAAAACCCTTTTCCGCTCTGTACCATTTATGCCTTTGCCTATAAATTGCAGAGACTAGAGGAAGAAATGCATTATTATAGCTACCAAACCGACATGTGCCTTCGTAGACAGACGGATCTGTCGAAAACTTCGTATCGAGAAGTTCCTATTTTTCAGGTAATCAATGCATTTATTGGCACAATGAATTTTGCTCTGGAAACGAATGCATGAATGATCTGAGGTAAAAGGTACATAAGTGGCAAACGCTTAACCTGTAAAATGGACTGGCCACAGCAACATCTACTTGACCATATGATGTGTAATAATAGTATGTATCGTAGAGAGTTTATACACCTTTTTTCAAGTTTGAAACTAACATTAACCTAGAGATAAAGATACATTTAGGAATGGGCAATAATATTGTAAAGTGTGGAAAATTTGAACTGCAAAATGAGAGAGCACATATGGAACGATAGTCTATTCCATAGATATAGTTTCCACGAGATTAAACTTGAATATGTTAAATAAAACAATTATGACCGAAACGGGGCAGTTGAGTCACATATTGATATTTTATGTAGTTCCAGGCAATACACAAACACTACTAGAGTCTTTCATGGAACTATTAACATTCAATGACAAAACCATTTGCAACAATATTATTTCATTTTCATAAGAATATAATAGGTGCGGATGAGTGAGGAATGCTTCATTCAATGGAAGTATCTTTCTATATGTAGCAAATCTGCATATAACATACAGGTATAGTTGAATAAATGTAGTCTGACATCAAATAACCAAATATTAAACACACCAACTTCAGCAACCCTCTTCTTTTCAAATGTAAAATAACACGAACTACATGCACATTTTATATATTTGTGTCCTTTACATTTATCATACGACCTTGTCAGTGGCCATGACAACAGCCGAATAAAACAACCAGAGAACTGCCCCAGTCCAGTGAACTAGCAAGGTAAATGACAATGATCTCTAATAAACGACAGCGAACATGACATTTAAAATAACATAAAGTCAATGACAAGTAAATAGGTCAGAGAGATGCAATGTAGACCTATTTATCGTGTCAGGTCATTATTTCCCGCTTAACAAGAAATTCAACCAAACACCGTGATCAACTGCTTTTCTTGCACAGGAATCGCTTTATCAAGTTTGCTTTACTAAAATGACGTCATTGTAATATTACCATAAATGATTATTTGACGTTGCAAATGTAATATTTTCTATTGCAAGAATAAAGAAAACACTTCTGAATTATGTGTAAAATAAGAGAACGAACTGGGTTCTGTCACGGATTCTACCAATACCCGAAGAAGTATAACCTTTAACTGCATATACAGCTTTAATTTTTAAGACTATATTACAATGATTAAAGCCATGAAATAAAATTTAATTTGGTATATAATACGGTTGCACAATTAAAATTGTAATCAAAAGAGTCGTCAAATCATCATGTCTATTTAATATTATTGTTCCAGAAAAAGGAAATGAAATGTTAAAAGACAATTGAGGATGTTGTTCTTGAAAGCAAAATAAAATGAATTTATGCAGAAGCTAGTTTAAGTGTACATAAATGCATAGATATAAAACATGATCGTTCCTTAAAACTGTTTTAGAACTTTAAGAAGCAAAGAGAGGTGTACCTGCAGTTGTTGGGGCAAGAGTTATTGTTGGTGCTGCAGTAGTGGTAGTTGGTGCAGCTGTTGCCGTTACAGCTGTAGTAGTCGTTGCTACTGTGGCAGTTGAAGGCGGTCCAGTAGTTGTAACCGCTTGTGTTGTGGTAGCTGGAGTAAGTATTATTTCAGCAGTTGTGGTAGTTGTCAGTACATATGTAGCTGTTGGCTGTGCAGCTGTTGTCGTTGCTACTGTGGTAGTCATTGGTATACTCGTAGTTCCAGGTGCTGTAACAGTGGATGGAGCTACTGTAGTTGTCAGCACTTGTTGAGTGCTGGTTAATAGTGGTTAGTAGTCTCACTCACTCACTCACTATCGCACTCACTCACCCACTGTAACCTACTCACTCTCTCACACACTCACTCAGTCACTCCTTCTTACCCACTCTCACTCACACAAAATTATTACTCTATTAAGAGTCACTCAAACTATCCGGTGATTTCGTGGTTAGAGCGTCAGCCGCGGAAGCGGGAGGTCGTGGGTTCGACCCCCGGCCGAGTCATTTCAAAGACATGCAAAAATGGTATCAACAACTGCCTTGCTTGACGCTCAGCATTCAGAGATTAGTGTTAACACTGGTTGGCCTGATGTCAGGATAATGTAACTGGCTTGGATATCATGCTACATGTCTACAAACCACCTCATCGCAGATATCATAGCGATATGACTAAATAATTGGTAAAGCTACGTTAAAAATCGAAATCGAACACATAAGAGGCGGTCTGTACGTATCTGTTCCTTGTATCACTAGCCAGCAATTTGCTTAAATTAAATTGGTGCTCCCTCTTATAAAACTTATTTACGCATCTATTAATTTTGTAAATATCGGCCGTTCTCACCACTCTAAGACCAGTATGATACATACTTGAATTCATTGTTTATCTATGTTTGTAAAATTGATTCCTTTTATAGCTTTCACTTGTATATAAAACATGTTATTAGTTAAAGTTTTCACTCGGTCTTCTCTCAGGACGAAGAAGTTGAATAATTTGAATTGTTTATGGCGCTCGCCTTTATGCTTTATGGCGCTCGCCTTTAAATATCACTACCATCTATCCATATGATTTATACATATCATAGCTTCAACATCTTTATCCAGTTTTCAATAAATATGTTTAGTATGCATATAATTCATGACCATGCTGTCTAATGTGTGCCATAATACAGAATTGATTGGTATGCTAATGATTAGACATAATAATTTAAAAACTTTATCAGTTGCAGTAAATCAAACCTTTGCTATTGGATGTCTCTCTTATCTGACCAGCCTGAATGGACATATCCGCCATTGACATTGACTGTATTGACTCTTTAGTCTCTTCATCGACTGCAAATGTTATGATGTAATTCACTTTTACCCGACGGTATTGATAGACAACATATTGATTGGAGTCACTTCGGGAACCCTTAAAACCAGGATAAAAGGTATGCATTTTAGTATATATTTTGGTCTCCTTTACTCGAGGTAAAGGTTTGCTGTAATTATTAACAAAAGTCTATTATTCGAAATTAATAAAAGTCGATCCCACTAAAAACGCAACATGACTAACTTCTATTTGTGATTAATATGTGATCTTAATTGTGGGATTTTTTTATGCAAAAAAGCTTTATAAATCTGGTTCTAAATAACCTTATAAACGAGATAGACAAAGTGCGTGGAAAATACAAAGAAAATTACAGTTCCAACCAGAAATGTATATATAAATTCCTACATCTTGAAACACAGTGTTGATATGGCAATAAGGACGGATATCGCACCAAACTAATTTCGGAACTATGCATTTCCCAAATTATTAAAAGTATTGTAACTGCAATAATTTGGTACAATATTACCATTTTATATGTTTCAACACGAATTTTCGCCAAAACAGGAAAATATATTACATATGGAATTGAATTCTGTTTTCAGAAAGAAAGTTATTTTCTTAGCTTAATTGCAGGAAAGTACGTTAATGGTGCTGACTTCCTCTTCGAATTTTTACTAAACACTACCACACAAACTAGCACCTAAAACGCAGCAGTTTACTACAATTATTCGAACCTAAAAAATGTACATCTTCAAGAAAAATTTAAATTGGTTCTTTGTAAATATGTCAAAATAAACAATACGTGTTCATATGACCTGGCTGTTAGGATTTTACATATTGTCTAGTGAGGCTTTTCCAGACATGAAACATTTTCCGCTATCGTTATCTATGTTTTACAATCAAATTTTGAAAGACTTTTTGGACGTATTTTCAATAATATCGTCCTTTTTTAAAAAGGGAAGGAAAGTCATAGATAGCGGTTGGATAAAGACCATCTGATATGAAATGGTAATAGTTTGTGTACAACCTGCATAATGAAGCAGTATCTATTAGGAAACACGTTTTATACGTCTGTACTATTCCTGGAATGCTGGCTAAGTGCTGAAACCGATTTGACTGAGTCAGGTTAGTATCAGTGACAACTTGCATTTAATAACACTGAAATAACAATTTTATACATGTAACATTGTACAACAAGTCTTCTCAAGCCTTATCAAAACCAACACCCACTCTTCCTGGATGCCTGAATGTGGCAGATCATGGAGTGGTAGCCTTGTGGAGTAGCCTTACTCATTGAAGAGCCACCGAAACGAGTTTATTCAATTGTGAGACTGACTAAATCACTCACAAGGTCCTCTACTGATGCACGAGTACATGACAAAATATCTACCACTTTCTTAGTATATCTTTATAATGTAGGTGCTTCAATCTCATGCGATTTCTCCCAACAGAACACTTAAATTATTTTCTTCGCACGACTCTCTTGCTAGAACCAGGTGTAAAGGAGTAGCCTGTGTAGACTTGTCACACATTAGAGTGGCCATCACACAATCACTTTGTATTTGTGGTCCCACCCTTAAATTATGTTTGGTAGGAGGACCGTGGGGTGGAGGACTGAGGGCAGTAAGCACAGCCACAAAAAAAGCATCTCAATTGATTGCAAGAGTATTTGTGATCCATGTGGGTCAAGGACTGGTGATGCATATGTGCACATTTTACGATTCCATCTTGTCCTTAACAGAACTATCAATGGGTGACCACAAAGTGCACAAATGTGCTGACAGAATATTGGGTGGACAGACGGCTCCGTATAAAGCCTTTCGGCCCTTTCGTAACAATGAATCGTCCAGCAAATTCAACTTACCCTGTATATGTCTGATCAGGGCCGTGTTTCCAGAGTATAAAAATGCAGGACACAACCAGATAATTGTCGATCTTAATGAGGACTTTTTTCAATATATTTGGTTGTTCCAGAAATAAAAAAATAAGCTTGTATTATGTAATTCACTCGTATACTGCTGATGTGAAGATGTTTCACTTCTGTACTCCATTCGCCACTTACTTGAACAATTGTTTGCAGCGTCACAGACGCGGAAATGACATAATGCTTCGTTTTCAATTAGGATTGTTGATCTAGCCGGGAAAAGGGTGCCTTTGGGCTAACAGACAATTTGTAAATAATGCATGAAAAGACAGCCTAGCAAAATAATATTGACCACGGCATTGAGTAGACCCAGCTGTTTCCAATGCTTTTTTGCTATGATATATTGAAAATTAACTCGATGAATTCGATAATCAGTATCGAGTGCATTTGCGTGATAATGATCAAGTACAGAACATAGTTTCTGCTTCGATAAAGGTAAACGTTCCATTTGCAAGTTTGGAGGATGTCGTTGAGATGCATCGCCTTTGCTGCTGGAAAGGTCGACAGGAAGAGATAAACGACTCAGTTGATGATCATTCTGATAACCGTGGGAAAGTATTGAGGCTGAATGTGAAAATAGTAAATGATTCCAAAACACATAAATCGAAGGAACGCAAGCGAGGATATGTGCATAAGTATGAAATTATATGTAGGTAAGTCATCCATTTCAAATGAACATACAACAGACCTTTCAGCCTCTATTTTGAAACTCACAGTGTCAATGTATTTATTGAGCCGGCTGAGATCTAAAATTAGTTTGCTACTCTCTCTCTCTCTCTCTCTCTCTCTCTCTCTCTCTCTCTCTCTCTCTCTCTCTCTCTGGCTTTGGGTCTGTACAATTTCTGTTTTCTCCAGGTCAAATGGCATAGTCATTTTGAACAAGAAATTCTAAATGGAGAGAACGTTGGATAAATGAAACCCAAGTACCGGATGAAACAACTTGGATCGCTGCATACTGATTCTATTACGATTTCTAGATCAACAATGCATGCTGGCGCTGTTACCATTTATAAGAGAATAAAACTAATTAATTTGAATTCAAAGAACTCACATCCAATGTGTTTGATAGACACTGTTTCTGTAGGGGAGGAACTTAGTTCCAATTAGGCTGTTGGCGAAATACCATATATATATATATATATATATATATATATATATATATATATATATATATATATATATATATATATATATATATATATATATATATATATATATATATATATACATGTATGTGTGTAAAAAAAATTTAATCTTTATACGTTGTATCATATTTAGTGACCATTAAGTTTGGGCTCGAATTTATTTCTTCATATTTGAAAAAAATGATTTTTTCTATGGAGAATAAATTACTCTAATAAAATTCTTCGATTGAAACATTCAATAGAATTTATAGTGATTTCAAACATGGAATTATATTAGTGTGATACAACACGAGCTATTGACACATCAACACTCTATGAGCTACTACAAACACGTCACGTTCTATTTTGGATTTAATTTGGACTTCTACTGAATTATCTTCAGGACTTTAAATTATTAGGACTTGAGTCTGTAATTCTAAGATTATTTGGGATTTAGATCATAATGCCGTTATTTCCTTTTTATTACATTTGTACTTTGTATTCTAGGTAAATCAATTATTTGTTGAATTTTATACAGATTGTTGATTTTCACTCTTTGCTGTTACTTATTTTCTGAGCATAGTCTTGTAACATCTAAATTGTGGAGTATGTACGTGATACGTTGCTTTTCGTGTATTAAAGCTTCGTCATATGTCATTCAAGCATAATACTTTTGATGATCTCTAAGGAAGACTGACCAATGACAGCAGTAACAATGGTGCTTAAAACTTGAAGAAGACATATGTTTGACCATGAGATTTGAAGAGGCTGAGACTGAGTCTCATATCAAGTTTTTGCCTACAAGAAAATAAAACGATGTTTCAGAATTAACATAGTTTGTAATTGATTGAAACATATAACAGGTTCTGATGTACAACTCATCCAGGTTGTGATCAATATTGGACTATTTCAACCATTGTCATTTTAAGAACGCGAGTATATACTCCTGAATGGTAATTATTTACTGTACTTCACTTGGAAGTTCACAAACACACGACACACACAACACACACACACACACATACACACACATACATACATACATACATACATACATACATACATACATACATACATACATACATACATACATACATACATCGCCAAATATCGAGACAACTTTAAATGACACCGGGAATGGTAATAACTGCACATGGTGACAGCTTTCATTGACCATATACCAGCATGCCATTGCATAAAGGTCAATAACGATTTATAGACTATAAAAATGGATATTTTCTGATGATAATAAAGGTGTAGATTTTACAACATAGATGATGTTGATAAAAATACCTTCGTATTAAACATTAGGAAGCAAAAGTACTATTTTATTGAAGTTTAGAAAGGCGTCTTCATGAGTACATTGATACATGCATAACTTAATCTCAAAATATTATGATTTTCAAGCTGGTATCCGTCACCTAGCTGATTGTAACTAAGTATATATAACATACACAATGTCATATTTGTAATAATTACTCAACATTTATTTTTAATTATGGATAATTGTCAACAAGAAAAAACTGGTTTTCATCAGGGCTTGCAAATGCTTGTAATTAAGCAATGTATATTTTGCTTTTACACTATTTCGATTCACACGTTAAAATCGAGATTGAACTTTCCTTACCATTACAGAATCATAGTATCGAGTTCCACTTGAAACAGATTCTTCTTCCGGTGCGTTAGTTAGGCTTGGGTCAAAACATCCAGGCTCATAATTCTGGTAATAAATACGATATTGCTTCATAGTACAAAGAGGAGTCAAGACATACAATTTTGACCGACACACCTATGTAATGAATACCTGGTTGTACCGATATCATTTTAAAATCTTACATTTGAAGCTATTATACAAATCCTAAATATCCATTAAGCATTACATTTTATAATCCTTTGAATTTCTTTCAAAAACAGATCGGATGCGTTGAAAAATAATCTAATTAGTGTGCATGTTAGCTATTCTTCTAGTGATTATGATACAGTCCATGTTTTATCTATACGTTGTGTTGGCTTTCAAACTCAAAAAAAAACAGATGTTAGGCAAGTCACAAGGTGTATCTATCACTTTCGTTAGAAGGAAAATATACACCAATCTTCATTTGTTGAACTGAAAGCATTTATCTCCCCTACATCCAATTTTTTATGAGCCCAACCCTTCCAAATGTTTTTCAGATTTGATCAAAACTATCTGGTGTGTTTAGAAGTTAAATTTACAGTTTCAATTTGTGCTAATATTGCCAATATATTATGTCATATTGTCATCATTGGTTGGTTAACTTCTCAATTATAAATTTATTTATTATTCCTATAGAGTCGTACGCGGTGCTATATCAAAATTGTGCTCGATTTGCAAAATGGGTGTTGTGCCATTGCCAGCTGACCAGAGATGTTCCTTCGAATCTGGATGATGATAATCAGGATATGGTTTGGTCAATAAGTTTTTTGAGCAATGCCTTTGCATATTCTTTATCCGTTTCAGTTCATCTCTGTATAGCAGCGTTGAGTGATGATTCATATTTTAATTGTACTTACAATGAGGGCCTTGATTAATGACTATATATAATCTAAAAATGATTTCTATATTGATAATGAGAGTCACAACAAACATAATAATTCTAGACAAAATTAAATGTCTTTATGTAAGGACTTTCCTGTTCACGTATTAAACAATAATGCAAATTCTATTTATCCAGTTGTATGACCAGCCGCCCACTGGTTAAGGCAACAAGAGATGGGAAGACTTAATAATTGGCCAACCTTGTCCAAATCTCAAAAGAATAATCAGAGTAGAAATCATTCAAAATTCGATGAATGAAATTTCAACACAATTAGGTTACTCGTTTTTAACGTGGTTTAATATTATTCTCTGAACCTTACGGCACCTGCAAGATCAGTCATAGAAGTTAAGAAAACATGATGGAATTATGGTCGAAATAATTCAATAAAATCGTAAACTAAGAACAGAAACTTAAATTTGACGAGGTGTCCAATCTTATAATTGCAGACACTAATATAGGTGCCGTGTTAACTGATGTGTCTTAAATGTAAATACATAAATACATTTGACCTACCTTGCAATCTCCCAGAACAACATGACACACGAGTATCGTGGCTCTTTCAGGATGATTTGCGAATTCAGAGTAGTGAAGACACTTAATTGGCGAATCACTGAAATTAAAATAAAAATGAATACCTGTTCTGGTACACATTAGTTAATGATATTATTATAATCCTTAAGATTTATATATGTTTTCATGTCTTTGCGTGCAAATCTCCCTATACTGTGACAAATAGCAATTAGTAGGATATATTAGTATTTTTCTTTTTATTAGCTTGACGAGTGGGTTTTGGACCGCTGCCTTACTCGTATGTCGGAATTCGACTTATTTAATGATTACAGTTTATCTGAAAAAGTCATGTTACGTGTTTACAAGGATGCACCGTATGCACTATTAATAATGCACTATTTTCAAAAGCAAGCATGATTTTAATTGGCGCATATATATATATATATATATATATATATATATATATATATATATATATATATATATATATGAAAAATAACAAGAAACCTAGGACCCACCGAAAGTTAGTGGCAGCTTTCACACATGTTCACATTGATCAAGAGTGTGTCTGGAACCTACGGTGACAGAAGTGTGATAAAACTGATCCTTAAATGCGAGTGCTTAAAACTAGTCACCTTGGGCCTCACGGCATTGTGTATTGGGTATATTTTACTTGAATCCGTGGAGTTAACACCATCCATCTAAACATGGCTTCCTGTAGTCAGCCTTAACTCCAGCGTAAATGTATTTGTTTCCATTTAGATGTGGTATAAATAAAATGCATGCTTTAGTCTCTCTCTCTCTCTCTCTCTCTCTCTCTCTCTCTCTCTCTCTCTCTCTCTCTCACACACACACACACATTGATCTCGTAGTGATACGAGCGTCTCTTTCTCTCTCTCTCTCTCTCTCTCTCTCTCTCTCTCTCTCTCTCTCTCTCTCTCTCTCTCTCACACACACACACACATTGATCACGTAGTGATAAGGGCGTCTCTCTCTCTCTCTCTCTCTCTCTCTCTCTCTCTCTCTCTCTCTCTCTCTCTCTCTCACACACACACACACACACACACATTGATCACGTAGTGATAAGAGCGTCTCTCTCTCTCTCTCTCTCTCTCTCTCTCTCTCTCTCTCTCTCTCTCACACACACACACACACACAATGATCACGTAGTGGCTATATATATATATATATATATATATATATATATATATATATATATATATATATATATATATATATATATATATATATATATATATATATATATATATATATATATATATAATTACCTAAAGTAAAAGCCGATTCCAAAGTCGCCCGTTCTCCTCATTGTCTGGTCTAAGCCTTCCTCGCATATCCTGGACTTCTCAATGCATGTGCAATGATATAGACGGCGAATGTTTAGATTGAAATCTGTAAGAGATGCAAGATTAAGTCAAATGATGATATCACATGATTTTTTTTCCAGTTTCTGTACTCTCATAATACTAGTAACGTATACATAATTCTTCCGACGTCCTTTATATCACTGATATGTGCAATCAATTCACATAGTTATACACGTTTTGTTACTAGTCGTCAGAAAGAACGCGTTCGGTTATGCGCAAAGATGCGTCAAAAACTTACGACCGATATTTTCGGGTATAGGAAGATAAAATGATCCTACCTCTAAGTTAAGAAAAGAACATTTATGGACTTTTAAATTTATCATACATTTTGGCCTCTAATTCGACTTTAGTTATGTTTCCATGGTGGATAATGTTTTCTTTTCAATGACCTCAGCACTTAAGAACCTTCATTTGTTTCATTATCGTAAAACTTCAAACCATACTCAATATGATCAATGGATATTCCAATACTTTCTAATCCACAGAATCGCAAAATTTAATAATATAATATGATTAATAATTAACTAAAAATAACTATAAGCAATTGAACATTCTGATACTAACCAGGTGTGTGGTTTGTCATTTTTTTCTAGTTCTGATTTGAATCTGTCTGAAAGACACGTGTTTTCAAGTTTTTCGATCTTGGTCACCGTGATTTTATCCTTTAAAAATTCCCGCAAAATATTCTCATATTCCGTTTCTCCAGATTGTAGCTGGACCAGGACATTGTTTGTTAGTTGTGTGGCAGTAGACATATTCTGTCTCTAAAATGGTTTGTCTTTAAATTCTGAAATAATAAATAAAAAAGTAGATCCATCACTCTAACGATGTGGCACATGGTCGAACCGTTCACGAATTGGTAATACAAAATTATAAATAATTATTTATTAACTATTTTAAGTACCGCTCCGGTGGACTAGTGATGAGAGCGTCCGCCGCGGATGCGGGAGGTCGTGGGTTCGTTCCCCGGCCGAGTTGTATCAACGACTTACAAAAATGGTACAAACAGCAGCTAATAACTGGTCGGCCTGGTGTCTGGATAATGTGGCTGGGTGGGACATCATGCTACATGTCTGCGGCATGATGCCCCAGTGCTAGACATCACTAGAAGCTGCCTCAATGGAGACATCGTAGCGATATGACTGAAACATTTTTAAAGCTAAGTTCAAAAATCCTAATCAAACAAACAAATAAGGTATATAAGGAAGTCTTTCACATCGAGTAGTCAACTTTAAACGATATAAGAAGACACGACTATCAAGTCGAATAGTCAACTTTAAACGATATAAGAAGACACGACTATCAAGTCGAATAGTCAACTTTAAACGATATAAGAAGACACGACTATCAAGTCGAATAGTCAACTTTAAACGATATAAGAAGACACGACTATCAAGTCGAATAGTCAACTTTAAACGATATAAGAAGACACGACTATCAAGTCGAATAGTCAACTTTAAACGATATAAGAAGACACGAATATCAAGTCAAATAGTCAACTTTAAACGTATACAAGATGTGCATATCACAATGAGTACTGAAGCCAACAGAAAATATATTTAAAATAAATAGAAAATGTTTGCTAATGAGCAAACTATTTTAAAACAATCAGAAACACGAGGAAGACACGCTATCTAGTGATCGAAGACAGTATCAGACGAGTATACATTTCTTGTCATCCTATTTTCCAGGACTTTTGGAACAAAATGTCATTTGACACGAACTGCGAATCAAAATATATACAGCATTTACAGCGTTATGTTAGTTCAACATTTTATCATTATACTTACCTGGCACTTAGGTTGTGGCTAAACTACTATCCTGCTCACCTTATCAGATCGTGCAGCTCTGTGTGAACGTCACATATTGATTGCCGTGCAGTAATGTATGCTGTTAATGATTGCAGATGTTGCGTTCAGTTAATCTCACTGCTGCGCACGCGACATAAATCTTGATGGATAAAAGGAATTGAAATGATTAAAACAGACGACTTGTTTACCTTCTCTTGTCGAATAGAGTGCAAGTTCAATACTGATGTGCCATTTGTGCGGTTTTATCGAACCCATCAAGATTCGTTTGAACCTTAATTTAAACAAGATTGCTTTGAAATAATAAGAAAAAAACGTGTTTTTTTAATTTAGACTTGTGGGATGGTTTATTTTACATTGCCAATGGTTAAGTAGTATACAATAGTGTCCCTTTGATTCAGTTTCGTTCGGTAGGATCTGCACAATTTGTGTGTATAAGTTGAACATTCACATGGTACTAACGCCTTTAAAATAATCTCGTGATCACAGTTATCATCAATATAGAAAAGCTGTTTATAATCTGTAAGGGCTGGGCCGGGGATATTTCTTCCAGTAATACAAAATAACCGTTCGTCTAATGAGCGCGTCAGGGCAATTTAATAAGAGTTATTTTGTCAGAATCACGACTGAATTCGAGGATGGATCCTATATGTTTTTCTTCTTTATAGAACGCAATGTTCCTTCATTATTCATTCACCATACCTCATTCAATACTTGTTTATTCCCTTCCATGTGTATAATGTAGTATCATTTCCTCTAGAGTCATACACGGTGCTATATCAAAATTGTGCTCGATTTGCAAAACAGGTGTTGTGCCATCGCACACTGACCAGAGATGTTCGTTCGAATCTGAATGATGCTAATCAGGATATGGTTTGGTCAATAAGTTTTGTTGAGCAATGCCTTTGCGTATTCTTTATTCATTTCAGTTCATCTCTGTATAGCACCGTTGATTGATGATTCATATTTTAATTATACTTACACTGAGGGCCTTGATTAAATATTATATATAAGCTAAATATGATTTCTATATTGATAATGAGAGAAACAACAAACATAATAATTCTAGACAAAATTAAATGTCTTTATGTAACGAATTTCCTGTTCACGTATTAAACAATAATGCAAATTCTATTTATCCAGTTGTATGACCAGCCGCCCACTGGTTAAGGCAACAAGAGATGGGAAGACTTAATAAATGGCCAACCTTGTCCAAATCTCAAAAGAATAATCAGAGTAGAAATCATTCAAAATTCGATGAATGAAATTTCAACACAATTAGGTTACTAATTTTTAACGTGGCTTAATATTATTCTCTGAACCTTACGGCACATGCAAGTTCAGTCCTAGAAGTTAAGAAAATATGGAATTATGGTCGAAATAATTCAATAAAATCGTAAACTAAGAAAAGAAACTAAAAGCTGAAGAGGTGTCCAATCTTATAATTGCAGACACTAATATAGGTGCCGTGTTAACTGATATGTCTTAAATATAAATACGTTTGACCTACCTTGCAATCTCCCAGAACAACAAAACACACGAGTATCGTGGATCTTTCAGGATGATTTGCGAACTCAGAATAGTGAAGAAATTTAATTGGCGAATCACTGAAATTAAGATAAAATGAATACCTATTCTGGTATACATTAGTTAATGATATTATTATAATCCTCAAGATTTATATATGTTTTCATGTCTTAGCGTGCAGATTTCGCTATATTGTGACAAGTAGCAATTGGCAAGATATATTAGTAAGTTTCTTTTTATTAGCTTGACGAGTGGGTTTAGGACCGCTGCCATACTCGAATGTCGAAATTCGACTTTGTTAATGATTACAGTTTATCTGATAAAAGTCGTTTTTGTAGGACATTCTTAAGAACACGCGTTCATTTAATGTCAGAATTACACTCGTATATCATTTGTTGCAAGCAAAAGAATTTAAACTGAAAACTCTTTAAAGATTTTGAACATGAGTAGTTCTTCCCGGTTTCTTCCTACACCAAATATACTGGCTGCATTATATAGCTAGCTTATCATGTTGCAGAGAAAAGGCCTTAAACAAGCAGATCTTGTTGGATACTCTACATGGTCACTTTGCAATAATGTAGATGGAAGCAGAGTAATTATAGCCACCTATATTAATCACCCATATTCATCAACATCAGTTCAATAACATTCCACTAAATTTATCATGCAAATTGAGTATTGTTTTATTCAATATAATGGTTCACGACAGTATTCACAAATACTGCTATAACTTATATCAATGTCGTGTAACATGGTATTTCTTCCAGGTAATCGTTCACGTTCGTGATGATCAATAGAAACCAACTTTTTTCACTAGTGCACTACATTTTGGTTGCAGTTCAGTCCCTTTTCTACACAATAGTTCGATTACGTGTTTACAATAATGCACCGTGTGTCAAATTTAGCAGACATTTAAGACATTTTATATATATATATATATATATATATATATATATATATATATATATATATATATATATATATATATATGAAGAAAAAAAAACAAGAAACCAATGACCCACCGAAAGCTAGTGGCAGCTTTTTCCACACTGACCAAGACTGTGGCTGGAACCCACGGTGACAGAAGTGCGATAAAGCTGATCTGTAAATGCGAGCGCTTAAAATTAGTCACCTTGGGCCTCACAGCATTGTGTATTGGGTATATTTTACTTGAATCCGTGGAGTTAACACCATCCATGCAAACATGGCTACTTGTAGTCAGCCTTAAAGCCAGCGGAAATGTTTTTGTTTCCATTTAGATGTGGTATAAATAAAATACACGCTTCTCTCTCTCTCTCTCTCTCTCTCTCTCTCTCTCTCTCTCTCTCTCTCTCTCTCTCTCTCTCTCTCTCTCTCTCACACACACACACACACACACACATTGATCACATAGTGGTTATATATATATATATATATATATATATATATATATATATATATATATATATAAGAACCTTCATGTGTTTCATTATCGTAAAACTTCAAACCATACTCAATATGTTCAATGGATATTCCAATACTTTTTAACCCAAATAATCGCAAAGTTTAATAACATAATATACATAATATTTAAGCAAAAATAACTAAGCAATTGAACATTCTGATACTAACCAGGTGTGTGGCTTGTCATTTCTTCCAGTTCTGAGTTGAATCTGTCTGAAAGACACGTGTTTTCAAGTCTTTCAATCTTGGTCACCTTGATATTATCCTTCAAAAATTCCCGCGAAATATTCTCATATTCCGTTTCTCCAGATTGTAGTTGGACCAGGACATAGGGTGTTGGTGGTGTGGCAGTAGATATATTCTGTCTCTAAAATGATTTATGTCTTTAAATTCTGAAAAAATAAATAAAAAAGTAGATCCATCACCCTAACGCATGTGGCACATGGTCGAACCGTTCACAAATTGGTAATACAAAATTATAAATAAGTATTTATTAACTAATTTAAGTACCGCTCCGGTGGACTAGTGGTAATAGCGTCCGCCGCGGAAGCGGGAGGTCGTGGGTTCGATCCCTGGCAGAGTCGTTAATGACTGACAAAAATGGTACAAACAGCTGCCTGACTTGACGCTCAGCATTAAGAGGTTAGTGTTAGGAATGGTCGGCCTGGTGTCAGGATAATGTGGCTGGGTGGGACATCATGCTCCATGTCTGCGGCATGATGCCCCAGTGCTAGACATCACTAGAAACTGCCCCAATGCAGACATCGTAGCGATATGACTGACAAATTGTATAAGCTTAGTTAAAAAATCCTAATCAAACAAACAAACAAGGTATATATAAGGAAGTCTGTCACATCGAGTAGCCAACTTTTATCGAATACAAGATATGTCTATGACATCCAGTAGTCATCTTTAAACCATATAAGATATGTCTATGACATTCAGTAGTCAACTTTAAACGATACAAGAAGACACGACTATCAAGTCGAATAGTCAACTTTAAACGTATACAAGATGTGCATATCACAATGAGTACTGAAGCCAACAGAAAATATATTTGAACTATTTCAAACACTGTCTTTAGGGGTAGAATGTGTAGTATCCATGTATTGATTCCCTAATGAGCAAACTATTTTAAAACAATCGGAAACACGAAGAAGACACGCTATCTAGTGATCAAAGACAGTAACAGACGAGTATACATTTCTTGGCATTCTATTTCACATGACTTTTGGAACAAAATGTCGTTTGACACGAACTACGAGTTATACTCTATACAGCATTTACAGAGTTATGTTAGTTCAACCTTTTATCATTATACTTATCTGCCACTTAGGTTGTGGCTAAACTACTGCTACCCTGCTCACCTTATCGGATCGTGCAGCTCTGTGTGAACGTCACATATTGATTGCCGTGCAGTAATGTATGCTGCTAATGATTGCAGCTGTTGCGTTCAGTTAATCTCACTGCTGCGCACGAGACATAAATCTTGAGGGATAAAAGGAATTGAAATGATTAAAACAGACGACTTGTTTACCTTCTCTTGTAGAATATAGTGAAAGTTCAATACTGATGTGCCATATGTATGCGGTTTCATCGAACCCATCAAGATTCGTTTGAACCTTCAATCAAACAAGATTGCTTTGAAACAATAAGAAAAAAAACGTGTTTTTTTTAATTTAGACTTGTGGGATGGTTTATTTTACTTTACCGATGGTTAATTAGTGTACAATAGTGCCCCTTTGATTCAGTTTTATTCGGTAGGATCTGCACAAATTGTGTGTATAAGTTAAGAATATTCACAGGGTACTAGCGCCTTTAAAATAATCTCGTGATCTCAATTATCATCAATATATAAAGGCTGTTTACATTTTGTATGGGCTGGGCCGGGGATATTTCTTCCAGTAATACAAAGTAACCGTTTGTCTAATGAGTGCATCAGGGCAATTAAACACGAGTTATTTTGTCAGAATCACGACTGAATTCGAGGATGGATACTATATGTTTTTCTTCTGTATAGAACGCAATGTTCCTGTATTATTCATTCACCATATCTCATTCAATACTTGTTTATTCCCTTCCATGTGTATAATGTAGCATCATTTCCTAGTCTCTTTCAATCCTCATTCCTCATGACTTAATATAAAATAGTTTTGTTGTTACCTATATAAATGGATTAGCCACCAAAGTTTGCATTTTTTAAGTATTTGATATCATGGATTAACCTTCTTGCTGACGTAAGTATATATGTTTGTCCAAAACCCCTATGTTTCGTCAGATTTTTGGAGGTAAAAAATAGTAGTTGCAATTGTAGCTGTTACCGTTATTACATAAGACTCGAAGTCCTAGTCTTGATTTCATCGTCATCAAGAGAGTTATTTTCGCCGTCACAAAAATACGACACATATAAATGTCACAAAATACGTAACATATAAATGTCACGAAATACGACACATATAATTGTCACGAAATACAACACATATAAATGTCACGAAATACGAAACATAAAACTGTCTCAAAATATAAATGTAAATCATTTGTAATGTTTTTCCAATTATAGATACATAGTATGTTACAGACATTTTATTTCAAGCCCTTGCATTATATTGCTGTACGTGTAAGTCATATTCAGCTCATCATCGAAGCTTGGCTAATTCGAAGTACACTTGTTGAGAAATATAAATACTAAAGCCGGTCGATTAGTGAATATGATACGATTTTGCATTTACTGTTATTACACATGAGATAAACTTAGTTATTGTTAACTTCACATTGAGTCGCTAATAAACGGAGTGTGCCCATAGTTGTAGCTAAGATTACACTGAATTGCTGAAACACGTGGCGTAACTTTGATTATAACTATTCTTACCTTGCACTGCTAATAAACGTGGCGATATCTTGGTTGTTGTTAGAGTTACAGAGAGCAGGTTGTATGTTTTTCAAACCTTTATTATATCATACTTTAGATTTTAAACTGCTAAGAAACGTCATCAAGCCTTGATGTTATCTATGTAAACAGTTACTCATAAACTTGGGGTAACCATAGTTGTTCTTAACTTTGTATTAACTAATTGATAAGCATGGCATATTCTTGGTTGTAGCTAACTTTAGTTTTCAACTACTAAAGATCGTGACATGATGTTGATTGTTGTTGTAAATAACTCTATTTTCATCAGCTAATAAACATGATGTAGCTCTGATCGTAGCAAACATTACAATTAAAAGCTAAATGAAGTGACGTAACCTTGGGTGATGCTAGGTTTACTCTGACAGGCAAGTAGACTTGGCATAACTTTGCTTGTAGTTTAAAGTTACACTTAACTGCTAAAATAGGTGGCATAGCATTGGTTCTAGCTTTATAAAAGTTAAACTGCTAATACACGTGACACAATCATATGCTAGGTTTATAAATAACTGCTCATGGACGTGACGTAAATTTGATTGCAGATTACTTTATGATGGACTGCTTAAAAACGTTTAATAAATATTGTTGTAATAAATCTAACAGTGACTTATTATTAAGGAACTCGTACTAGGTTTTTTCACGAAACATAATAAACTTGTCAGCAACATATAAGTTAGCAAACTTTATATTTAACTGCTAATTCACATAGCCTACATTGATTGAAGCCAATAATTGTGGAGTAAACGTTTTTGTCGCTAACTTCAAATTGAACTGTTAATAATTGTAGCGTAACCTTGGCAGTTGCTAGGATTGCACTAAACTCCTAATTGACTTAAGGTAACATGTATTGTAAATAACCTTACTCTGAACTGTTAATAAAAGTGCCATATTCCAGGTTGCATCTACTATTAAAAGGAAATACTAACAAACGTGGGGTAACTATAGTTGGAGCTGATTTCAACTTCTCAAGAACCAGAAGTAATCTTGGTTAAAGCTAGGTAAGAATAATTTTAGAATGATTTTAAGTGTGGCATGTGTACATATTACTTTATTTTATCTAAACGGCATGTGTTTGTTTTTGTTTTTACATTCTGTGGGGATCGTCTTTCTGTAAGTAGTAAGTTTAAGCGACTACGAATCCATATATATTTGTTTCGATGTCAGTATGTTTTGTTTTTAAATTTCAGGATCAGTAATTTTTACGGAACACTTAGTATTAACCCATTTTGCATGGCAGCACCAGCCAATCATGGCGACGGTTTTGACACTGACATTGCCACATTTGCCATGGACATGGCAAAGGTACAGTTACAGCTACTGACTAGTATTTGTTGATAATACTTTAAGAACCATTCATACGGGCAAACTTACATTCATATAAAAAACGATAATAACTTCTTTGAAATGCTTTAGTACTTCTAAACCTACATCCATGGGTTAATACGGCACTGTGCTTTATTCTAATTTTGTTAAGCATCTCCACTGCGCCCCAGTTAAATCAAAACCATACCTGCAATATTTATTAACAAATAATGCGTTTACCAGCCAGAAGGAATATGTATCCGTCAACAGACTAATCAAAAATCAAAATGCACTGCAGCACTTGCCATATTTCTAATACAGAGAAATATATTTTCAAGGAATCCGTGAACCTGAAAGTTTAGCATATGTTTATTCATTAGGTTCCGTGATTATGCGCGGTCTTTTATAAAGGGGGTGGGGGTAATTGTTTAAAAATTGGAACTGATGAAATGAAACAGTTTCAGGTAATAAAACTATATATGTATTGTCAATTTTATAGAACATCTATGTATGAAATGTGATAATACCTCATTACTATGCGATTGTTTCTGTTGTTATTATTCTTTGCTAACCCGTATAAACTCTACTTTGGATGCAACGGTCACACAAAATCTCTCATAACATTTGTATTCACGCTCCGCATGTAAACATTGGAACGTGAACATTAGTGGAGAATTCATTTTATTTTAAGGAAAATATTGGGTGAGAAAATAATCTACGTTGTGGTTTAAATCGAGACAAGAAAATCCCAGTCGCGAGGGTTACATTATATTACAAATAATATTACCCCCTTGACTGGGATTTACTTGTCTCGGTTCAAACCCCAACTTAGATTCTTTATTTGTTGCAAATGTTTGTTAGTTTTATCTTCAACTTTACTAAATAAATTTGATTCCACAGTAATATCAGTTGATAAATTGAATTTTCAGCCACTTAAATGTGATCTTTAAAAACATACGAAAATATCCACATGCCATATTTTTAAAAGGGAAGCTGAAATTGGCTTTGGATAATTTTTGCAATTCAGGTGATTTACATTGTGAATATTTCTTCTCTGTGTCGCCATTGCTGAAGCTCAGAACAAGATCAAAGGGTGCACGGTTCAGAATTCTTTGTAATTCTCTTTTCAACGGATAAGTACCAATGTACATTTTTGGAGCCAATAACTAAACATGCCATATCACAAAAATAAGGGTAGGGATAACAAAGGGCTCATGCGTAATAGCTAATTTAAGTAACCGACGATTACTGTGGTAAAATCTAAAGTTTAATAAAGTCTTATTACAACGCAACTATGTCTAGTGCTAAATAAAGTGTACATAACTCAATGATCATGACTTTCATTCAGGGACTGGCCAATATTTACAGGTATGGACGTTCAGCTTTAATTTGGAAGTTGATTTCGGACAATTGATAATTTGTAATGATAAATCTAATTACTATACCTTACTTATTATATATATATATATATATATATATATATATATATATATATATATATATATATATATATATATATATATATATATATATATATAATAAAAGTAATAATTAGGACTTTGAATAGCGCCTAATGTTTAGAAGCTCTAAGCGCTTTACAACATCTATAATGATATGACTACAAAGTACAAAAAACATGCAATTGGAAAACAAACAAAAAATGCTTAAAATATTTAAGGTACGAAAATTTAAGTCTTTAAGCTTGTTTTTGCAGTCAAAAAAAGGTGATTTATTAGAGCACTCTTAAAAGAGATCACTTTGTCTTTGTGTCCAATTTCAATGGGCAATTCGTTCCTTGTTGCTGGGCCCTGGTATGCGAAAGAACTTTGTCTATATGACATCGTTTTCATAGTGGGAGCAATGAGTATACGATTGTCAGAAGAGGAGCGTAAGTATCTTGCTGATGTGTACTCATGGGTGAAGCCAGATAGGTATGTTGGACTAGAGTCCATCAGTAAAACGTAGGAGAGAACTAATTTTGTGTTTGATTCTGTATTGAATGGATAGCCAGTGTAGGGTAAAGAGCAGTGATGATGTGTGCTCAGCTTGAAGTACTCTGAAACTGATCCGAGCAGCTGTCTTTTGAATCTTTTGAGTCCTCTGGAGTAGATATTGAGACGAACCAGACAAAATTGAGTTACAATTGTCCAGTATTGAAGGAACTAATGAACACTCAAGTGTTTTAGTGGCATCAACTGAAAGATCTTTGCGAATGAAGCTGATGCGTCTCAGCTCACGATATGCAGCCTTGCATATGTTTATAACATGTTGGTGAAATGTGAAAGTACAGTCTAGTGTAACACCTAGGCTTCGTACTGACTGTCTGAATTTAATGTTGGTGTTGCTGATATGTATTGTCTGAAGTAAAGGATGTGAATGAGAATGTATTTGTGTTGTAATCAGAATGGTCTTAGTTTCATCATCATTCATCTGCAACTTGTTAAATGTTATCCATGATTTCACATCAGAAATGCACCTCTCTATTCCATGGATAGTAGCATCAACTTCAGTTGGGTGGCTAGACTTGTATATTTGGGTGTCATCAGCGTACATTTGGCGAGAAACTGGGCGATGATCTATAACACTTGAGAGCAGCTGAGTATATAGAATGAAGCGACAGGTCCAAGGATAGACCCCTGTGGAACACCACAACACATATCAACTGGACTGGAGTGTATTCCATTTGCATATGCAATTTATGTCCTGTTGACTAAATAGGACTTAAGCTACTATAAGCCTGAATTGTGAATGCCAAATACACGCTGGAGACGTTGAAGTAATATATCATCGTCTATTGTGCCATATGCTGCAGACAAATCAAGGAGGGTCAGAACTTTAATCTTTCCGCTATCCGAAGCATAGAGAATGTCATTAAATACTTTCAGAAGAGTAGTTTCAGTACTGTGGCAAAGGCGATATGAAGATTGTGCATTGCTAAAAAGACTGAATTCAAATGAGATACAAGTTGGGTTAGAACAACTTTTCTTAATTTTTTTTATATGAACGGGAGATTAGAAACTGGGATTGTAGTTTTTACAATGTTATGGTCACGTGTTAGTTTCTTCAGGAGAGATTCTATTCATTGCAGACACATTGTTTTATTGGTCTTCTTAAATATATCTATTATACATAAGGACGATTTGAATCAAATATAAACTTTATTATTATTGCAAGAGAAATGCCAGAATTCTGGCTTTGATTTCAACAACAAAATGTAAGAGTTTTTTTGAACTGCAGCTTTATTTCAAGCGGTTATTTATGATAGACATAAAACTTGATCAATCGAATTAATAAGTCTAGTCACAACGTCAAGACTTGTATTATAGAAATTGGAACCCGGTCACCTGAAATTCACATTTCAAATAGTCAGTATCTTGCAAACAACATACAGTGATTTATGTCATCATTGAGTTCCGGTCACAATCGGTATGATTCTGCATAGAGTTACGTCGTTTTCTGGGTATGAACATTGTGTATGTGAATTATCATATGGTTCTATAGGACTCACTATTGGCAAATTACTTGACCATTCAACCATCGAAATGTTTGGAAAATGCAGGACAACAGATTAATCAACCAACGGTTTAACATAATGTCAAATATTTCATACAAATGTATAGCTATTTGCTACTGTGTCTCTGAAAATTGTGTTTGTACATTTTATATCATCTGGTTCAAAAGCTAGTATGAAGATATCACATCTGCTACATGTTAAAAGAATTACATAAAATCAAAAAGCAAACGCATCAAATGCTGTGATGGGGAAGTTAATCATTTTTCTTGTGAAAACTCTGCTTTGTGAGCTTTGCTCTTTAACAGCTTCATTACAGCTGCACTCGCTGCTCCAGATATCGTTCCTCCCACTAACTGAGTCCCAACACTCACAGCGCCGGTAGCCGCAGTCGATTGGGCCATTGCAAATGCTGATCCGGCCGCAACATTACCGATAGTGGCCTGAAAGATATTACTAATTTTGATTAGATAGATAGATAGATAGATAGATAGATAGATAGATAGATAGATAGATAGATAGATAGATAGATAGATAGATAAAGTTCAGTTGCTATAGATTTAAATTTTATTTTTAATTGGAACGTATTGTACCTAATATTCAACAATGATTATGCTGCATTTTAATATATTGTTGTTTTTCAATGAAATAAAGCGACATTCTGAGTGTTAAAGACTCTCCATAATGTTCCAGGTCAGATATGTCACCCATTGGCATCCTAGTCAAATACTCCATAGTCAAACTGTATAACCATATGCTTCGAATTCTGCTAAGATTCTCACTTTGATAGGACCATAAATGCCATTTAAATTGTACACTTCTTAGCAGGTATCACACGAGAAAATCAGAGATATAAATACTAATGACTTTTCTGTGGAATTTAATTCAATGCTAGATCAGCGGATGCATTGATGCATTGATACCTGTACAGCAGCGGCAGTGCTACCTGCCGCCACTCCCCCAGCTGTAAAACCAACAGTTCCAAGAGCAGCGCAGGCGACAAGTGGTGTTGCTACAAATCCAACAGCACCAACGCCAAGGCCTGCTAGAACGTATTTCCATGCTGAAAGTATATGGTATGGAGTTAAGGTACTAGAATAAAGAGTTGAAGCTGCCAGCCGCAGAAAACTTTACCTAACTTAAAAATAGTGAACATATATCTGAGTGAGCAGGCCAACGTATTTTTTCATCAGATAAATCACTTTTAGTTTTGAAATATCAGCCTTGTATGTCATATTAATGTATGTATGACTGCCACAACATTGTTTCCCGTGCAAATTATTATTATAAGCATGGACAGAACTCTCCAATAACTGCAGCTCAGCTGGCCATATAAGATCCCTTGGAACATTAACAACCGAGTCTATTCATGGGTTAACCTACATAGAACATAACAAGCCATAAGGACTTCAGAAACAGATTTATGGGAAATTTGGTCTAAATAAACAAAAGTAACTTTCAAAATGCAGTTTCCTCAATGGTTAAGTCAGGCATGAATGTATGACCAGTAAGGAAATATTTGCGACAATTTTCTACCCATTTAATTGCTCCCAAACGCTTTGCATATAATTAATAGTAGTT
This sequence comes from Unio delphinus, assembly GCA_029339505.1. NCBI lineage: Eukaryota > Metazoa > Mollusca > Bivalvia > Unionida > Unionidae > Unio > Unio delphinus. Next base: position 16,454,718 of record JAQISU010000035.1, on the reverse strand, counting down.
GTTGTAATAGTAACATTGTCAGGTGAAATCATGTTAGAATTTGCATATCTAATGAACATTGAATTCTTTCCATCTGCATTCAATGCCACAATATGATCTTGTCTTTGAATCATTCCAAGGATGCGCTGAGTTGCAACGACCGCCAGCAGTTCAGTTCATGTTTTCTAATTTAGTCAATGTACCATGTTTGCTCAACATTATAACCCATTTGTACTGATGTAACCTTGATTTATACGACGAGACCGTGTTAGATTTTAGTACTGTATATACTACCCATGGTGTAGTTATTTGAAACAGAGGTGAAGAGTGACCTTCTAACGTCAACTTAGACACTTATTTCAGTAAATTAAATTTTGGCGACCTTGCCTTTTGCACTATCATGTTATGGATAACGTGCAGACTAAGTGAGACTAAACAAGTAGTTTTATATGGGCCGATCCCACTTTAAAGACAGATGGAAACTACTTTATATATAATTGTGATCCGCCTATAGCGAAATAATACAAAAATATTATCAACATTCTTCCAACCGCATGCATATAGATCAATGATGAATTTCTCCTCATTCATTGATCATAATGTCATAGGAAAATAACGATACAAAAGTATGTATAGTCCCTGTTTTCTATATGATATTAAAATGGTATGCAAGTTCATAGGAATCCTTTCTTTTCTCCATTTTCCCATATATATATATATATATATATATATATATATATATATATATATATATATATATATACACATATATATATATATATATATATATATATATATATATATATATATATATATATATATATATAAGAATTAATGATGCAATTTTCCTCTTGCTGGTAATCTCAAATTTAATATTTATGAAACTAGAAGTTATTGTAACTTAATTCCATATATATCCTATCTGTAACACTATAAATGTTAGGTCAGCCTACTTATATCTAGCTAATAGCTAGATAATGCATTTAAAATATTCAGTATGAAACGAATTGGGTACTTTTAGTTGCAAATAATCATCCATATATATATATATATATATATATATATATATATATATATATATATATATATATATATATATATATATATATATATATATATATATATATATATATGGAATAGCATACTTCAAATCATAACGCCATAAGCAAGGCAGCTAAAGCAATGAACCCAGTTCGAAATTATCATTTCTAGAATCTTCTCATCGTTGAAATACATTTCTGTTGCATGTATCGATTATTAGTAACAAATACAATATAATAAGATTATACTCCTTGAATACTCTAAGAATGTACTCCTTTGGTCATTATTCACTTTTTGACGTTAGAAAAGTAAGACCCACAGTTAGCATAGTAAATATTACTTTAGAATAATCCAACAAGTCAATTTTTTTTATTCACTTGATGACCCGCTTAATTATATATCTTTAAATTAGTATGTTAACAGGTAGTCAACCCATCCGGTGGCTTAGTGGTTAGAGCGTCAGCCGAGGAAGCGGGAGGTCGTTGGTTCCATCCCCGGTTGAGTCATATTAAAGACAAAAAAATGGTATCAACAGCTGTCTTGCTTGACGCTCAGAATTAAGATGTTAGTGTTCAGACTGGTCTGCCTGGTGTCAGAATAATGTGACATCATGCTACATGTCTTTAAACTGCCTCAATGCAGGCATCGTAGCGATATGACTATAAAATTGTTAAAGCTATTTTAAAAATCCAAATCAAACAAACAAACAACAGTCAGTCTGTACGTAGCTGTCCCTTGTATCCCTAGTTAGCAATTAAATTGGTGCTCCCTCTTATAATACTTATTTACGCATCTATTAATTTTGTAAATATCGGTCATTCTGAAGACAAAAGACCGGTATCTTACATACTTCATTTCAATGTTTATCCATGTCTGTAATATTGATCTCTTTTATAGCTTTCACTTGTATTTAAATCATGTAATTTTAAAGTTTTCACTCGGTCTTTTTTCAGAACGAAGAAGTTAAATAATTTGAATAGTTTATGGCGTTCGCCTTTATGCCTTTATGGTTTTTGGCGCTCGCCTTTACATATCACTACCTTCTATTTATTAATTTAGCAGTAAAATTAATGTCACTGAATGCTTGACAAATGTCTTGTCGGGGCACATCTTTCTGAGTGCTGGTTATTTATATATATATATATATATATATATATATATATATATATATATAATGTGTGTATGCGTGTGTATATATATATATATATATATATATATATATATATATATATGCATACATACACACACATACATATATATACATATATGCATATATACACATACACACACTATATATATATATATATATATATATATATATATATATAGCGTGTGTGTATGCGTGTATATATGTGTATATATATATATATATATATATATATATATATATATATATATATATATATATATATATATATATGTGTGTGTGTGTGTGTGTGTGTGTTTTATCCAGTTGTCATGAAATATGCTTAGTTTGCACATAATTCATTGTCTGGCTGTGAAGTTTGCCATTATATAAAATTGAGTGGTATCCTAATGAGTAGATGAAGCTATCTCTGTCGTAATAATTTTAATAATTTATCAGTTGCAGTAATGCAAACCTTTGCTATTGCTATCGGATGCCTTTCTCTTCTCACCAGCAGGACTGGACATATCCGCCATTGACATTGACTGTATCGACTCTTTAGTCTCTTCATCAACTGCAAATGTTATGATGTAATTAACTTTCACCCTCCGGTATTGATAGACAACATATTGATTGAAGTCACTTAGGGAACCCTTAATAACCAGGATAAAAGGTATGCATGTTAGTATATTTTCGTTTCTTATACTCGAGCTAAAGGATTGCAGTAATTATTATCAAAAGACTCTTATTCGAAACTAATAAAACTTGATCCCATAAAAAAACGCAACATGACTTCCTTCTATTTGTGAATAATATGTGGTCTTAACTGTGGAATTTTGTTATATAAACCAAGATTTATAAATCTTTTTCTAAATAACCTTATAAACGAGTTAGTCAAAGTGCGTGGAAAATACATTGTAAATACTGCTCCAACCAGAAATGTATATATAAACTCCTACATCTTGAAACACAGTGTTGATTTGGCAATAAGGACGGATATCGCGCCAAACTAATTTCGGAACTATGCCTTTCTCAAATTATTAAAAGTATTGTAACTGCAATGATATTGTACAATATTACCATTTTATATGTTTCAACACGAATTTTCGCCAAAACAGTACAATATTTCCAAACAGTTGTATCTTTCATCAAGAATTTTCGCCAAAACAGGAAAATATATTGCGTGTGGAATTGAATTGCACGAAGGTACGTTAATGGTGCTGACTTCCTCTTCTAATTTTTACTAAACACTACCACATAAACTTGCACTTAAAAAGCAGCAGTTTACTATAATTATTCGCACCTAGAAAATGTACATCTTCAAGAGAAATTTAAATTGGTTCTTGTAAATATGTCAAAATAAACAATACGGGTTCATATGACCTGGTTGTTAGGATTTTACATATTGTCTAGTGAGGTTTTTCCAAACAGGAAACATTTTGCGTTATCGTTATCTATGTTTTACAATCAAATTTTGAAAGACCTTAAGGACATATTTTCAATAATATCGTCCTTTTTAAAAAGGGAAGGAAAGTCATAGATAGCGGTTCGATAAAGACCATCTGATATAAAATGGTAAGTTTGTGTACAACATGCTTAACGAAGCAGTATCTATTAGGAAACACGTTTTATACGTCTGTACTATTCCTGGAATGCTGAAACCGATTTGACTGCGTAAGGTCAGTATCAGTGACAAATTTCATCTAATAAAACTGAAAAAAAAAATTATACATGTAACATTGTACAACAAGTCTTCTCAAGCCTTATTAAAAACCATACCCACTCTTCATGGATGCCTGAATCTGGCAGATCATGGAGTGGTAGCCTGGTGCAGTAGCTTTACTCACTGAAGAGCCACCGAAATGAGTTTATCTAATTGCGAGACTAAATCACTCACAATGTCCTCTGCTGATGCACGAACACGTGACAAAATATTTACCACTTCCTTAGTACATCTTTACAATGTAGTTGCTTCAATCTCATGCGATTTCTCCCAACAGAATACTTAAATTATTTTCTTTGCACGACTGTCTTGCTAGAACCAGGTGTAAAGGAGTAGCCTTTGTGGACTAGTCCCACTTGAGAGTGGCCATCACACAATCACTTTCTATTTGTGGTCCCACTCTTGAAATATTTTCGGTAGGAGGACCGAGGGATTGAGGGCAGTTAGTGCAGCCACAAAAAGCTTGAGTGAGTATTTGTGATCCGTATGGGTCAAGGATTGGTGATACATATGTGCACATTTTACGATTCTATCTTGTCCTTAACAGAACTATCAATGGGTGACCACAAAGTGCACAAATGTGCTGACAGAATATTGGGTGGACAGACGGCTCCGTATAAAGCCTTTGGGCCCTTTCGTAACAATGAATCGTCCAGGAAATTCGACCAACCCTATATATGTCTGATCAGGGCCGTGTTTCCAGAGTATAAAAATGCATGACACAACCAGACAATTGTCGACCTTAATAAGGACTTTCTTTCAATATATTTGGTTCTTCCGCAAATAACAAAAAAAAGCTTTCATTATGTAATTCACTCGTATAATGCTGATGTGAAGATGTTTCACTTCCGTCCTCCATTCGCCTCTTCCATGAACAATTGTTAGCTGCGTCACAGACGCAGAAATGACACACTGCTTCGTCTTCGATTAGATTGTTTTTACCTAGCCGGGAAAAGGGTGTCATTGGGCTAACGGACAATTTGTAAATAAAGCATGAAAAAGGCAGCCGAGGAAAATAAAACTGGCCACCGCATTGATTAGACCCAGGTGTTGACAATGCTTTTTTGCTATGATATACAATATTGAAAATTAACTAGATGAATTCGATAATCATTACCGAGCGCAAATGCGTGAGACGATCAAGAATAGAACATAGTTTCTGCCTAGACAAAAGTAAACGTTCCATTTCTAAGTTTGGAGGATGTCGTTGAGATATATCGCTTTTGCTGGAAAGGTCGAAAGAGAAAGACGACTCAGTTGATGATGTTTCTGAAAAACCGTGGGTAAATATTGAGTCTGAACGTAAAAATAGTAAATGATTCCAATGAACATAAATCAAAGGAACGCAAGCGAGAATATGTGCATAAGTATGGAATTATATGTAGGTAAGTCATCCATTTCAACCACATACAACAGACCTTGCAGCCTCTGTTTTGAACCTCAGAGAGTCAATGTATTTATTGAGCCACCTGAGGTCTATAATTAGTTTGATTCTCTGTATGGCCTTGGGTACTATAAAAAGCCCGAAGTAAACACAAATAGAGTTCGAATTACTAACTCCAAAGCCCACTTATATTTCTTGAGTAGCGATCACGTTTATTTCTGTACAATTTCTTCCTTCTCCAGGTCAAATGGCATGTCTGTTTTGGAGAAGGAAGTCTAAATGGAGATAAAGTTGGATAAATGAAACCAAAGTACCGAATGAAACAACTTGAATTGCTGCATACTGATATTACGATTTATAGATCAACAATGCATACTGGCACTGTTACCATTTATATGAGAATAAAACTGATAAATTGTAATATAAAGAACTCACATCCAATGTGTTTGATCGACACTGCTTTCGTAGGGGAGGAACCTAGTTCCAATTAGGGTGTTGGCGAAATGCCATATGTGTGTGTGTGTGTGTGTGTGTGTGTGTGTGTGTGTGTGTGTGTGTGTTGCATTGTATTGTGCCTAAAATGTTGAAATAACCAATATCTTGACCCAAACATATTCCGAAATTTAATCTTTATAAGTTGTTTGGGCTCGAATTTATTTCTTCAAATTTGAGAAAGTGATTATTTTCTCTGGAGAATAAATTACTCTAATAAAATTCTTCGATTGAAACATTCAATGGAATTTATAGGGATTTCAAGCATGGAATTATATTAATGTGATACAACAAAAACATTGACACATCAACACTCTACGAGCTACTACAGACACGTCACCTTAAGTTTTGATATAATTTGGACTTCTACTGAATTATATTCAGGACTTTAAATTATTAGGACTTGAATATGAAATTCTAAGATTTTTTGGGATTTAATTCGTAATTCCTTTACTTCCTTTTTACTACATTTGTACTTTGTATTCTAGGTAAATCTTTTATTTCTTGAATTTTATACAGATTGTTGATTTTCACTCTTTGCTGTTACTTATTTTCTGAGCATGGTCTTGTAACATCTAAAATGTGGAGTATGTACGTGATACGTTGCTTTTCGTGTATTAAAGTATCGTCATATGTCATTCAAGCATCATACTTTTTATGCTGATCTCTAAGGAGGACAGACCAATGACAGCAGTAACAATGGTGCTTAATTTTGCATGACCATTGCCGGATCGAAAACTTGAAGTAGACATATTTTTGAACATGAGATTTGAACAGGCTGAGACTGAGTCTTATATCAAGTTTTTGCCAACAACAAAATAAAACGATGTTTCAGTATTAACACAGTTTGTGATTGGTTGAAACATATAACAGGTTCTGATGTACAACACATCCAGATTGTGATGAGTACTGTACTATTTCAACCCTGTGTCATTTTGAGAACGTGAGTATACACTCATGAATGGCAATTATTTACTATACTTCCCGTGGAAGTTCACACACACACACACACACACACACACACACACACACATATATATATATATATATATATATATATATATATATATATATATATATACACCGCCAAATATTGCGAAATTTTAAATTACACCAGAATGGCAATAACTGCCCACGGTGTCAGCTTTTTTTGACCAAACATAGTACCAGCCTGCCATTGCAAAATGGTCAATAACGATCTATATAGACTATACAACTGGATGTTTTCTGATGATGTTAATAAAAATACCTTTGTATTAAATATTAGGAAGCAAAAGTACTATTTTATTGAAGATCAGAAATTCGTTTTCATGAGTACATTGATATATACTTAACTTAATCTCAAAATATTATGATTTTCAAGTCTAGTATCCGTCACCTGGCTGATTGTAACTATGCATATATATCATACACATATTCATCTTTGTAATAATTACTCAATTATTTTCAAATATGGATAATTGTCAACAAGAAAAACTAGTTTTCATCAGGGCTTGCAATGCTTATAATTATGCGATGTATTCTCTGCTTTTGCACTATCTCGATTCACACGTTAAAATCGAGTTTGGACTTTCCTTACCATTACAGAATCATAGTATCGAGTTCCACTTGAAAGAGTTTCTTTCTCCGGTGCCTTAGTTAGGCTTGGGTCAAAACATCCAGGCTCATAAATCTGGTAATAAATACGATATTTGTTTCATAGCACAAACATGAGTTAAGACATACAAATATACTATTTTGACGGACACACCTATGTAATGAATACCTGGTTGTACCGATATCATTTTAAAATCTTTTCTTAACATACATTTGTAGCTACTATACAAATCCTAAATATCCATTATACATAACATTTTATAATCCCTTGAATTTCTTTCAAAAACAGATCGGATGCGTTGAACAATAATCTAATTAGCGTGCATGTTAGCATGTTTATCTATACGTTGTATTGGCTTTCAAACTCTAAAGGCAGATGTTAGGGAAGTCACAAGGTGTATCTATCACTTTCATTAGAAGGAAAATAGACACCAACATGCATTTGTTGAACATAAAGCATTTATCTCCCCTACATCCAATTTCTTATGAGTCCAACCCTTCCAAATGCTTTTCAAATTTGATCAAAACTATCTGGTGTGTTTAGAAGTTTAATTTACTAGTTTCAATTTGTGCTAATATTGCCAATATATTAGGGCATATTGTCGTCATTGGTTGGTTAACTTCTCAATTATAAATTTACCTATTATTCCTATAGAGTCATACACGGTGCTATATCAAAATTGTGCTCGATTTGCAAAATGGGTGGTGTGCCATTGCCAGCTGACCAGAGATGTTCCTTCGAATCTGAATGATGCTAATGAGGATATTGTTTGGTCAATAAGTTTTGTTGAGCAATGCCTTTGCATATTCTTTATCCGTTTCAGTTCATCTCTGTATAGCAGCGTTGATTGATGATTCATATTTTAATTATACTTACACTGAGGGCCTTGATTAATGATTATATATAATCTAAAAATGATTTCTATATTGATAATGAGAGTCACAACAAACATAATAATTCTAGACAAAATTAAATGTCTTGATGTAAATACTTTCCTGTTCACGTATTAAACAATAATGCAAATTATATTTATGCAGTTGTATGACCAGCCGCCCACTGGTTCAGGTCAACAAGAGATAGGAAGACTTAATAATTGGCCAACCTTGTCCAAATCTCAAAATAATAATCAGAGTAGAAATCATTCAGAATTCGATAAATGAAATTTCAACACAATTAGGTTACTAATTTTTAACGCGGTTTAATATTATTCTCTGAAATTTACGAACTTACAGGTTCAGTCCTAGAAGCTGAAAAAACATGATGGAATTATGGTCGAAATAATTCAATGAAATCGTAAACTTAGAACAGAAACTTCAAGTTGACGAGGTGTCCAATCTAATAATTGCAGACACTAATATAGGTGCCGTGTTAACTGATGTGTCTTAAATGTAAATACATAAATACATTTGACCTACCTTGCAATCTCCCAGAACAACATGACACACGAGTATCGTTGCTCCTTCAGGATGGCTTGCGAATTCAGAGTAGTGAAGACACTTAATTGGCGAATCACTGAAATTAAAATAAAAATGAATACCTATTCTGGTATACATTAGTTACTGATATTATTATAATCCTTAAGATTTATATATCTTTTCGTGTCTTTGCGAGCAAATCTCGCTATATTGTGACAAAAAGCAATTGGCAGGATTTATTAGTAAGTTTCTTTTTATTAGCTTGACGAGTGGGTTTTGGACCGCTGCCATACTCAAATGTCGAAATTCGACTTATTTAATGATTACAGTTTATCTGAAAAAGTCCTTTTTGTAGGAATTTCTTAAGAACAAAGTGTGTATTTAATGTCAGAATAACATTCGTATATCATTTGTTGCAAGCAAAAGAATTTAAACAGAAAACTCTTTAAAGATTTTGAACCTCAGAAGTTCTTCCCGGTTTCTTTCTACACCAAATATACTGGATGCAATATATAGCTAGCTTATCATGTGCAGAGAAAAGGCCTTAAACAAGCAGATCTTGTTGGATACTCTACATGGTCACTTTGCAATAATGTAGATGGAGGCAGAGTATCACCTATACTATCATCAACATCAGTTCAATAACATTCCACTAAATTTATCATGCAAATTGAGTTATGTTTTATTCAATATGTTGGTTCACGACAGTATTCACAAATACTGCTATAACTTATATTAATGACGTGCAATATGTTATTTCTTCCAGGTAATCGTTCATGTTCGTGATGATCAATAGAAACCTACGTTTTTCACAAGCGCACCACATTTTGGTTTGCAGTTCAGTCCCTTTTTTACACAATAGTTCGTTTACGTGTTAACAATAATGTACCGTATGACAAATTTAGCGGTCATTTAATTTCACAAACAAGCAAGATTTTGATTGGCGCATATATATATATATATATATAGAGAGAGAGAGAGAGAGAGAGAGAGAGAGAGAGAGAGAGAGAGAGAGAGAGAGACAGAGAGAGAAACAGAGAGAGACATAGACAAACAGTCAGACAGACAGACAGAGACAGACAAAGAAAGACAGAAAGACATATCTTTGTATGCAGCCACTATGCAGCATACTCTCTGATACTTTCCTACGTCTGTTTGGTATTGTAAATGGAATGAGTTTCCGTTGAAGAGTAAACGTTCCTTGTTATTACTGTGTCCCCTCACTCTCTATATTGCCTACCTCTGTGACCATGTGTGTGTGTGTGTGTGTGAGAGAGAGAAAGAGAGAGAGAGAGAGGGGGGGTTGTAAAGAAGGGGATAGAACCAATATTTAATTTGACGTAACAAAATTCGTCATAACACATCATATAGAAAATACTGCTGTTACACGTAACAGTTAGCATCTGTGTAAAATATATTCTAATGTACGTTTGTGTATTGTAGGGGCCAAAACTTCTTTGTCTCTGTGCCGGTTGTAGCTCCGTCAATTTAATTCAGGCTGTCAGACCTTGATCTCTCTATTTGTGGATCAATCTTAGTGCAATTGATAGACTGACCACCAACGAGAGAGAGAGAGAGAGAGAGAGAGAGAGAGAGAGAGAGAGAGAGAGAGAGAGAGAGAGAGAGGGGGGGGGGTAGGGAGGGAGGAATAGGATAAAAAATAACTATATTGATATTAGTATGGCTCAATTCGGTTGTAAAGTGTTTTCTTTTTTGTCCAATTTCCTCATGTCCTACTTGCCGGCCATCGAATGGCAATGCATAAAGTAACTTTATAATGTAGATCAAATTAATACATTTTATGTTGTTATTCAATTTGAATATAGATAACTCAGAACAGAAAAACCGGCTAGATTGTGGTGCAGGAGCAGCAGAAAAACAGTTTTGTTATTGCTTAGGATTGAACATCATTTATCAGCGTAAGATAGTTCTCATAAATGACGGCCAATACAACTGGTGGATGAATAACCCGGGGAAAAACAAGAAACCACCGACCCACCAAAATCTAGTGGCAGCCTTTACACATGTTCACATTGACCAATACTGTGGCTGCAATCCACGGTAACAGAAGTGTGATAAATCTGTAAATGCGATCGCTTACAACTAGTCAGCTTGGGCCTCACGGCATTGTGTATTGGATATATTTTGCTTGACTCCGTGGAGTTAACACCATCCATCTAAACATGGCTTCTTGTAGTCAGCCTTACTCCAGCGAAAATGTATTTCTTTGCATTTAGATGTGGTATAAATAAAAAATGCCTCTCTCTCTCTCTCTCTCTCACACACACTTTGATCACGTAGTGGTTATATATATATATATATATATATATATATATATATATATATATATATATATATATATATATATATATATATATATATATACCTGAAGTAAAAGCCGTTTCCAAAGTCGCCTTTTCTACTCATTGTCTGGTCTAAGCCTTCCTCGCATATCCTGGACTTCTCAATGCATGTGCAATGATATAGACGGCGAATGTTTAGATTGAAATCTGTAAGAGATGCAAGATTAAGCCAAATGATGATATCACTTGATTTTTCCAGTTTCTGTATTCTCATAATACTAGTAACGTATACGTAATTCTTCCGACGTCCTTTATATCACTGATATGTGCAATCAATCCATATAGTTATACACGTTTTGTTACAAGTCGTCAGAAAGAACACGTTTGGTTATGCGCAAAGATGCGTCAAAAACTTACGACCGAGATTTTCGGATATAGGCAGATTAAACGATTCTATCTCCAAGTTTAGAAACAGAAAATTTATGGATTTTTATATTTATTATACAGTTTCGGCTCTAATTCGATTATTTGTGTTTCCATGGTGGATGATGTTTTTTTTCTCCATTGACCTCAGCACTTAAGAACCTTCATGTGTTTCATTATCGTAAAACTTCGAACCATACTCAATATGTTCAATGGATATTCCAATACTTTTTAACCCAAATAATCGCAAAGTTTAATAACATAATATACATAATATTTAAGTAAAAATAACTAAGCAATTGAACATTCTGATACTAACCAGGTGTGTGGCTTGTCATTTCTTCCAGTTCTGAGTTGAATCTGTCTGAAAGACACGTGTTTTCAAGTCTTTCAATCTTAGTCACCTTGATATTATCTTTTAAAAATTCCCGCGAAATATTCTCATATTCCGTTTCTCCAGATTGTAGTTGGACCAGGACATAGGGTGTTGGTGGTGTGGCAGTAGACATATTCTGTCTCTAAAATGATTTAATTCTTTAAATTCTGAAATAATAAATAAAAAGTAGATCCATCACCCGAACTCATATGGAACATGTTCGAACCGTTCACGAATTGGTAATACAAAATTATAAATAATTATTTATTAACTATTTTAAGTACCGCTCCGTTGGCCTAGTTGTAAGAGCGTCCGGCGCGGAAGCGGGAGGTCGTGGGTTCGATCCCCGGCCGAGTCGTATCAATGACTTACAAAAATGGTAACAACAGTTGCCTCGCTTGACGCTCAGCATTAAGAGTTTAGTGTTAGGACTTGTCGGCCTGGTGTCAGGATAATCTGGCTGGGTGGGACATCCTGATACATGTCTGTGGCATGATGCCCCAGTGCTAGACATCACTAGACACTGCCTCAATGCAGACATCGTAGCGATATGACTGAAAAATTGTGAAAGCTAAATTAAAAAATCCTAATCAAACAAACAAACAAGGTATATAAGGAAGTCTATCACATCGAGTAGCCAACTTTAATCGAATACAAGATCGAGTTGTCCACTTTAATTGAATATAAGATATGTCTATCACATCGAGTAGTCAACTTTAAGCGATATAAAATATGTCTATGACATCCAGTAGTCAACTTTAAGCGATATAAGAAGACATGACTATCAAGTCAAAAAGTCAACTTTAAACGTATACAAGATGTGCATATCACAATGAGTACCGAAGCCAACAGAAAATATATTTTAACTATTTCAAACACTATCTCCAGGTGTAGACTGTGTAGTATGCATGTAATGATTCCCTAATGAGCAAACTATTTTTTTAAAAAATCAGAAACATGAAGAAGACACGTTATCCAGTGATCGAAGACAGTAACAGACGAGTATACATTTCTTGTCATCCTTTTTCACACGACTTTTGGAACAAAATGTCATTTGACACGAAGTACGAGTCAAAATATATACAGCATTTACAGCGTTATGTTAGTTCAACCTTTTATCATTATACTTACCTGGCACTTAGGTTGTGGCTAAACTACTACTACCCACACACCTGTGTGAACGTCATATATTGATTGCCGTGCAGTAATGTATACTGCTAATGATTGCAGATATTGCGTTCAGTTAATCTCACTGCTGCGCACGCGACATAAATCTTGAGGGATAAAAGGAATTGAAATGATTAAAACAGACGACTTGTTTACCTTCTCTTGTCGAATAGAGTGAAAGTTAAATACTGATGTGCCATATGTATGCGGTTTCATCGAACCCACAAAGATTCGTTTGAACCTTAAATCAAACAAGATTGCTTTTAAATGATAAGAAAAAAACGTGTTTTTTAATTTAGACTTGTGGGATGGTTTATTTTACTTTGCCGATGGTTAAGTAGTATACAATAGTACCCCTTTCATTCAGTTTTGTTCGGTAGGATCTGCACAAATTGTGTGTATAAGCTGAACATTCACAGGGTACTATCGCCTTAAAAATGATCTCGTGATCACAGTTATCATCAATATAGAAAGGCTGTTTAAAATCTGTAAGGGCTGGGCCGGGGATATTTCTTCCAGTATTACAAAATAACCGTTTGTCAAGTGAGCGCGTCAGGGCAATTTGTCAGAATCACGACTGAATTCGAGGATGGATACTATATGTTTTTCTTCTGTATAGAACGCAATGTTCCTTCAATATTCATTCACCATATCTCATTCAATACTTGTTTATTCCCTTTCATGTGTATAATGTAGTATCATTTCCTCGTCTCTTTCAATCCTCATGGCTTAATAAAAAATAGTTTTGTTGTTACCTATATAAAAAGATTAGCCACTCAAAGTTTGCATTTTTTAAAGTATTTGATTTCATGGATTAACCTTTTTGCTGACATAAGTATATATATTTGTCCAAAACCCTTATGTTTCGTTAGATTTTTGGAGGTTAAAAATAGTACTTGCAAATGTAGCTGTTACCGTTATTGCATAAGACTCGAAGTCCTAGTTTTGATTTCATCGTCATCAAGAGAGTTATTTTCGCCGTCACAAAAATACGACACATATAAATGTCACAGGATACGACACATATAAATGTCACGAAATACGACACATAAATGTCACAAAATACGACACATATAAATGTCACAAAAATACGACACATATAAATGTCACAAGATACGACACATATAAATGCCACGAAATACGACATACATAAATGTCACAAAATACGACACATATAAATGTCACAAAAACACGACATATATAAATGTCACAAAATACGATACAAATAAATCTCACGAAATATGACACATATAAATGTCACAAAATACGACACATATAAATGTAACGAAATATGACACATATAAATGTCACGAAATACGACATACATATATACATATATATATATATATATATATATATATATATATATATATATGTCACAAAATACGACACATATACATGTCACGAAATACGACACATATAAATTTCACGAAATACGACACATATAAATGTCACAAAATACAACACATATAAATGTAAATCATTTGTAACGTTTTTCCAATTATAGATACATGGTATTTTACAAACATTTTATCTCAAACCCATGCATTTTATTGCTGTACGTGTAAGTCATATTCAGCTCATCATCGAAGCTTGGCTAATTCGAAATACACTTGTTGAGAAATATTAATACTCCAGTCGTTCGATTAGAGAATATGATGCGATTTTACATTTACGGTTATTATACACGAGATAAACTTAGTTATTGTTAACTTCACATTGAGTCGCTTATAAACGAAATGTGGCCATAGTTGTAGCTAAGATTACACTGAATTGCTGAAGCACGTGGCGTAACTTTGATTATAACTATTCTTACCTTGCACTGCTAATAAACGTGGCGATATCTTGGTTGTTGTTGGAGTTACAGAGAGCAGATTGTATGTTTTTCTAACCTTGATTATATCTTACTTCAGATTTTAAACTGCTAATAAACGTCATGAAGCCTTGATGTTATCTATGTGTGAACAGTTACCTTCTCATAAACTTGGGTTTACCATAGTTGTTCTTAACTTTGTATTAACTAATTGATAAGCATGGCATATTCTTGGTTGTAGCTAACTTTAGTTTTCAACTACTAAAGATCGTGACATGAGTTTGGTTGTAAATAACTATATTGTGAACAGCCAATAAATGTTGTGTAGCTCTGATGGTAGCAAACGTTAAATTTAATTTAAAAAATGAAGTGGCGTAACCTTGGGTGTTTCTAGGTTTACTCTGACCTGCAAGTAGACTTGGCAATACCTTGGTTGTAGTTAAAGTTACACTTAACTGCTAAAATAGGTGGCATAGGATTGGTTCTAACTTTTTTAAACTACTAATACACGTTACATAATCTTGTGCTAGGATTATCAGGAACTGCTCGTGGACGTGGAGTAAATTTGGTTACAGATTACTTTATGATATGTAAACTGTTTTTAAGTAACTCGTATTATATGTTGCTACTAGGTGTACACGAAACAGCTAATAAACTTGTTAGCAACATATAAGTTAGCTAACTTTACATTTAACTGCTAATTCACATAGCCTACATTGATTGAAGCCAACAATTGTGGGGCCAACTTTTTTGTCGCTAACTTCAAATTGAACTGCTAATAATTGTAGCGTAACCCTGGTAGTTGCTAGGATTGCACTAAACTCCTAATTGACTTAAGATAACATGTATTGTAAATAACCTTACTCTGAACTGTTGATTAACGTGCATATTCCAGGTTGGATCTAACATTAAAACGAAATACTAACAAACGTTGGGTAACTATTGTTGGAGCTGACTTCAACTTCTCATGAACCAGAGGTAATCTTGGTAAATGCTAGGTAAGAATACAATACAATGATATTAAGCGTGGCATGTATACATATTACATTTTTTGTCTAAACGGCATGTGTTTACTTTTGCTTTTACATTCTGTGGGGATTGTCTTACTGTCAGTAGTAAATTTAAGCAAGGGAGTAATTATGGGCGACTACGAATCCATCCATATATGTTTGTTTCGATGTCAGTATGTTTTGTTTTTAAATTTCAGGATCATTTTTGTTATGGAACACTTGGTATAAACCCATTTTGCATAGCAGCACCAGCCAATCATGGCGATTATTTTGACACTGACATTGCCACATTTGCCTTGGACATGGCAAAGGTAGAGTTACAGCTACTGACTAGTATTTGTTGATAATACTTTAAGAACCATCCCTACGGGCAAATTTACATTCATATAAAAAGCGATAATAACTTCTTTGAAATGCTTTAGTACTTCTAAACTTAAATCTAAGTTACAAAATTATCCCCTTTATGATCATTCCGCGTGATTAAATCGCCTTCAACGGTTTTTATATCTTGATTCTATGCTAATTAATAATTTGGCCAGATATGTGTTGGCGTATTGTCCAATCATATAAATTGTTAAAATTAGGTACATAATACTCTACTGCTTGATTATTATATTCTTTAGTATTACTAATACTCCCGATTTCCCTTAACATATCAAATTGGTATCATGCAAATAAATTATCGGAAATATAGCATCATATGTTGTTTCATCAATATTACTTATATCTTTTTAAATTAAATAATCCATTTACTGTATTCGTACTTCACGTTCTGCAAGAACACGTTTTGATGCACATGTACCATTGTTTCCTGTTTGATTATCACAAATGAAACAATATATATCAACTACCTCTTTAGCATACATAAATACATATTAAAAATAAATACATATTAAATTGCATTTTCATTATGAAGAGTAATTACTGTCTGCATCGTAATGAGTTGAGCAGTACACGTTTTCAAGAATTAAATTAAGCACTTGGTTTCAGCACCCATGTAGCTGATTGTTGATACAACAAGCTAAACATGAATTTGCACATTACGCATTTCTCTCAACAGACAAACTCGGAATATGCCCTGAAAACGGTTGCTAGACAAACATAAAAAAAAATAGATAATGCAAATTGTGCCCAACAAATTTCACTTTAAAAATTGTTATTTAATCCCACATCTTTCTTGTCAACACAATATATTGATATAATTGTTCTTCTCAAGAATAACAACTGAACTTTTGCATCTCTTTCTTTTGGAGGAGGGAATGGGTAGTTGGGGGGATGCGGTTTGGGTCGGAATTGTTTAATAACAAGGATCTACATTATCCTGACACCAGGTCGACCAGTCCTAATACTAGCCTCCTAATTCTGAGCGCCTAGCAAGGCATCTGTTAGTACCAGTTTTGTAAATCTTTAGTATGAGTCTGCTGGGTTCGAACCCGCGACCTGCTACATCCGATGCGAACGCTCTACCCACTTAGGCCACCGAAATGGTCAGATATTTCGGTATTTTGTTTTCGAAGGAAGAGGCTAAAAATAAAAACTGATTTGGTATTTATTTTTTGCATCCGTCTTTAGGGAACCCACTTAACAAAATGTGTTTTCAAGAAGCATATGTAACATTTCAGCGGATATACTCAGATCACTAACGTTCGCTCAGTAGTTGATATACATTCCCCCTTATGAGACCCTAAAATTGAAAGACTGATTTAAGAACGTAAGGGAAAAGTTGATATTTAATTTTGTATCGATGTTAGCAAAATATTCAAACTTGAGTTAAATAATGGACCTGTGTCATGTTTTTAAAATTTCATTGTGATTCCTGTTTGGGAGAATATATCAATAATTTAAGCAAACTATCTTTATTTCAATAATGATAAGCTGTTTAAAAAAGAGATATACTCACGCATGTTACGATCGAGAAATTCATTTTACTTTATTTGACAATCATAGAGTAGTATCTGTTTTCAAAGAGAAAAGGTTGGCTCTACTGAATCAACTTTAACTCTTTGTAGTTTTACCACTTTACAACTGCGAGTCATATTGCTACTGGTCATTTAATTGTAGTAGTAACTGCTGAAGCTTCTCGCAACTAATCTGGATTTTCATGGAAATATTAGAAGTAGTGATTTCGTTACATCTTTGGGATATTTGTTTCTTGCTAGACAATTTCCTAGCTGGAGAAAAGGTCATTGTTAATCCACTTGTAACTGAAAAACTTCATCACGATTAATGATGTGATCCTTTTGAGATTGAAATCCCTGATTTATACCCTGCTTGTGCAGTTATCACATCAATGGCAAAACGCAATCTTAGCTAGCATATTTATTTGTCAGTCTAGTGATGAGGTTATTGTTGCTCCTAGGTATTGAGCAAAATATATGCATGGATCACAGTGATACTCCTATTGCAATTCATCTCTCTCTATCTCTCTCATCCGAGTAAGAAAACAAAAGTGAAGATGTAAACGATGGAATCAAAAACGACTGTAGTGACTTTGGTGTAACCAATCTTTAAAATTCTGAAATAAAAAGCAATCCAACCCATAAACTTCTACAACTAAAGAAACAATGAAAGAGCGAAGTAAAACATTGTTATATGAATATGAGTACTTGTTTCCTGATGTCCCAACAAATATCACAGATCAAGACAGCGAAAGAGTAGAATCTATGCTTTTGAAACGATGAAACATCATCCTTAATGGAAATACAATATTAGCAAAATGTTTGTATCAAACCAAGCACAAACAATTGGTTTCACCCATGTTCTCTTGTGCCTAAACCAGATAATAAAATCTGTATGTGTACTGACAATATATCTGTCAACAATCACCCAGACAAATTAATTTCCAGCACCAAAAAGCTTTATGATTTCCATAACACATTTGGAAATACAAAATATGTCATCAAGTTTCATTTTTTAAAATAATTCTGACGGAGAAAACAAAATTTATTTCTTTGCAGTTCCAGTTAGATTTTATCAATATAACGTGATGTCATTAGGTATGTAGGTTTCCCCGTCAACTTTCAAGCGTTTATTAAACCACAAAGCGACAGATGCGACTTTTGATATGTCTGGATATTAACCAAAACTGAGTCGAACAAATTTACCATAACCGCAGAAGCATTGACCAATTTGTTCAGTAATAAATCCAATTTCAATTGGTCTTACAAATTACAGGAGCATTTCTCGACAAATTAAAAGTCATTCTTAAAAGTGGTACAAATGTTTATGCACGAACATTTGGCCAATTATATCCAATGTCTGTTAATGCAAGTGATATTGAATTTGGTGGAATATTGAATCGGAAAGGTAAAAGTGGTGTGAAACATCAAGGGTGTTATTTTCTGAAAGGAAGAACAAGCACCATAAAGTTCATTCCACAACTGAGAAGTAACATTTGGCTCTGATATTGACTTTGCGATATTTTGAAGTGTGTATTAGAAGAGCTCTAAATCCGACTGTTATATACCGTGATCACGTGATCCTCCTACTTTCATTAACAAAGTGAAAAACGAAATAAGAGAATTGTAGGTGGACTTGATATTTCAAGAATGCGACATTTACTACATGTCAGGGTAAACGCTAATGAGATTACAGATGCACTCACACGTATGAGTCGAATGTAAGGTGCTAAGATAAAGTAGTTAAAGAAGTGGAACGCAAGACACTCAGGTTGTTGTTGATGTTGTAGGGTTTAACGCTATTTTTCAGAACACGATAGGTTATACATGAGTCACTCAGGTAAAGGGTTTGTAAAGATGTAGATGAATATACCTTAAGCGAAAGTATGTATCATGCATTAGATAATTAATATTTACTTGCCATATAAATTGCATGATCTCTACTAGAACTTACAGTGCTGCGTATCTTGAAGTGAGACGCATCAGTTCCATTCGTAAATATCTTTCTGTTGATGCCACGAAAACACTTATGTGTTCACTAGTACTTTCAAGACTGGACTATTGTAACTCAATTCTGTCTGACTCATCACAATATTTACTCCAGAAACTTCAAAAAATTCAAAACACAGCTGCACGGATCATCTTTAGAGTACCTCGATCAGAGCACACCTCACCACTGCTCTGTACCCTACACTGGCTATTAATTATTCGATACAGAATCAAACACAAAATGTGTTCTCTGTGCTATATTTCAATGACAGACTCCAGTCCAACATACCTATCCAGCCTCACCTATGTGTATACACCAGCTAGATCCTTACGCTCTTCTTCTGATAATCGTATACTCATTGTTCCCAAGGTGAAAACAAAGTCATATTGACAACGTTCGTTTGCATACCAGGGCCCGGCGACGTGGAACGAATTGCTCATTGAAATTAGACACAAAGACACAGTGGTCCCTTTTAAGAGTGCACTCAAGACTCGCCTGTTTCGACTTCAGGGACAAACTTAGCGACCTAATCATGTTTTGTATCTTATATATTTTCAGCATGTTTTTTTATGTTTTCCAATTTCATTGTTTTTGTCATTTGTTGTTCTGTAGTGTATTCATATTATTATTGATGGTGTAAAGCGCTTAGAGCTTCTAAAGATTAGGCGCTATACAAAGTCCTCATTATTATTATCGTAATAAATGATAATTATTTTGTTGATTGAATACTTTTGACAATTGACACTAGCTTAAGAAATAACAATGAACTCACGCTTCGAATAATCTTAACTCAAAATGCACACATTTGTTCAATGATAAGAAAAGAAAGGATAACTGAATCATTATATTAATTAATGGTACATGCATAAATAAGTGAATTAGTGGCGAATGAATGATGAATGAATGATCGAACAATGAAAGCAAATAGAAAAGAAACTACTATCGTGACATTGGACTCATCGATTGACGTATAAATAGAAGGTATTGGTTCATAAGAATTCGCAGCACCATCGGCGGCAAATTGTTAACCTTAATATACAAAAACAAAATGCGACTTCGAAGGCAAATACATTTATTGCAAAAGCACTTGAGACGACAGGTACGTTAAAGATTAGATCTGGAATAAGGCTAAATATACATTAATAAATATATCTCAACGTGTCGGAATACGTAACGGAACAAAAATGAACATACAATAAGTTAAAATCGTCTGTACGTTCCTCACCGGCAATATATTCTGCAATCCATGTAACTTTCTTTTTAAAATTGCAAGTTTCAAAATATGTTGCATGATTTGACACAGAAACTAACACAGCATTTTAAATAACCAAAACAAGGCTTCTAACAAAATGGGACTCAATTATGTTGTTTATGGTATTGCCTAATATGCCTTGAAACTATTACTGACCTAATATATATATATATATATATATATATATATATATATATATATATATATATATATATATATATATATATATATATATATATATTCTGTGCAAGTTTCTTCGTTAATAACTTGAGATCCTTTTTTCATCTTCCTTTTAAATATTCTTTTACAACCAAACCAACCTATTTTCAATTCTTTTCTTCCCTATCACGCCAAATAGACATAATTTTTGCCTGTCAAAATATTTTTAAAACTGGTAGCAGTATGTAGGATAGCGACTTATGTTAGAATAGATAGTGACTGTAAACGCAATGTCAAAGGACGAGTTGATTTTGTAGTTTTACTGCCACCACAAGAGATCCCACCATCCGGGGCAGCTGCATTTCGCATCCTTGATATAGTACTCGCTATTGCAGAACTGCATGTTACAATCTGGAAAAGAATTAAAATGATCTACTGGCAATGTTTGGCAATGCATCTAGATAAGAGTTAAATCATAGATACATACATATTTATCTATGGATATATGTATCAATGTGTGCATGGTTGGGGATTGATGTATACATGTATGAAAGAACCAAAGTGCTTTTGTCGTTAAGGCTTTAAACTCGTCAACAGAATTTGCGGATTAAATTCCTTCTACCGGATCGTCCCCAATACCTTACCATGATGTTTCCTTGAATAAATCATTTTAGTGAACTTGCCTCATCACATTGCAACCTGGTATTGGTGTGCTGTATAGCGACTTTATATAATATATATGGGGATTATGGGAGGGGTAGTACCTTGGATTGAGCCAGGTCCCACTAGCCACTCACAGCACTCACCTGTGGCTCCAAGCAGCTGTAGCATACTCAGCGGCCACACCACGGGCAACGCCTTTGACTGGCCGGCTTAACCGGATTGAGGGTAGCCACAAACTCTCGGTGAGCTAGTAGTTTGCCTATCCTTTCATGCAAAGCTAGTTTCGGCAGACTGTGTGGAAGAGATCAGCTGAGTGATCCAACTGACATGAAGGCGAATCTGCAAACGCTTTGTGGAGAGCGCAGGGCATGACAAGGCACTGAAGACATCATGGCCATCCAATGTAGCCGAAATAGTCCTCAGCCATGACGAATCTTCGTATCACTGAGTTCCAACTACCGAGAAAGTGAGGCTGGTTCTGTGCAAAGGTTGTTTCACTTAAAATGCCTTCACGCACAGGTTATGTTGTGCACTTGTCATTCATCCCCATCATCTCACTCATCGTTCATTACCTGCACCTACCAATGTCCTACCGCGATGAGCAACTGGCGAAGCAATAGGTGGAGATGACCATTGAAAGTTGTTGTTAGAGAATTGCACGTAGGCGGCCCTTGGACAAGTGGTCGCTATCTTCTGTGCCCAGGGCAACGGAACCGTTCGACAGAATCCA
This sequence comes from Unio delphinus, assembly GCA_029339505.1. Classification (NCBI taxonomy): domain Eukaryota; kingdom Metazoa; phylum Mollusca; class Bivalvia; order Unionida; family Unionidae; genus Unio; species Unio delphinus. The sequence goes on along the minus strand of JAQISU010000035.1, from coordinate 16,432,177 downwards.
GGGCCACTGAGCAGACCTTTTCAGGACATCACTGCTCACCTTGCATAGGGAGAGGTCTACAAACGGGGGGCTAAAATAGCCTGCCTGTCACAATTAGGACAGCGTACTGCTGCTAACAAGATTATCCATATATGCGGTCTGTCAAAATTGTCTCAAAGAAAATATGTTCTTATTGACGCATGATATATCCGTACTTGTGTGAGACCAGGTTCGTAGAGGAGGGTTCTTGGACTGAGCTAGCGAGCGGCTACACCATCTTCTGGAAAGGAAAAGCCGAAAACAAAAACAGGACCACGGAGTCTGCGTGGCTATCAAATCAAGTTTTCTGAAGCAGCTTCCGGACCCTCTAGTTGGTATTAATAAGAGGTTAATGAAATTGTGACTGCCAATCAGCCACAAACACCACATGACAATCAATAGCGTCTATTCGCCTACCATTCTGAAATCAGTGGAAACCATCGAGGTGATATATGCGAACTTCATCTCTGTTTAGTGCTCAGTTTCATCTGACGACAAGATCATACTACTGGGGAACTTCAACGCCCATGTTGGCTGAAAATATGGTCGATGCAAAGGTATGCTTGGCAAGCATGGTGTCGGCGAGATTAATAACAACGGCCCGCTCTTACTTAGTAAATGTGTGAACGTTAACCTCCTCATCACAACGACAGTGTTCAGGATGGCGATCAAACACAAGAACACCTGTATTAACCATAGATCTCGCCATTAGCACTTATTTGATTATGTAATTATCCGCCAGTACCATGCCCAGGATGTCCTCATTGCCAATGCCATGCGAGGAGCTGAATTCTGGCTCCGCCCCTTGCTTGCTGAAGATGGCAGTACACTAATAAAGGGCAAAGCTGACATAAAAGACAGATGAAAAGAACAATTTAGTCAGCTACTAAACCTCCTCTCATCGGTCATCCAATCTGTTCTCAAATAAATACCTCAACAGCCAACGCACGACCATCTGCATGTTCTGTCATGATTGAGGAGTTGAAAACAGTCATTAAACAAATTAACTGTGGCAGGGCACTTGGAAAGAATGGTATCCCAGGAGAGATAAAAAAGGCTTTCAGTGAAAAGACTCTGAGGGCATTTCACGATGTGCTAATCAGCATCTGGACGGAAGACGAGGTGCCAGACGACCTCTGAGACGCATCAACTGTGAACCTCTATAAGAATAAAGGCATACGTGCGGACTGCAGTAACCACAGAGGCATCTCCTTGCTCTCCATAGCTGGCAAAATACTTGCTCGTATCATTGTGAACTGGCTTATTGCGGTAGTGTCAGAAGATAACCTCCTTTAGTCTCAGTGTGGTTTTCGCCCAGGCCGCAGCACCATTGACATGATCGTCACAGTAAGACAAGTCCAAGAGAAGTGCCTTGATCAAACAGGGATGTGTACTCGCTCAGTGCCATCTGTGACCTTGATCTTGGTATCTACATTAGATATCGCCTAGATTGATCAGTGTTTGATATCAGTCGCCTAGCTGCACAAATCAAGACGCTAGAAAGACTCATAATTGTAGCACTCTTCGCAGATTACTGTGCCCTTAAGGCCCATGAAGTGACTCATATAGGCAATCGTAGACAGTTTTTTCAGAAACATCCAGCCTATTTGGACTCACAATTCGCCTAGGAAAGGCAGAAGCCCTCTTCCCTCCCGTCCCAAACACTGTCCCTTCACAACCCTGCATCACCATTGGCGACAGGCAGCTGAAGAATTTGGACATTTTCGAATACCTAGGCAGCACAAGATCCAGTGATGGCTCCCTGGACAACGATTTTCACTGTGATGATCCAATACGCGAGTCAAGCACTCGGATGACTCCAAACCAAGTACTTGCAGCTCAAGGACATACGCATGTTATCAACGATAAAGGTGCACAATGCATTTGTCTTCACGTCTCTCTTGTATGGCTGTGAAACATGGACCGTAAACCGAATATCAGTCACATGGAACAATTCCACCAGCGTTCTCTGAGATCCATCATGCAGATTAATTGGCAGGACCGAATCTCCAACCAGAAAGTCCATGATAAAGCCAACACAACAAGCATCGAATCCAAACTAATCCAGGCCCAACTTCGATGGACTGGCCATATCATCAACACGGATCAAAACAGAATCCTAAAGCAGTTGTTCTTTGGCAAGCTAGCATATGGCAACCGAGACCAAGGCAAGAGGTACAAGGAAAATCTCAACACGCACATAAGACCTTCAACCCCACCAGCTTGAGCGTGTTCCTCAAACAGAAATCCGTGGTAGGCCCTGACCAAAAAGACAGTTCCATGTTCGAGGTTGACCGCCACAAGCATTATTTCTGCAGTTCGTGAGACATCGCATGGCTGTGTCTCAGCCACACACAACCCCTGGTGTCCCATGACCCACCTGCAACCGCCTGTGTGCAACAGAAGTGTGACTCCGGAGCCACATTCGCGTCCACCGTCAATGAAAATGCACAACTAATCTTCCTCATGGCGAGAGACTACCTATGTGTGTGTGTGTGTGTGTGTGTGTGTGTGTGTGTGTGTGTGTGTGTGTGTGTGTGAAACACTCATTATGTACATTTTTGTATCAACACTTATCCCTGGTTTTTCTTCAAACAAATCGTTTAATATTACCCCCCCCCCCCCCCCTCTCTCTCTCTCTCTCTCTCTCTCTCTCTCTCTCTCTCTCTCTCTCTCTTAAGCGAGGCATGTACACATTAAGATTGTATTTTAATAGTTTTGCTTAGAAACTATATTCTAGAATGATTAATTGTGTTAATTATATAAAGAAACTGAAGTGAAAGATATTCTTACCGCAAAATCCGTTCATGCAGTTATTTGGGCAGTCGGCACATTTCGCTCCCTGTTTCCATGGATATTGCATGTCCCAAGTTAACTGTCTGAAAACGTGAAACAAATGATACGCTGAATCTGTAGGCAATATTTAAAATAGATTGATTGCATAATATATTTATAAACAGTTCTCCAGAAACTGACTACTAGCTACAGTGCAGTACCCAGCGTTTTCGAAAATGAAAATCATAAAGTTAAAGATTTTTAAAAAATTCTTTTAATTAAAATTATAATTATAATACTGATGGATACCTTACTACTATATTTGAATTTATCGCATTTATGTACATCTACAAGGATGTATCTCTCTGTTGTGATATTATGATGCTAACATGTCTATCGAACCGGATAGACACACACACGCACACATACACTATATATATATATATATATATATATATATATATATATATATATATATATATATATATATATATATATATATATATATATATATATATATATAGTTAGTTAGTTAGTTTAATTAAAGTCGTTTTCGCCCATGTGGGCATGTACGACTGGTTAATTCCCTGTTTGGGGATAATTAATTATTTCGGGGGGAAGGAATCGTGCCTAATCCCCCACGCATTAATGCACTCATTTGAGTGCTTTTTAATTAGTCGACAGGTCGTGGCACCATAAGTGCCAAACGACCTGTATGGAAGACTGCATGAGTGGGAATAGACCCAGCACGCACTCATGATAATCGATATTAGAATTGCCTGTCAGCTACATTATAAGACGTCTCATTGGATTGTTGCCTTTTATGACGTCACCCCGGTTCCGTGATTACACGCTCATCAGGGCACCTGATTTAGACGAGTGGGAATCGGCCTACACACTCGTCTGTTTGTCCGTGTTGTCAGAGGGAAAGGAGGAAAGGAAGTCGACAGGGAGGCGCTGTAGTCAACTAGATGGCTACTGAATGATAATATCAAATTAATCCCAGTTGTATATTTTTGTATTATTGGGTTCCCTAATACCAATTATGTGTAAGCCACAATCGTAATTAGAATCACGCATCAAATAGTAAGAAAATTTTCCTAACGCCTATCTTTCAAACTAATCTAGTACAAAGTGTACATGAGTAATTCCCTAATTATCTATAACTAATGGTCAAATGACCAATTCAATGAGTTTCGTCAATATTAGGTAATGTGAGTAGAAATTTTGAACGGTATCCAAAAAGATCAAATTTGGTGTGATTGGTTAATCGAATTGGGATTCCAAGCGAAATTGGAATCCCTTAAGATAATGAGGCAATATAGCCCTTAAAAAGGCTTTATGTGGCTAGTTGAAGGTTCCGCGGCGATCTTCCTCTTTTTGACATTCTGCCGCACTCCGACGTTCTTCTTTATATATTTGGGATAGGTATATACGATAGATCCTTATAGGGTTATGACTTACCCGTAAGCGTAGTTGCAAACGTAAAGTTTAAAATTGGGACATTCTTTATACCCACAACCAACTGCTTGCGTTTTCCACAGCATGAGCTGCAAAGAAATTGTTGTTGAAATCACGTGAAATCTTTTCCTTTTCACCAACTTGCACTTTATACTTATTGTTTTAAAATGTTAACTGCACGTCTTTTTCATTGAAATTATATGAATAAAGGCAAATACTTTGATTTATTCCTAAATGAACCTATCGCATACGCAGCTTTCTCTTTTTACTGGCCTCGTATTATGTTTATCATATAGCAAACATTTTTATACCCTGAAATGTCCACTTATGAAAGATTTCTTATTCCTTGCCGCTATGACCCTCTCAACAGATGCCTCTTCGCCATGTAAAAGTATTTATTATTCTCTTTTTGTGTTCCCTTATTTATGAGAAATGGTTCTTGTTAAGTGGGGGTTTTTTTCTGCCGTTGCATACAATAACAAAAAAAGTTTATCAGAACTGGTATATTTCCAGTAAAGGGAAATAGCTAATTCGAGTCAGAGCTATTTTGCCTTTCCGTAATTGATCAAAACAGCCACCTCGGAAATATCACTTTTGCCGCTGTAGCATATACAATATTTTTTTTTAAAAAGACCCCATTTACACATCACATGTCCTCACAGTATTCATTACGGGCCACTCAATCGACAGTACGTATTCTTGGCTGAAACATTAAGGTTTCTGCCATTTTAAGGAGAATTTCTACTCTTGACGTAATGTCGCTCCATACAGGTATTTTTTAGATGGAATTTTGTCGGAACGTCACAAAGTGTGAGATTAAATTAATTTAAACGTTGGCTGACAAGTGCGTCACACATTTGTCCCTCGTGCCATCGCAGATAATTATCATCCTCTATTGACCGAAAATCCAGCATTTCTGTACACAGATTTTACGCGTTTCCAGCCTATGATATTTCCTGGCCAATATAGGCCAGGTCTCAGCGATGTTTAGAGATATGCCACATAGTTTGGTTCGTCTTTCATTGGTGTGGAATGGACATTCAAATTTTACAGCCTGGACAGAGTTAGATAAATAGGCAGAGTAAGTCTCTGTTGTTTTGGTTCCCTCCAACATCTATATTTTTCAACAATGGCATGTAGTTGTCATTTGAATCACTTCGGTTTTGTAAGTATTAACTTTCAGTCTCAGCCAATTGAAGCTGTTCGAAGTGTGAAAAGTAAAACCAGAACCACCCAGACAAGAAACACTAGCTGAGGAAAATAAGTAATAATTTAGTGTCACTGGTACGCATACCTGGTTTTTAAAACCCATAGCTAATAGCAGTTTTAAAGGTAAAAATGTGCCTGCAATGAAACGTGGTTTTCTAATATGGAAACAGGAACACACATCTATTAGAAACAGGGTTTTGTTACAGCAATTTTATACCTACTTTAAAAACCATACAAATTGCATATTCTCTATGTATATGCCTAAGATAAAATCTGCACGGTCTATGGAAAATCCAGATAAAAGTAACTTGATTAATATAGAAAATTGCAAATTAATCTTATTTCTTCTATACATATGGTATATTATTATAGAATATTAGCAATCTTACCTGACCAATTATATAGACAAGGTTGACTAACACAGAACATTGGTGATGTCATTCAATTGCCCTCTTTAAAGAGGCTTGAATAATAATGAAGACTGACACTGTATTTTTTTCTATAGGCACGTTAGATTATTACAAATGATTCGTAATGTCAGCTGAGTGTCTTCTATATAAAAGTTTATTTAATTTAAAAAAAAAACATTAATTTCATTGTTATTTGTAGACTGGTTTGACACCAATTACCTGTGTATAGTGACCAACAACCGATCCATTGGTAGAGCCAACACCTAGTTGGAAATTTTGCTTTTCAGAAGCCCATAAATCGATGATGTATTGCCAGTTTTTAGCTCCTGTACTGTATGCAATGTTCTGTCCAACATACACCCCAGGTAACTCTGAAATATATAATTAGACATAGTAAATATTACAGAAACACACATACAGACAGACGTAAACACAAAAGTTTCCTATTCCTAATTCTTTAACGCTATTGATTCGAACATGTATAGCTTTGTATAGTGACACCAATTTATTTTTCAATATTTTTTAAAACTATACTGTTGTTATTTTAATATATTTTGAAATACTTGTATCATATAGGGAGAGGGCTAATTAAGCAGTTAGAATGTGTGCACCGTGTTGCTGTATCATATATATAGCTACGTCTTGTATCTAGACACTAGTTGCCTGTCTCAACCACGTTGTGAAAACTAATCGGTTTATTGAGTAAGGGAGATTCCAAGCAAACAGTTATGTCATTTTAAAAATATTAAGCTCACGTGAATTAATCATTACATAAATTAAAATATATACTACTAAATACAAACTACTGTTAATGCACATCAAAAAACAGTAGCAATATTGTATTGTAGGTATCGGGCTATTACTTTATTGAAAAAAATGAGAATTTGTGTGCTGGTGGCAGTGGTGGTGACAGGGTGGATACAGTATAGCACAACATATTTTGAATGCACCCACTGGCTAGTAAATGGACTTTATTCGTACCATTATTAATTATATCAACGTCAGTTTACCCTCTATGGTTGACAAGCTGTATTTGCTTTTATTTTGATATCTTGTTTGTATTTCCTACAGATAAAATATATTTGTTCTTAGTGCGTATAAAGGTTTCAGGTGGTGACCGCGTGATATATCCAATAAGATAAGACTAACAAAATGACGCCAAACACCTGTTTTATTTTTAGTATAAAGATTTGTCTAGCCTAGTGGATAAATAGGAGTGTGGTTTGTATGTTTTTAATATATCAGCGTTAGGTCCTACGGGAAATGAATTAGTGGCCCGATCCCTATAACATCAAGAACCTCTTACCCTACAACTGAATTGATCCTGTTTCGAAGTCACGTCAGTTATTTTATGCACATCATAGTAATAAGATCGTGACCTCGGCGTTATTAATTATTAAGAACACGAGCACATAGACAGTGCCAAATTTGAATCAAGGTGATAATATCATAGCTATACAATTGCTTCATTGTTTGAATAAAAGATCGATTTGGGAAATATATTGGAGTGAGATACTGACCATTTAATATAAAGACTGGGCGGGGAATGCAAAGGTTGGCGGGGGTCTCGAGAATCCTTAAGATCATTGAAATTGTATATTACTGATCTGATTAAAGAAACAAAATATATTTTAAAAAATTATATGTTGAAAAGTATAGTATCTTGTGAAAAAAGAAACAAATAGTATTTCCAGCTTGAAATAAATTCCCATGTGCTCCACCTCTCTGAAAGATTATATACTTACGATTCCGGTGTGTGATGACTGGGAGCATGAGTCGGGTTAGGATAATCTTATATGTGATTGACATCATCTGCTTCTTACAAACATCATTCGTTAAACTAGTAAATTCATATGTAAAGGTTTTAAGGCTTGATTTGACGCATGTTCTTGATTACATTCTTCAGCAACATAATGTATTATACATTAATTTTGCAAAAGTAAAATGAATACAAATGATGACGATGTAAACAAAATGAAATTTTATATTCTGATTACTTTGTAAGAGTTAGAATTTCAGGTGACATGACAAGTATGAAGTTCTTGCCTAGTAACCTAACTTAACGTTGCTTGCCTAGTAACCTACTTAACGTTGCTTGCCTAGTAACCTACTTAACGTTGCTTGCCTAGTAACCTAACTTAATGTTGCTTGCCTAGTAACCTACTTAACGTTGCTTGCCTAGTAACCTAACTTAACGTTGCTTGCCTAGTAACCTACTTAACGTTGCTTGCCTAGTAACCTACTTAACGTTGCTTGCCTAGTAACCTAACTTAATGTTGCTTGCCTAGTAACCTACTTAACGTTGCTTGCCTAGTAACCTAACTTAACGTTGCTTGCCTAGTAACCTACTTAAAGTTGCTTGCCTAGTAACCTAACTTAACGTTGCTTGCCTAGTAACCTAACTTAACGTTGCTTGCCTAGTAACCTAACTTAACGTTGCTTGCCTAGTAACCTAACTTAACGTTGTTTGCCTAGTAACCTAACTTAATGTTTTGTAACCTAACTTTACGCAGCATGACTAGTAACCTAACTTAACGTTGCTTGCCTATTAATCTTTCTTAACGTTGCTTGCCTATTAATCTAACTTAACGTTGCTTGCCTAGTAACTTTAACGTTGTATAGTTTTCCTGTATTATTTCTTTAACAAATATGCTGATAAACGTGTTAGGTACAGGATATTCAAATTGTTATATGTGGATATTCAGAAGAATGTAATCAATTATGTATATTTAATGCATATTGTGTGGTTAAATTTTTCTATAGTTATAAGTTGTAAACCGAATGTTTACATAGCTAAGGTTTGGTTATGATTATAAGCTGTAAACATAATGGTATCGTACAATTTGAGTTCAAGACCAGTCATGTGTACAGTAGAAAAGTCTGTTTTCTTGGAATGTTTTATATTTTATTACGTTACAGGTCAGCTGATTAGGCGTAATGATAGGATTTAATAAACAAATAAATGATTCACATGTTGGGTAAGTCTAAGAGAAATCATTTTAATCAGTTTACAGCTGTGTTGCTGAAATCAGATATGATTTGAGAGGAATTTTTTATTTTAAAATATTCCTTGGAATTACTCAATTGCTCATGTTTAGATCAATACGTTTAATTTGGATTTGTGTGAACTCATTCCAGGACATTCGGGATTGTATCACTGGTTTATATCAAGACATTCAAGGCAATTGGAATTCATTCGGAAGATTTTATATTTTTTTTACTTCTGATAAGACATTTATAGTTATTTGGAATTAAATTCACAATATTGCGAATGATATTTGAATATTCGTCTTTTTATTGTTGGCAGATAAATTTCTAGCAGCAAGAAGGGTGAACAGACCAAGTTTTCAAACAAAAATAAGTCCTCTACGGAGAGAGAGAGAGAGAGTAAATAGACCAAGTTTTCAAACAAACAAAAATCGTCTACGGAGAGAGAGTAAATAGATCAAATTTTCAAACAAAAAAAAAATCTCTACGGAAACCGAAACTAATTCAGACAAAATCAAAACTGAAAAATAACAGTGTTGGTTTAAACCGAAGTTTTTATTTGTCAACCATCACTGTTGCAAAATCGAAAAAATAGAAATTGCCTTTGTTGTCGTGTGTTTGTTAGCTGCTATGGTTTTAACCGAATATTTTATTATATAATGAATAAACGAAAATTGTGTTGCAAATATGTATATAATATATATACTCTCGTTGAGCCTGTTGGATTGTCAGTGACATTTCAAGGGCTCCACGCGGATTTTTAATAATTGAAGATCCAACAAATCCGGTGTTTATGCGATGTCATAATGATTTATTAACGAGAATTAATTATTAACTCACTGACCAGTCCAATAACTTGATTGACTTAGGAGGAGAGACTTTACAAATTAGTCTGTATGTAAAATCGTAAACGAGTTTCATCCCAAATGATTTTTGTCTTAAGACTTTTACCTAAAGAAAACTTCGGTTGAAACCAAAACTCTAATTTTTTTAGTTTCGTTTTTTTTTTTTTTTTTGTCTGAATTAGTTTCGGATTTTTGTTTGAAAATTTGATCTATTTACTCTCTCTCCGTAGAGGCTTTAATTTTGTTGTAAAACTTGATTTTACTTACATTATTGTCATCATTTTCTTTCTTTTCAATACGTAAAGACCTAAATCGTAATAATTCCGATTCGAATACTAGAATACATGTAATCGCAAGAAATTACTCGATTTGAATGCTCAGATGTTTGTTTTCTCTCCGATGATAAGTGGAGGATACTTCTTCATTCTCTCATTGAAAAGAAACCTAAAACTTTAAATGAAAATGTCCATTAAACAAATACACGATGTTACTACGGCCATTTCTTCAGGGCTGCAGACAGGGTAGGGCAACAATGAAATTTTCTGGCGGCCAAACAGGACCACTGGGCTCATCGTGGCTAAGGGATCCACCTCTGTCACAATTTGTAATAAGGGCCTACTGGAGCAATTCGTTTCTCAATGCGCACAAATCCTGTCGGTTGCCCTGTATTTCTTCTCTCCTTTTACTACTGCTATTGTTACTTTAGTTAGGATAATTAGGTATTTTCACTGTACTCTCTAATTTCACTTATTACTTTAGTTAGGATAATTAGGTATTTTCACTGTACTCTCTAATTTCACTTATTACTTTAGTTAGGATAATTAGGTATTTTCACTGTACTCTCTAATTTTACTTATTACTTTAAAAACTATTTTTTGATAAATGTACAGTAATTATGATGACGATGATGATTATGATAACGATACTACTGAAACCTTCTTACCTACCTTCCTTCTACCTCCCTCCTCCCCTCCCTACCTACCTACCTACCTACCTACCTACCTACCTACATACATACATACATACATAGATACATACATACATACATACATACATACATACATACATACATACATACATACATACATACATACATTAACAAATTGTCGTCATAAATGCAATTTAAAACAGAAACCAAAACGATTGAATTAATCAGATACTTAAATGAATTTACCTGGTACCGATCGATCTGCTGCTGTATCATGTTGAAACACACATGTATCGGCGAGTGCCTGTGCCTTGATGGCTACACCCTCGTGATATCTCTGTAAAAAGAACCCAACATACAAAAACTCAACCTATATTCTTGCAATATGCGTTCTTATATTGTAAAAAAAAAAAAGTTAATTCTTTCTTCCTCTTTTGAATGACGTTTTGAAAATTTAATATATCATCAGAACTGATGACGGTGGCGTTTTCCAGTTTGAGACAAAGTGGTACAAGTTTGTTTTTTTACTATACTGACTAAAACCAATGCATCGTGCTGTTAAAACAGGTTTGTAAACGATTTATTTATTGTTTAAAAACACGTTACTAGCATGGGAATTTAATTTACGCGCATTTGTGATTTCCACTCTTAGTGTATATGGGTCATATCAACATATTCATCGTTCAAAACAAATGATTTTGTTTGAAGAAATGCTTTTTTTAAATGTTGCTTTTCTTTTGCAGTGAACAGTTTTATAAAACTTTTAACCTAATGAGTTTAAAAATCCTGAATATTCATCTCTAAGGAAAAGCAAAGACACAAGTAAAAACCAGAGTGGTTTGAGAGAGGTACAGACAGATGACAGACAGGTACATAGACGGACAGAGACGGAGTTACACACCATTTTCATCATATTAGATGATTGGACCGAAGACCGGTAATTGTCGTGCACGCTTGCGATTAGATTCTTGTCAGACAAGGTTACTTGGGCTGCGGCTAAAATATATTTAAAAGAGAAAAATAATTATTTTGCGTGTTCCAGACATGATTTTGCTATATTCAAGAATAAATGATCAAAATAGTATAGTAATTAGCATAATCGTGCGTGACGTGTAGGTTTTAATATGAAAAGGAATATAGAACCTGGTGCGACTACAATTAGTCGCTAACGCAAATTTCCACGCCTTACACGGAATATTCATTCCCCCTCAACCCCAGCCTCTTTACACATATTAGACCCTGATAACACAAGAATATAATATCGCAATATTGCTAATTCTGTTATAAATAGTATATATGTCTGTTTACATTGATTATATATATATATATATATATATATATATATATATATATATATATATATATATATATATATATGTGTGTGTGTGTGTGTGTGTGTGTGTGTGTGTGTGTGTGTGACAAGGATGATACTTCTCTCGTAGATATTTACCTCAGGTTGAACAAAGCAGAAGAAGTCAGAAGTAGAGGGTGCAAAACAATACAGGGAAATCCACCAGGTTATCAAGAAAAGCATGAGAAAGGAAAGGGAGACATGGATTGAAGACCAGTGTAAAGATATAGAAAACAATGTAAAGAAAAATAATAGCAAAAAAGCATACCAACTGGTGAAAGACCTGACCAGTGTAAAACAAGGACGCTCTACCATCATTCAAGATAAGGGAGGGAAATGTCTTAAGAGATGGACAGAATACTGCTTAGACCTGTACAAAAACATACCTACAGGGGATCCAGACATACTCAACACCCCATCAGTGACCAACACTGACAACTACCCCATCCTCCGAGAAGAAGTAGAGGCTGCAGTGAAAGCATTGAAAAAAGGGAAGGCAGCAGGAGTAGACAACATTCCTACAGAGCTAGTCCAAGAAGGGGGTGAAGCCATAATAAGCGCCCTACTAACAATCTGCAACAATATCTGGCAGACAGGGGAATGGCCAACACCATGGACTCAGTCACTCATAGTAACTCTCCCAAAAAAAGGCAATTTGCAGCAATGTCAGAACTATCGTACGATCAGTCTTATATGCCACCCAAGCAAAGTCTTGCTAAAAATCATATTAAACAGACTGAAGCCGCGGGCAGAGGAAATCATAGCTGAAGAACAGGCAGGCTTCAGACCAGGGCGAAGCACAACTGAACAGATTTTCAACCTGAGAATACTATGTGAGAAATACCTCCAGCACCAACAAGACCTTTATCATGTCTTTATAGATTTCAAGAAGGCGTTTGACATGGTATGGCATGCAGCCCTTTGGTCCACCATGAAGCTGTACAACATCAACGCTAACCTGATCAAAGTCATAGAAAGCCTTTACAGCAAGGCCACCAGCGCAGTATGCTTCAACGGTCAAATAGGAGATTGGTTTAGGACAACTGTTGGAGTCAGACAGGGCTGCTTGCCTTCACCAACTCTCTTCAACATCTTTCTTGAAAGAATCATGACAGATGCACTGGAAGACCATAAAGGAACTGTCAGTATTGGAGGCAGAATAATAACGAAAAATCTGCGCTTTGCTGATGACATCGATAGCCTTGCAGGAAATGAAGAGGAGCTAGCTCAGTTGGTGGAAAAACTGGACAGGACAGCTACTGCTTTTGGTATGGAAATCAGTGCAGAGAAGACCAAATTATTGACTAACAACACCAGTGGCATCAGCACTGACATCATGATTAGAGGCCAAAAATGGAAACAGTTAATAGATTCAAGTACTTAGGAGCCATCGTGGCAGACGAGGGATCGAAACCAGAAATATTGCCCAGGATTGCGCTGACAATAACAGCAATAGCAAGGCTGAAGACAGTTTGGAAAAACAGAAACACCTCAGTCAGCTCAAAAATCAGATGCGCTCCTTGGTTGCATCTGTATTCCTATATGCCTGTGAGTCATGGACCCTCACAGTGGATCTCGAAAGGAGGATACAAGCTGTTGAAATGAGATGCTTTCGAAGGTTGCCTGGCATTACATATAGAGATCATGTCACGAATGAGGAAGTGGGAAACAGAATTAAGCAAGCCATTGGGCACTATGAAGAGCTATTGACAATTGTGAAAAAGCGCAAAATGAAATGGTATGGACATGTCACACGATCAACAGGGCTTGCTAAGACAATCATGCAAGGTACTGTGCAGTAAGGGCGAAGGAGAGGAAGACAGAGGAAAAGATGGGAGGATAACATATCAGAGTGGACAGGACTGAAGCTGAGTGACACAGTGAGAGTATCAGAGAACAGAATGGAATGGAGGAAGCTGGCTGTCAGGTCTTCAGTGGTGCCCCAACGGTCAGCAAGACTAAGGGATAGATATATAGAACATAGCTACAACATTCGGGGAAATTTTGCCAAGCGGTGTAGGAAATGCAGTATCGGATAGACAGACGGATACATCCAATCGGGCGGAGGGTGTCACAACATGGTGGACATTTTAGAAAAAGCGTTGGGATAAAAATCTGATTTTACTTAATACACATTAACATTTCAACGCAATCAATGTTTCAAGAAAAGTGTCTTTTTATTAAGTAAGCAATGCTTTTTTGATAATTTTGGTTGAATTGTCAAAATATGATCTCCAGTAAGGATAACGATAAATGCGGCTTGAATAAATGTGCAAATTAGAGGAGTGTATATTGACTTGCATCCGGACTTGTGACAAATATCGAGAACCTTTCATAGACAGGAATTCAGCATATACCCATGGAAAAAAATCGATATACAAAAAATCAGGCAACACTATTAAGTTTCATTCACATCTACGTTTTAAAACAATCGCGCAGTCATAACTAATTAAACAGGTGCAAGAATTATACAATTACTACCGATTAATTTTCAAAATGAACACAAACTCTCGCACAAATGTTCCTCGCCGAAAGACACACAAACTCACGACGAGCGCACAGACACACTTATATGTAGAGTACTTATTAGCTTGTAGACCGATCATATGGAACACCATCTTGTAGACCGGTCATAAGGAACACCAGCTTGTAGACCGGTCTTCAGGAACACCAACTTGTAGACCGGTCATAAGGAACACCAGCTTGTAGACCGGATATAAAGAACACCAGCTTGTAGACCGGTCATAACGAACACCAGCATGTAGACCGGTCATCAGGAACACCAGCTTGTAGACCGGTCATAAGGAATACCAGCTTGTAGACCGGTCATCAGGAACACCAGCTTGTAGACCGGTCTTCAGGAATACCAACTTGTAGACCGGTCATAAGGAACACCAGCTTGTAGACCGGATATAAAGAACACCAGCTTGTAGACCGGTCATAAGAAACACCAGCTTGTAGACCGGTCATGACGAACACCAGCTTGTAGACCGGTCATAAGGAACACCAGCTTGTAGACCGGTCATCAGGAACACCAGCTTGTAGACCGGTCATAAGGAACACCAGCTTGTAGACCGGTCAAAACGAACACCAGCTTGTAGACCGGTCATCAGGAACACCAGCTTGTAGACCGGTCATAAGGAATACCAGCTTGTAGACCGGTCATCAGGAACACCAGCTTGTAGACTGGTCATAAGGAACACCAGCTTGTAGACCAGAGATAAAGAACACCAGCTTGTAGACCAGAGATAAGGAACACCAGCTTGTAGACCGGTCATAAGGAACACCAGCTTGTAGACGGCACATAAGAAACACCAGCTTGTAGACCGGATATAAAGAACACCAGCTTGTAGACCGGTCATAAGGAACACCAGCTTGTAGACCGGATATAAAGAACACCAGCTTGTAGACCGGTCATAAGGAACACCAGCTTGTAGACCGGATATAAAGAACACCAGCTTGTAGACTGGTCATAAGGAACACCAGCTTGTAGACTGGTCATAAGGAACACTAGCATATAGACTGCACATAAGAAACACCAGCTTGTACACCGGTCATCAGGATCACTACTCTCAACAACTCGGATTACTTTTCAACTTTTGAAACCGGCCATAAAAACCAACGATATTAGACACTGTTTTACTTACTAACTCCAAATCGACGATCCAAGACAATATAATTATCAGCTATATAACTTACCAACATTTACGCAGACCATCAGTGCTAAAGCTAAAAGCTTTTGTCCCTCCATGGCTTGATATTAAACAGGATCAACTCTCCTACACTGTATAACTTGCTGGCAATAAAGTTTTATGCCAAACTGCTATATCATGGATGCCGGTGTGTTTGAAGAATTGACAAATTTATATCTATCCATATATAGCTAAAACGTCTACCCTGGGGTTATCACCAGCTTCAGCAGGTGATATAATGTCCGTATGTCAGCTAATTTAATATTAAATTCGGTAGCGTGTTTTAATTACACGCAATATTTGCTGTTCGTTACTTAATATTTCAATACATTCTGTAGAATTAAACAATATTTCAGCTTTATCCAAACTTTCATATGTACCGATACGTACGTACATAGCACAAATTCCTATTTTTTTTTTTTGGATTAAGGAAAAGAAAAAGGAATATATTTTGAAATAATCTTGTCAACCACTAACACAGTTGCCTTGGATTTCAATAATATACAATTATTATTTGCTAGTCCTAGATATATTACGGGTAGTAAAGAAATAAATATTACGTGGACCACATGCATTGTCACGATAACGCATATAATGCTGCATAACTGAAATTCTGCAGGTTCATTTTGTTGATGAATTAGGGATGGATTCCCTAACTTTCATCTTTCGTTTGTCCCTTTCTTTGTACATATGGATACATACATCTCAATAATAAAAAATTGTATGTTGTTGCCATCTGGGAAGGACAAAGAGATTGATTTCCGTATCGTTCTCATTAATGTATTTTTCAGATGGTAGTGCATGTGGGATTGGTGATCTTATCAGCTGTATTAATCAGGCCGTCACTTAAAAAAATAAGTGGCAGCGAAGATAGTATTAGAAAAAGTAAATTTCGGAACGCAAAATAGCACTTAGCGGATAAGGTAGAAATAAACATGAAAGAAGGAAATAATACTGTTGGAAACGAGTGCTGAACGGAAAAAAGATTGGGAATGATCAGAGAAGCAACGTATATTGACTCCAAAAACAGAGCAATGCAATGGATAAAGAAAAACATTTAATTATAAAATCCTAAGAAATATGTGAGACAAAAGTAACTCGGGCATGTTAGGAGGTCAAAAATCTACTTCATTAGTTGCGCATAAAGATGGTGTGGACTGCTAGTTGCATAGACCTTATCGATATTCCACTGTCCACAAGCAAATAAAGTTCGATACTAAATGTAAAAGACTGGATGTGTATTCACGTTTCCCCGCGAACTAAGCGATAGATTATGGCGTTTTTAAGACAAAACTAAATTGAAATAGAGGGAAATCGAGAGAGAAAATATTCATCTGGTTTGTCAGTAAAAGTGGAGATTGTGTACAAACATGGTTGAGTAAAACGTAAATGTAAAGAAAATGTAAACGGGCCTGAGAAGACTTATTACCGAGAGACCAGTTATTAACTCCTTGTACTTCTAAGGCAAAAGTCCTTAACATATCTTTTACATGGCTATACTGGTAGACTATTTCACTGAATCTCTGGAAGGTACCCAAAATGTTGCCTCCGTAAAATATACGTCAAGCAATCAGTTTGAAGACAAAAATCCTAAACACCCAAACAAACTGGAACTACTAAAGGTGCAAGACTTATGTTTGAAAAGGTGCTGTTTATAATGAAAAACAGTGTTACACGTGTAAGGAGTGGGACAACATCTACTCCAAATAATCTGAAATTTAATAAAGTTGTACAAAATATAGAGGTCGTTATTAAAAGTAGAAAAGAAACGAGTGGTCAGAAGCAGGCACGGGTGACACTTTTCCTCGTGATAATTCGTGGATGAATAACACGAATATGGTGTGGGAGTCAGCTGTTTAATCGAGTGATGTTTGTATATTTCCCCAAATATCTTACATCAATTTCTGATGGACGTAATCCTTTTCAACATATTTAGTTTATTTTAGTCTTATTTTAGTGATGATACATGAGTTAGATTTAAGGAACTCCTAGCATTTATTTTATAGAATTATATTTTTAATATGAATATAATTGCATGTGTTGAATGTGTGTATTTTCGAGACAGTTTACATCTAAGGATCGGGCATTGTGCACTAAATAATTCACCCACTGCCAGTTGTTTTCTTTACAGCACAGGCTCTCTAAATGATGCCGGTTAAGCTATGACAAGAACATCGCCTCGAATTATCTCTACAGATACTGTAAAAAGAAACATATAAGACATGTCCAATGTAGAAGTTACCTGAATCTTGTATATATATATATATATATATATATATATATATATATATATATATATATATATATATATATATATATATATATATATATATATATATATATCGTTTAATCATCGTTATCTGCCCGACAGTATTTGGATTATCAAAAAACTTATCATCAAATTTGTTATCATTTTCTCCAGCAACTACGCCGGTACGCGAGAGACAAATTTTGACCCGCTTCTTTTTTCTTCTGATTGCTCATCCATCCTCATGTTAAAAAAACAAGTAAAAAACCCAATGTTGTGGGAGAATTTTGAAAAAATATTCTACTTCTATAGAAATCACGGCTTAAGCTCTCAACAAATGAACATAGCTGATATTTTTATAAAAAAAATATGTTGCAAGTCCTGACAATTTTTGGGGGTTAATTTGCTTATTTCTCGAAACATCTGATGCATTAGGATATTCTTGGTTGATAGTGGTGCACCCTATTTTTTATATTTAATAAATGTTTATCAAATTCAAATGTCTTCCAATGCCTTTATCGTGTGAATTGATGTGCTGAAACCTAATGTGCTTGGACACATTATCGAAATGAAACCGTATTTATGATCTCAGTCATCATAATAGATATAACTTTAAACAATTCTTCTTGAAAATTTAGAAATATTTTATGGAGAAAAAACAAAAGTCATAAACTTCATGACTACAATTATACTGATATACAAAACTTTAAAATAATATCTCTGTTTTTTTTAAATAAATAATTGTAATGCGTCACACTAGGGTGTCCGTATTGAACGACCACATTTTACAAATAATGAATTATTGAAAAAAAAAACTAGTTGAATGCATATTATCAGTACGAATTAAAGACAAACATTTACAAATGATATGGAAAAATGAACTAGCTGAATGCATATTATCAGTACGAACTAAAGACAAACATTTACAAATGATATGGAAAGACGAACTAGCTGAATGCATATTATCAGTACGAACTAAACACAAACATTTACAAATGATATGGAAAGACGAACTAGTTGAATGCATATTATCAGTACGAATTAAAGGTAAGCATTTACAAATGATATGGAAAAACGAACTAGGTGTTAATGTCGTACACAGATTGGAATCAAGCTCGTGTCATATCAACAAAACGAGATTTCAATAAAAGCTAGTTCGCATGCGATGTTTAAACGTTATCGATATGTATCAGTAAAAAATAAATATTTCCTCGAATCATTATGATTAATATTACAGATAATGTTCATTTGATCCATTGCAACAATCGTTTTAAGCCGGTGGCTTTTCTCGGACCAAATATGCACACCTGGAATTTTATGTATTAGAATTCGCAAGCTGTAATTGAGACTGTCAGGGCTCCTTGACCTGGCGTAAGTTCATTTCTCAGAACATTGCAGGTGATTGACCTGTCGTTCCTCGTTTCTATTTATGTGTGTGTGTTCGTGTGTGTTTCCGTGTGTGTGTGTGTGTGTGTTGTGTGTGTGTGTGAGAGAGAGAGAGAGAGAGAGAGAGAGAGAGAGAGAGAGAGAGAGAGAGAGAGAGAGAGAATTACATGGCTGCAAACGTAAACAATTGGCATGAATAAAACATACCGGTGATAATAAATCCCAACATTTTCATTTACATAAGTCCAGGGTACCAGACAACCTCTGACAACTTTGTCAACGTATCAAATGATCTTAATGACCTCGCGTGATTCTGCCATTTTAAGAGTGAGCCTACAATGAAGTAATCCTTTTACAAATCTACAACAAGAACAATAGACTTCAAGCTGCGGTTGGATCTCAGTATTATATTATAACAAACAGTAGTACTGAAATACAATCTGTACTATCATTTGCATGTTTGCTTGCCTAATAATTTTAAAAGCAATGGATCAGAGATCACAAGAAAAAAGTACAAAGGCGCAAAAATGCCATTAAAAGTCAAAATGGGATAATTTTTCCACGGGTTCTGATCTGCACAAAAATTCATGATTAAAAGTAACTGAATATTTTTCATTTATTTTACATTAACATAAAAATATAAACTGTACATTAGTTATATTATTCATGGCATCGAGAGTCAACTGTTCCTTCTTTCTGGCTCTCTTTTTAGCGTGCTTTCTATTCCTGTCATCCTCAGCTTTGCTAACTCCCTGCCTAACAGCTAGGCGCCAGGTGGGACGATCGTTACCACAGCTCTACCAGTTGTTGACTCATGTCCCTCTTGCAAACATCTTAGTAGCGCAGGCGTGGACGTCCAGTCGGTCGTGTACCTTCTGCTAGTTCCTCATCTAACAGGACCTTAGGAATGCGGCCTGGGTCCATTCTCTTGACATGGCCGAGCCAGCGAAGGCGCCTCTCGCTGAGAATGGAGAACATGCTGTTGATGTTGGCACGTTCTAGAACCTCTGTGTTGGGTACTTTGTATTGCCACTTTATGTGCATAATGCGCCGCAGTCATCTACCTTTTAAGCTGATGAGTTTTCTCTCGTGTCTTGCATAGGTGGTCCATGTTTCGCTGCTGTAGAGGAGTGAGCCGACCGCAAAGGCTTGGTAGACACGCATTTTGGTCTTCTCTGTGAAGTTGGGGTTGTTCCATACCCTCTGATTAAGTCTGGCTATCACGGTAGCTGCCATGGCAATCCTGCCGTTCACCTCATAATCAATTGAGAGTGATCTTGAGATGTTGGACCCGAGGTATGTGAAATTCTCGACAACTTCCAAGTTGTACCTGGTGACATAGGGAGGGGAGATTGCATCTTGCGCCATGATGTTCGTTTTCTTCAAGCTAATGGTCATTCCAAATTCCTTGCAAGCGTTGGCGCTGCTGCAGTCCATCTTCCGTGTGGGATGTCAAGGCTTCATCGTCGGCGTAAAACAATTCACGGATAAGTACCTTTGTGACTTTAGTCTTAGCACGGAGACGGGCAATCTTGAATAGCTTTCCGTCAGTCCTGGTATGGATGCACACTCCATCGCTGTAGTCCTTGAAGGCGTACTAGAGAGGCTTTAAGACGAATATGACAAAGAGCGTCGGCGCAAGCACACAGCCTTGTTTGACTCCGCTGATTACTTGGAATGACTCCGATGTTGAGCCATTGAATCACACTGTGCTGTATATGCTCTCGTGGAACGACATGAGGACAGCAAGTAGACGTGCAGGGCGGCCAATTTTCTGAAGGAGTCTAAAGAGTCCTCTCCGACTGACCAGGTCAAATTCCTTCGTCAGGTCTATGAAGGCGATGTAGAGGGGAATCTGCTGCTCATGACACTTCTCCTGTAGCTGACGTAGTGAGAAGATCATGTCTATAGTTGACATGCCGGCTCGAAATCCACAATGGGACTCTTGGTTGACGTGGGAGGCTAGGATCTGTAAGCGCGCCAAGGCAACATGGGCGAAAGCCTTTCCGACAATGCTCAGGAAGGAGATGTCCATGTAGTTCTTGCAGTCGCTACAGTCTCCCTTGTTCTTGTACAAAGTGACGATGTTGACGTCAGGCATGTCCTGTGGGATGTATTCCTCTTCTCAGCAGAGGCAGAGGAGTATGTGTAGGATTGATCAGCGCTGGTTTCCCAATCTTGAGGACTTCAGGCGGAATTCCGTCGCTTCCAGGAACCTTTCCACAGGCAAGGCAGTCTATGGCTTTTCCGAGCTCTTCCAGGGTGGGCTGCGTGTTTAGCTTCTCCATGACAGGCAGGTCTGGAATAGCATCTAGGGTAGTGTCAGTGACGTTGTTTTGGGTTGCATATAGCTCGAGATAGTGCTCAACTCATCTCCTCAGTTGTTTCCCTTAGTCTGTGATGTCTTCGCCTGTCTTGGACTTGAGGGGGGGGGGGGCAATCTTTGAGGTTGGGGGCCTGTCGTCTTCTTGATGCCTTCTTGCATCCTCGGTATCGGCAGCTTTCTTTATACTGTTTCAAAGCAGTTGATTTCGGCACAGTGGCGGGCGGTCTTCTGGGCGCTGTTCCTTTTAGTCCTGACTGCTTGTAATGTTCTTGGGTTAGGTGCAGCCTTGTATGCTAGGAGGGCTTTCCTCTTTGCTTCAGTCACGTGCTCCATCTCCTCCCAGTTTGCCTCATACCAGTCGGCATTTTTCCGTTCCCTCTTCCCGTAAGCTATAATGGCTGCGTTTAACACAGAGCCACGGTGATGGGACCACTTGGGGTCAATGGTGTCATCAGGTGTCACTTTGGTGAGAGCTTTCTGCACTTTGCTGATGAACGGCTATGTTTTCTCTGGATTGCTTGCACAGCAGGTGTTGATGCAAGGGTGACCCTTCTTCTTGGCATCATGCAGCTTCTTGGGTAATATTCGTACCTTACTTACCACAAGGGAATGATCCGTGTCGCAGTCAGCTGCGGTTGAGGAGGACGCTGGCCAGTTCCGCATACCTGGTGATGACAAGGTCTAACTGGTGGCAGTGGAGTGAACGTGGGTGTCTCCATGACACCTGATGGATCTCCTTGCATTGGATAAATGTGTTGGTCACACATAGGCTGTGGGAGCAGCACATCTCCAGCAGTCGCTGACCAGTCTCTTTGATCTTCCTTCTTCCGTAAAAGCCGAGACAGACCTCATAGTCAGCTCCCACTCTAGCATTGAAGTCTCCTTCGTTGTTTGGAATACTGGATATTGCCTGATCCATAGCCTCATAAAACTTGCCTTTCTCCTCGTCAGTGGAGCGGAGGGATGGAGCATACACGCTGAAGATGTTGACCGGGCCTGAGGATGTTGACAGCCGGCGTTCAAGGATTCTTTCAATACCTGATGACAAAGGTTCAGTGAAGGCGAATAGCGTGTTCTTTACGGCAAAACCTACATCATGCTGCTAATGTTCATCCGAGGGCTTCCCATGCCAAAAGAACGTGCAATTAGCATCTTTAAAAATATTCCATTATTCAAAATAGGCGTTAAAGAAAAATCAGTCAACAATATATAATTTATCATCAAGAATAAAAGTCATTAAGGAATGTTGAGACATATCTATGCAGGAGATTACTTTTACATTCCTATGAACATTTCTATATTTCGACATTCTAGCCATAATGTTAATATTTATGTAGGTTGATATGAATATTACACTACTTCCGAGATGATTTATTTCTTCTTTTCTTGTTGATGTTACATCTATTCCAAAAGTAAATGGCCCTTAGTACATACCGCCCATTTAGCATTGATTTTATTACACAAATGTACCGAGATCTTAAGATAAATATTAGTGTCCTGTCCAAGTTAATTAAACCTATCTAGCATAATCGCAAAATCCACAGTTTGTATGCCAATCTTTACCTGGACACAACACTTGTATGTATTGTCTGACAGTCATGATGTAAGAACTGAACTGCGCTCAGTGGTACACGTAGGGTATAACAAGTACAGTTCCGAACCCCATCCCACTGTCACACAATCTAGAACCCATCTTTTCAGTAATGCCGTACCGGCCATAAATGTGTTAATGGTACGGCATACCTCTTCGTAACAGCTTTTAGCACAATGTAGGTATAGTTTACCTAAAGTAAAATATCACTTGATGTAATTCTGATTGGTCTAAAAAAAAATAGCCCATTAAAGTATTGTGCAGTATCATCTTTACTGATTGGCTGGGATCGTATGTGAACGTTTTTAACCCCGCCTTGTTGAATATTTGGTTTTGAATCAACATTTTTGGCGGCCATATTTAAACTCAACTCGCGAAAGGAAATTGAGGAATAGTTATCTCGGCTGTCTGAATATGGATATGTTACACACAGAGGGGTTTGTTATGTCATGTATATCAATATCATGAGAAAAATGGCGTAAAGCGTCAAAACAAGAACAGCAATAACAAGTAAAACTGAGGGTATTGTTTATTTTTATGGCGGGGTGGGGAAGGGAGATTCATACATATAACATAGATATAGAATCCTCCATATATACAAGCGTGGTTTAAGTGTTAACAGAATAATTGGACATAAATGGGTCTTCTAACTGACATAACCTTATACAACAACAGCATCTTTACGAAGTATATTAGAAATGCAAATGCGACTCAAAACGAAATTTGTTTACGTCTTCTGTACAGTCTATTGTTTCAGTAAAATAGTGCAAATATCCTGTCACAAATTCATTGCAGTAAATGTTGGAATTTCTGCATCCAGTAGTCCTATTTCACCGTTAAAAAAAAATCTCAACACTTTAATGTTTAGTACTGAATTTAGTACAACAATTTAATGTTTAGTACTGAATTTAGTACAACAATTTAATGTTTAGTACATTTTAGTGTAAATTCGTAATCTACACCTACTGTTTACTGTATCAAACAATATGGCATCACATCGCATTCATCATTCTGTTTTGAGAAAAATGATTTTGTCCTTATAAAATGTTCTTTTTTTTTGATGGAAGCGTTTGCTTTGATTTATAAGTTTGTAAAAATAAAATATAATCTGCTTTTACTAATTCAACTTTGTTTTGCATTATATTTTATGCACATCAAATGAAAGGTGGACCATCTGTCATAATAAACAAACCTAAACATTATTATATATACAAAATTAAAACTAGTTCAATAAAGTCCAGCTTTTGCTCGCAAAAGCTGGAAATTATTCAACGAGTTTCATAACTTTAATATTAAATCATTACCCACTTGAGATCCTCTATATCTGTATCACTGATTGCGCTCCAATGTAGTAACCTGTTTTGTATGTATCTGTTGTTTTCACATGACCTCACAAAACTTGTCCATATCCGCTATTTTGTCCTAGCCATGCAAATTGGAACCTAACAAGTGATATTGTTCTTCCCACATAATGATTATTGCGAGTCACATTTTGTGCGTAAAGATAAAATAATACATCACGTTCTAGTGTGCATAGCAACCACATATAGCCAAATACGTGAATTTTCCCGTTTCATTTCTTCAAGTAAAACATTGAAATTTCATCCGTCTTTGTTATTGTTTCAAAAGCACAAGGATCTATCGATAAACATACGAATAAGCAAATGAATACACAAACAAGTAAAAGCATATAATGATTTTTAATTTTCATGGACTGAAATCAATTCGGATATCTATCAAGCTAAAAAAGCCAATCAGTAACATTATATTTCATATTTCTAAAAGCATTTCAAGAATACTAGCTTTTGATACTCGGCACAAAGTCCTGTTCCGTTAGGTACATGATTCTTTCTTAATACACTGAAGATGAAACTTATTTGACATGCAATTGCTTTCATTCAGTATAATCTTACGTCCATCATATTGACCACAAATACAATATTTGACCGTACTAATATTATTTTTAAAAATGTCAACATTGTCTGTTTGTAAAATAACAAAAAATAACTGCATTTATTTTTAGCTATTTGCACGATTACGGTTGAACTTCACTATTCTGTATTTTCATAAAAGCCAGAGAACTTTCAACGACATTTTGTTTCGTACTATATGACCCTTAATTTCAAGCATAATCTATGTATCATTTCGATAAAGTAAATATTCTTATCGGCAATTAATTATATTGTTATCTTGAATATACGTGATGACTAATCCTGACAAAGATTTGTTAACGACTCAAAATGACGGCGCAAGGTATTCGCGTTGCATTGTGGGTATTTACATACAAAATCGTCACGTCTTCGAAAACAACCCAATATAGGATGGTAACCTAAATTAATATAATAAAGAAAATAAATTTATTTCGATTTCCACTTGTAGGTAGATGACATTGTAACCACCATTTCAGTTTTGTAACGGAGTGACTTTCTGACCGACAGTAAAGATGTTTTACCTTGGGAACATCGTGTTTGTATACTCGACAAATTTTGGCGCTATGTTACAAAGTTTTTCCTGAGGGTTTAAGACACTGCCATCTATGTAATTCGTAACCAGTCAAATTCACAACCAAATAGCTTTGGAATTTATAACAAGCCACGTGCCTTCGCCTTAGGTCTCAAAGGATAGTTGGAGGGGGGAGTTTTGCAGAAAAATGAGAAAAATTATAAATTTAACATACAAAAGAAAACTAACCAACGATATATACAGAAAGTATGTTTGTCAAGTAAAACTGATACACTCAACCAACACTACACCAACCGATCGGATTATCACGAATTTCATTGCGAATCGACCACACAGCAATGGTAAGTCCAATACACTACTATATCCTCAGATGCATACCATCACAATAGAAGGTGTATAAGGGGTTTTAAGAATTTGTCAACAAAATGTAAATGCACAAGCATACATATACACATAAAACACAAAATATTGTCTGGCAAAGAACATTAGTATTTCTCCTTTTTGGAGATCTGGGTTACATGAAAAGGACCTTTGAAGTTTGGTAGATACTATAGATGTCACACCTCCCGGGTCAGAACCTACCTCAGTTATATTTTGTGATAATGGTGAATCTAAAAGGAGGCCCATCAGCTTCCGTCTCCCAATCCTCTGGTTTATCTTCTTTTCACCCTTCTGTCTCATGTGTCATTGTACTTGGATCAAATGTTCACTGAGACGAGCACATTCCTGTTCTTTTTTTCTGGCACACTTTCTCTCGCTTCTTCTCATCCCAAGCCTTCTTGATATTTGTCCTCTGTTCTTCCATGACTTCTCTAACAAAGTATTTGGCTAGTTTTAGTGAGGCTTTCTCCTTTTATATGTGGCAAGACTGGTCGACTTACAATTTAGACTTGTTCGGCTATTCGGGGATGTACGTCTCAACAAAATATCCGCACAGAGTTTTATTTAATTACTCGCCAAATGTGTGCAAGGCATCCCTTCGACGCGTTAATGTTTGCACTGAAAAATCCTTACGTCTCAATGTCAGAGCGAGGTGAAGGAGGAAAAGTCATTGTTGGAGTTTCGAAGCGCCATAAACATCCTTTTAATCAAATTCTGTCCAGTTATGTAATAAGGACTGATCCTAACGGTCAATGATGTGTAAACCACATCTCGTAAGTGAAAAGTTTCAATATTGCTTACTCCATACCATTTTTTAGAATTTAGGCGTACATAAGAAGAAAGAAAAAATATAACAATGGGCGAGGGTAACAGCTTACCATTTTAGTCATTTTAATTAGATATACATTTATATCGAGGAATTTCGGAGCTGTGTTCTAATGGATCAACTTGGTACCTTTTAAAAAAGATTTAAAATGGGTTTACAAAGCTAAACCGAAACCTTCAGGCAATGTTTAATTATATTAGCCCATAAACGGGCCGTGTGTTTCCCCGGCGGCATCTGGTTCATGGCTGGCGGTTTCAGCCGGTTTTGTTGGTCACTCCAAGATCTTTCGATAGCTAGTGTGTCTTGATGCCGCTCGAACAAGCTTGACTTATGTTGATGATGATTTTTTATTATAGATGTTTGAGACCTTTCGGCAATATACACCTGATTATTGTACACACAACGTACTCTTTAATTATTTGTCGAGCTAATGCAAGGACCCCACTCGACACTTAATGTGTGCACATAATACTTTTCAGTTGATTATGTCACTGGAATCGTTTAGTTTATTTCTGGCTTATTTATCGGCCCTTTCATTTTCTGGTATGTCAGTGTGTGAGGGTACCCGCCTAACTTCTGGTCCAGGACTCCGAGTCTCGAGTTTACTACTGGCAACATATTTTATCTCCGCGAAGAGTTACCCGGCTCTAGAAGCTCAGCACGCTGACGAAGTTTCTAATTAGAACTGTCATTACTTTTTACGTGTTTTGAACCCATTTAACTGTTCGGTTTATTGTTCGGATTTCGACCATATAAATAAAGCAGTTATCAGGTAGTCTCTCCTCTCGTTTTTTGGTGTCATGTCAATTGGTTTAATATTTATTTATATGGCCGGTTGGGGGTTGTTCAGAGGAGAGTTTTTATGGTAATGTTTATGCTCAAGTCAGAGTCACTAACTCCTACAAAATCATTTTAAAAACTGAGAATTTCTAGGTCTGTGTTGTGGACATTTTGAAAATATTTTTTTCCGAAGGACTATTTAGGGACGGTATTGTCAAGAATGTGGATAGAATAAGTCACTGCAAGAATGTGGATAGAATACGTCACTGCATGGTTGATTCAAAGTTACTGAGCGAAATCTCCTTTTCCAGGAGGACCAGTGTTGAGTCTGCATATTTTCATTTGTGCCAGTGGCACTTGTCCCTACATTGTGTTATTCTCAGCTTCTTTTACTGTTTCCTATTTAGTCATTTTACTTTGTTCATAATTTTACTCATTATGCATTCAATGGATTTTGCAGGAGATTGGTTAAAAAGAGGGTTACAATTAGTAAAATAGATGAGTGTACAACAGTTGCTGGGGAGATGATGTTTCAAAATATAATGAGATATTTATGTTGCAAATGTTAGCCATCGGATAATTGGACATGTGTTGTGATCGAAAGGATTCAGCCATATAGTACCTGTACTATCCAGGCTGCAGTGTTCAGTGTAATAGAAAATCGTGTAGTGATCTCCACGGGTTCGGTCCAAAGTATGCAACCAGGGACAAAATAATTTTGGCGCCAAAAAAGTGAAACAGATAGTATATTGAATGTCGTACTTTTGAAACTGTTGCTCAAATACTTGGTTAGTTCAATGTGATGAAATGGTACGGAAAAGAGTATGTTATGTTGTGGCATGTCTAATTATGACAAATAGGTACCGAGACCTTTTTCACCCGTTGGTTTACTACCGAGTTTCCTGTTCCAAACTTACTGTTAATCCATATATAAATATATTTATGGGTCGTGTGTTGTAGATCACGTTGCTGGCTGGGAGGCTGGTTATAGCTGATGAAAGTTTCAATGTTGATCTCGTAGGGATATCTTTAATTTGAATAATTCACACGCTCTGTCTACCGCCTAATGAAAAACTCTGAGCTAAGAAAAATTGCAGTTGGGATTTAGTCGTTCATTATTATTTTTATATTTTTAAAACAAATTATTAGGATTTTCTAAACTTTAGGTTTATAGGTGAAATATAGTTTTAGATTTTTCGAAGTTTTGAGATTCATTTCTAACCCTCCAAATGGTCTTATTGATACACTGAATGAATTTTCCGTCTGGGAACTCGGGTCCATGAAATGCGATAGTTCCGCGAACGTTTTGAGGGTTCACTTTTTATAGCGACGTTCCAATACGTCTTTAAACTTTTGCATATCAGGAATGCCACAGCTTCCATGGAAATACCTGCCACCTTTAAAAGGACTTCTTCCCGTTGTGCGGCTCTCTCCGACTGTCGAATGATCTAACACGTACTTTCCCATTCCACTGCATCATTCTTCTCAGCATACGTTTGTCCATGACTTTGTCACGGGCTACTCATGTTTGGTCTTGTGAGTTGTTAATTTGGAAGATACCATGTTTAATACTGAGAACTTCGTCCACCAACAAAACGTTGCGCAGTCCGTTCTTTTAGGATATGACGATGGTCATGTAAAGAGCTAGTTTCGCATAGTCGTGTTAAACTCGTCATTGGATTGTTGAAGGTGTTGAATTTTATCGATGACTTTGGATGGTGTTAATTCTGCTGATATACTAAATTAGATCCACATATGAGATTTCAAATTGTCGTGATAGGTGCAGAGTCTCCAACGGTCGTCCTAGTAAGTCTGAAATTGTCGTTTCAGTGTCTCTAACAATAAATACCATACGATTAATTAAACCTGCTGCTTTCTCCAAGGGTTATTGTAGACTTGAACTCGTTAAAGTTCACCGTTTAGGTGTAAGCAGTTGTTATAAATTTTCTGGAGGTTAGATTTATGACTTTCGAATGTGATACAAATCTTCGCGAGTACTGAATCACTCGTGGCCTTGTGGCAGAAGTTGGTTCAGGCTCACTCTTATCATCTTCAAAATCACTGACATGTACTCGGGCCAACACTTCATGTAGAGCATGAGGCGACACCAAAAGTCGTTGTTGTCTCATAGCGTCTTCTCTTGCTTTCTAACTGGACTAGTGTGCTTGATTCATCTTGATACCAAACGTTTTACAAAGAGTATGTAATTCATTCAGTTTTTAGACTGTGCAGAAAATGATGGAAAAGTCAAAACAGATTCGCCCGTCCGGTCAGATATTTAAAGAGTCATTAGACTTGAACTTCAGATAAGACTACGGATAACAACAATCGAGATTAAAACGTCAAGATACATTATATATATTTATATATATATATATATATATATATATATATATATATATATATATATATATATATATATATATATATATATATATATATATATATATATATATCAAGAGAAAAGATGTTGGGCTCTAGAAAGCCCAAGACAAAACAAAGGGAAGATAGGAGAAAAGAGAGATATCGTTAAAAAATAAATATTACCACTTCCAGGTAACCGGAGAACATGCAGCATAACACAGAAAGAGAGTTCTTTATAAAGAGAAATAGAACCCATACCCTTCAATTCAAGAAATCAAGACAAAAAAAGCAGTAAAGAGGAAGAATCCATGCCAGTGAGTACAAAAATAGAGACACTGAAAGAAAATTGACTTGTGATTTATAAAATTTCATTTTATTCAAACGTAAGTCTTTTTTCTTGAGTTTTGTTGTACAATGGACAAGATACTTCAACACACACTCGCACACCTCAGAATTATGTGATGCATATTTCAATACTCACACACCATGGAATCATGTGCTACCTATTTCAACAGATACCATAAAATCATGTGATGCCGATTTCAACACTCACATACCATCATGTGATGCCGATTTCAACACTCACATACCATCATGTGATGCCGATTTCAACACTCACATACCATCATGTGATGCCGATTTCAACACTCACATACCATTGAATCCTGTGATGCCTATTTCAACACACACACCGTGGAATCCTGTGATGCCTATTTCAACTCACCATGGAATCATGTGATGCCTATTTCAACGCTCCCATACCATAAAATCATGTGATGCCTATTTCAACACTCACATACCATTGAATCATGTCATGCCTATTTCAACACCCACAAACCATTAAATCATGTGATGCCTATTTCAACACTCACGTCATAGAATCCTCTGATGACTATTTCAAGACACACACCGTGGAATCCTGTGATGCCTATTTCAACACTCACCATGGAATCATGTGATGCCTATTTCAACTCACATACCACTGAATCATGTGATGCCTATTTCAACACTCACATACCACTGAATCATGTGATGCCTATTTCAACACTCACATACCATTGAATCTTGTGATGCCTATTTCAACACTCACATACCACTGAATCATGTGATGCCTATTTCAACACTCACATACCATTGAATCATGTGATGCCTATTTCAACACTCACATACCATTGAATCATGTCATGCCTATTTCAACACTCACATACCATTAAATCATGTGATGCCTATTTCAACATTCACATATCATAGAATCCTGTGATGCCTATTTAAACACACACACCATGGAATCCTGTGTTGCCTATTTCAACTCACCATGGAATCATGTGATGCCTATTTCAACACTCCCATACCATAAAATCATGTGATGCCTATTTCAACACTCACATACCATTGAATCATGTCATGCCTATTTCAACACTCACAAACCATTAAATCATGTGATGCCTATTTCAACACTCACGTCATAGAATCCTCTGATGACTATTTCAAGACACACACCGTGGAATCCTGTGATACCTATTTCAGCACTCACCATGGAATCATGTGATGCCTATTTCAACTCACATACCACTGAATCATGTGATGCCTATTTCAACACTCACATACCACTGAATCATGTGATGCCTATTTCAACACTCACATACCATTGAATCTTGTGATGCCTATTTCAACACTCACATACCACTGAATCATGTGATGCCTATTTCAACACTCACATACCATTGAATCATGTGACGCCTATTTCAACACTCACATACCATTGAATCATGTCATGCCTATTTCAACACTCACATACCATTAAATCATGTGATGCCTATTTCAACATTCACATATCATAGAATCCTGTGATGCCTATTTAAACACACACACCATGGAATCCTGTGTTGCCTATTTCAACTCACCATGGAATCATGTGATGCCTATTTCAAAACTCCCATACCATAAAATCATGTGATGCCTATTTCAACACTCACATACCATTGAATCATGTCATGCCTATTTCAACACTCACAAACCATTAAATCATGTGATGCCTATTTCAACACTCACGTCATAGAATCCTCTGATGACTATTTCAAGACACACACCGTGGAATCCTGTGATGCCTATTTCAACACTCACCATGGAATCATGTGATGCCTATTTCAACTCACATACCACTGAATCATGTGATGCCTATTTCAACACTCACATACCACTGAATCATGTGATGCCTATTTCAACACTCACATACCATTGAATCTTGTGATGCCTATTTCAACACTCACATACCACTGAATCATGTGATGCCTATTTCAACACTCACATACCATTGAATCATGTGATGCCTATTTCAACACTCACATACCATTGAATCATGTCATGCCTATTTCAACACTCACATACCATTAAATCATGTGATGCCTATTTCAACATTCACATATCATAGAATCCTGTGATGCCTATTTAAACACACACACCATGGAATCCTGTGTTGCCTATTTCAACTCACCATGGAATCATGTGATGCCTATTTCAACACTCCCATACCATAAAATCATGTGATGCCTATTTCAACACTCACATACCATTGAATCATGTCATGCCTATTTCAACACTCACAAACCATTAAATCATGTGATGCCTATTTCAACACTCACATATCATAGAATCCTCTGATGACTATTTCAAGACACACACCGTGGAATCCTGTGATGCCTATTTCAACACTCACCATGGAATCATGTGATGACTATTTCAAGACACACACCGTGGAATCCTGTGACGCCTATTTCAACACTCACCATGGAATCATGTGATGCCTATTTCAACACTCACATACCACTGAATCATGTGATGCCTATTTCAACACTCACATACCACTGAATCATGTGATGCCTATTTCAACACTCACATACCATTGAATCTTGTGATGCCTATTTCAACACTCACATACCACTGAATCATGTGATGCCTATTTCAACACTCACATACCATTGAATCATGTGATGCCTATTTCAACACTCACATACCATTGAATCATGTCATGCCTATTTCAACACTCACATACCATTAAATCATGTGATGCCTATTTCAACATTCACATATCATAGAATCCTGTGATGCCTATTTAAACACACACACCATGGAATCCTGTGTTGCCTATTTCAACTCACCATGGAATCATGTGATGCCTATTTCAACACTCCCATACCATAAAATCATGTGATGCCTATTTCAACACTCACATACCATTGAATCATGTCATGCCTATTTCAACACTCACAAACCATTAAATCATGTGATGCCTATTTCAACACTCACGTCATAGAATCCTCTGATGACTATTTCAAGACACACACCGTGGAATCCTGTGACGCCTATTTCAACACTCACCATGGAATCATGTGATGCCTATTTCAACACTCACATACCACTGAATCATGTGATGCCTATTTCAACACTCACATACCACTGAATCATGTGATGCCTATTTCAACACTCACATACAATTGAATCATGTGATGCCTATTTCAACACTCACACACCATGGAATCATGTGGAAAGGGATATCAGTTTTACTTGATTTGGCAATCATTGAGTAGTATCTAGATGATACTTTAGATGAAAAAGTAAAGCAATCATTGAGTAGTATCTAGATGATACTTTAGATGAAAAAGTAACTCTGAAAAGAACCATTGGAGTTTTTTTGTTTTGTTTTAGGATTTTGGGAGGTTTCGGGGTATAAAATAAATGACAATTTGTACACTTTACGTCTTCAACTGTAACTAAATCCTTTTCTAATTCCAAGTCCAACTTATCCTCTTCCTGTTCTTGCTGTGTAAGTGGTAGCAGTAACTGCCGCTGAAGGTGGCATCCTAATGGCAGTGTGCATCGATGTAGTGATGGAATGTTACGAAATCTTGGTGCATCAAGATCTTTTCCTCATAAATTTAGCAAATAAAGTCTGATATATTTGTCTCAGAATTTTTAACTCCACCAAAATGTCTTTTTGTACATATCACATTTTGTATTTGCTTCCTTCCTTCTGTCCTCCACACTTTAGTTTCCCTCAGTTATAGTAGTAGTCATAGTAGCATGACTCAAAACAATTATACAACGTATTGACAGTAGTTAGTAATTCTTTTTCATTCTTTCAGCCATAGGTATGGTAATCAAACTGACCTGCATTGGTAGAACATCGGAATCCTGGTGTGTATATACCTGATGTCACTCATCTGGTTTCTTCTAATTGGGAGAGAAATCCCATAATCTACCCAGTAACTGAATTGTGTAATGCATGTTTGGATTGATAGAACATTTCAATCCATTTCAATAGCCTTCAGATATATATAAGTGCATTCTCCAGTTCTGTCTCCTGTTTTCAAGACAATGCAAGCAAGATAAGGACAAGTGTAGTCATTAAACATCATTGCAGGTATGCAGTTTAACCCATATATATGAAAGCATCGTGGACTATTTACCAGAATCACAGACATTGCAGTAAGGAAGAGGAGAATTTAGAGAGGCAAGGACATCTGAAGTATGTTGCACTAAAAGTACAAACCATGCAACAAAGTTTGAGAAGAGCAGTGAAGTAATGTTGGGTTAACATACCCAATGGTCCTTGTATTTTTGTATGAAAGTATATGTATCAACACTTCTAACCATATTTGCTGAATTTTAGGGTTGTATGTTTGGATATTAGCCAAAATGTAGTTGCTGGATTGTAGAAATACGAGATTGTTCAGGTGATGGATTGGTGTGCGGGGCAGAAGTGGGGATTGATAGTAAGTATGTGTTAGAATTAATTACAATATAGTTTGTAATTTGATTATGTGAAGTCATATGGCTCAAGTACATAGTGTCTAGTCCAACAAGTGCACATAAACCTTAATTAATGGACCAACCATTTAATAATAATAAAAAAAATATTTAATTTGACTGCTGATAATAAAACATGATCTCTGTTGTCCATTTACTATTAACTAAATATATGCATGGATATCAAGAAATAGTGACTGGGGAAAGGGGTTAATGGCCAATAATCTATGAAAACAAATCTATGAATTTGCAAAAGTTTATTTTGTCACCATAGTTGATAACAACACCAGCCAAGGTTGTATACAACACATTTTGCCAAAGGCTACAATACTCTACACTAATAAAATAGGTCAAAAGAGCATTTACTACTGTCACTCATTCAAGTGGGCATTTCAAAAGCATTTACTACTGTCACTCATTCAAGTGGACTAGTGTGCTTGATTCATCTTGATACCAAACGTTTTACAAAGAGTATGTAATTCATTCAGTTTTTAGACTGTGCAGAAAATGATGGAAAAGTCAAAACAGATTCGCCCGTCCGGTCAGATATTTAAAGAGTCATTAGACTTGTACTTCAGATAAGACTACGGATAACAACAATCGAGATTAAAACGTCAAGATACATAAATTTCACTCTCCAAGGCAGAGCATGACTCCAGGTATTAAAATTAGTACTATGGATCTATCTTGTTAAGGACACAGCAGAGGCGTAGCTAGAGTGTTTGGCGCCCGGGGACAATATTCATTCCCCCCCACCTCAACTCTGAAACCCATTTTTTTCATCAATAAAATCACCATTACCCATTACAACCTATTTCAAAGCCCATTTTGCCCCCCCCCCCCAGTATGGCGCCCGGGGACATATGTACCCCCCTGCCCCCCCCCCCCCCCCCAGCTATGCCTCTGGGACACAGTTAGATCAATATATATGTACCGAGAACTATATCTCTCAAAAACACAAAATGGGGGATAAAATGTAATAAATATAAGTAAATGGTTACTGTTCTTGCTCCTGATTTTTTTTTTTTAACCTGATAAAATAAAGTGGAAAGACAAACAGCTATCAGAAATGTTCCAGATTAGTGATACTACATGTATGATGCATATTTGAGAATGCATGAAATGAAAAATGCAAACGGATATCAAGCAAGCTGCGGGAATCATACATCATCGTCCCATGCATGTATGAAGGTGAAATAACTTCCAAGCACAGCTTCTTGATAGTTAAATAAATACAACAAAAGCAAACTGAGAACTTCACGTTATATAAAAAAATTTCTTGTCTGTGATACAAAA
This sequence comes from Unio delphinus, assembly GCA_029339505.1. Classification (NCBI taxonomy): domain Eukaryota; kingdom Metazoa; phylum Mollusca; class Bivalvia; order Unionida; family Unionidae; genus Unio; species Unio delphinus. The sequence goes on along the minus strand of JAQISU010000035.1, from coordinate 16,396,033 downwards.
CCAACATCAAATAACATATCAGGGTAATATATTGTTTAAAAAAAAAAGACCAACAGATCTGGATATACAATGAAGATAAGTCTGTAATTCTGGGTGTACACTTGTTATATTGCTCCTGTATATCTAGGTATACACTGTTTATAATGTGCACGCAGATTTGCATATACACTGTTTATAATGCACCAGCCAATCTTGATGGACACTGCTTACACATTACAAAATATAGACATACAATATCGAATATTTAAAACATGCATTGTAAGAAAATAAACACTTGAGAACTAGGGTATCGGTACTCTCCCTCTTCTCTCTACATGTTCATGTTCCATTATTATAAATATTTGAAGTCAATGTGTGACAATAACAATTACTCTACTAAAACAAAACTGTAGCTCTCTATGGGGGCTACTCATAACCTAGATTCTGCATGAAACAAAATGTATATGACAATTATAATTCCCAGTTTGTGCTAGGCTGATCCCAGCATAATGAGTATTGCAGGTTGATCCCAGATTTAACAGAATTTGTGCTAGGCTTATTTTAGCATAAGATTTCTTTTTTACCAACAGATCATGGCTTACACTGTTCAAAATGTGCCAGCAGATTTATGCATACATTGTTCAAAATGTGCCAACAGATCATGGCATACACTGTTCAAAATGTGCCAGCAGATCTAGGCATACATTGATCAAAATGTGCCAACAGATCTGGGTATACACTGTTCAAAATGTGCCAACAGATCTGGGTATACACTGTTCAAAATGTGCCTACAGATCATGGCATACAGTGTTCATAATATACAAACAGACCTGGGCATATGCTGTTGAAAATGTGCCAACAGATCTTGGCATACACTGTTCAAAATGTGCCTGCAGATCAAGGCATACACTGTTCAAAATGTGCCAACAGATTTGGGCATACTGTTCAAAATGCGCCAGCAGATCTGGGTGTACACTGTTCAAAATGTGAAAAAAGATCTGGGCATACACTGTTTAAAATGTGCCAACAGATCTGGGCATACACTGTTCATATTGTGCCAGCAGACCTTGGTTTAATCTATTTGTTCTTCTTACAAAATTAAATTAACAGTAATGACCTTGATCTGCAGGAACATTTTAGAATATTATTTTGAAGTTTGTTGTCTAAAATTGCTATCTGCTACCTTTGTTAAAGCATCATAGCTTCATCATATAAACACACAAGCACATTATGAGATTCAAACAGCTGATGCCAGTTTACCAAATCAGAGCATGCAATTTCCACTTGAGTGTGTAATATACATACAAGCATAGTGATGATATTTATTTCTTATTGATCTGTTTATCAGTCCATCTGCCTCTTTCCCTCCTTTGGTCTGTTAAATTATTCTATATACCGGTATGAAGAATAAAAACTTAAATTTACAGAAAAAAAATAATAAAACAAATCTTTCCAAATGTTTAATATTTAACTCTTTTATTTTTTCTTAATGATGTTCATCCAATGAATTATATAAGCATTTGTAATAATAAAAAGAAAACATCTCTCCTTGTAAATTTTCCTGTTCTTTTTTTAAAGAAAAAAGTATTTCTATTTCATTTCTATTAAAGCAAGACTTTAAAAAAATGAAATTTCAGATAATAACACAGTTCTGATTTCAGTGGCTACTGTGAATTCTCAACTGCCCATCCTCCATGTTATTTTCACCCCAGCATATGGTCATTGTTCTTATGAGGTTAGTAAATCACGTAACGAACCTCATCCAAAGTCAATAATTGTTCAAGATGATGGCAAAATCTGTAACTAAGCTTTTTAAAATTGTGTGCTAATTACAATATCACATTTATATGATGCAATACTGAAATGATTCAATCAAAAGCTTTTAAATTTATCTCACAGTTTAACTTAAAAATGGCAAGCCATCTCAAGCAAGACTAGTGATTGCTGAGAGGAAGTGGTCTGAATTTGAAGATGGTCATATTTCCTATGTGTAGTGGTCACTTACTATAAAGCCCCTTATACTGCTGCTCCTCCTATAGCACAAGAATAGCGATAAATCTCATTAATGTGTCAAAATATATTTAAGCATTGCTATAATTATTTATTTATTTCACTTTACTATTAAGTTCATGGCAGATGAGAACTAATTATAAAGTGGTTTCACATCACTGAATCCTATATTTGTCTTTTAAAAGCACTATCAAGACAAAACCCGTTTTAATATTTCCAAGTTTATGATTCCCTGTCTAATAACATCAACCACTATTAGGCTCCCATGAATAGTGTTGTCATGAAGGAACTTACTAGAACAGTAACTAAGAATAACATTCCTGTCATAACATTGCCCATTTTCAGGCTTACATTAAACACTACTGTAAAGAGAAAACACTGTCAATGAGAATTACAATATTCTATTGATAATGGAGACGGTCCAAATGCTGGGGCAGTTTAAAAAAGTGGGTTTGCTCTGATACTCTTGGTTCACTGTTGCAGACTTTCAAAGACATGGAATTTAGAAGCTGTATGCTAATAAGTCCAAGGCATAAACAGTTTTTTACTTCAGAGTCATCCATGATACAAACATCTGCCAAGCTTGAAGTGGCATGACAAATATCAATAGTTTTTCAGCGGCAAAACTTATCAGTTGAGAATTTGTTCAAACTCATTTGGCATTCCACCATCAGTTACAGCCATGAGGTCTAGCCTGATGCTCTGAAAATGAAAGTATTACAAATGCTTTATGAGACAGTTGGATGATTGAATCCTCAAGGAAGTTAAGAAAATTCCACCTACAAATATGTTCCTTCAAAAACTGCCTTTCTTAAAAACATTTAGTGACTGAAAAATTGCATAATGTTCATGAAAATATAATGAATATATTGAAGTTTCAATGATTTGAAAATGTAATTTTTTATTCATTGCTACCTAGGTGTTCTACTAGGTTGGGTAAACTACTGTCTGGTCACTAAAATATTACCAGCCCAAAATCAACAAGCACTAATGATTTTTAATTGGTGTAATGTGATGGATCAACAGATGCTACCAGCTACCACAGGGTCAAATCTTTGTATGAAATCCTTTAAATCTGCATGGTAATTAACGATGATACGTGAAAATAGTCTCTATCAAATATAACCAACTCATCCTCATTTAGTTCATCCAACCTTTTTAAGTGTTGTACAGAATTAATTACCTAAGCTTCATAATGAAGTATCCAAAGTATGAACAAAATCCATAAAAAGGTTAAGCTGAGCAATTATGTGGCCAACCCTCCAGGCTTGCAATTCGTGTAAATAGTGATATAAATTACTGATTTTGACATGACCAGCATCAATAAATTATCATTACAAGTACCATAAAGTATACCACAAGCTTGAGTACTGCACAAATAAAGTAGTAGCTAAAATAGGTTTAAATAACTTTCGCAAGACAAATTTATGTTTTTATGCCATTTCCTAACAATAGCCATTACGGTCATGCAGAAACATTTGCATATTCACACCCATGCTTATTCTATTATAGCTCTCTGTATAACAAAATCAGAAGAAAAATTTAGATATGAATTTTATGGATTCAAGACCATATAGCAATGATTTGTGTGCAGTAAAAAAAAAAAAGACCTTATATACAGGAAGATTCTTAATACAGATGAATTTATTTGAAAATTTCATTTCTTGAACCAAGAAAATGCAACTGATTAATAGATGTGACTTCTCAGGCATATTCGTCTTAATATAAAAGCTATACCTGTTTCTTTTCCAATCTGGATAAAGTGGGCTTGATTATTTTGATTATCTCCCTGTACTCACTGTGATGTCTCTCCATTTTGACATGGAATGCCTTCAGGCACAACCTGCCAATAACAATTTCAGGCTTTTTGTTATTCAACTCTTAATGGTTTGTAAAAGTTTATTTCTTCAATTTCATATTTATTTGGAACAAAGTATTAAAACACTGTGTAGATTGTAATCAAAAGATAAGAAAACATAGTAAAATATGTTTACAGTGAAATGAAATGTTGTTGTTGTTGTTGTTGTTGTTGTAGGGTTTGATGCCATATTCAGCACACAACAGGCAATACATGATGGCCACTATTAATGCTGGAGGAAGAACCCGGGAAAACCCCTGAAAGAATCACTGACCCAGGAAAAGCTATTGGCAAGCTTTCTCACATACCTACATTGGCTGAATCTAAGACTCAAACCCACAGAGACAGAGGTGAGATGGCAGTGGTCCATAACAGAGAGCACTTTAGACCACTCGGCGACTAAGGATCCAAAAATGAAATCATAATACAAAGAATATTGCATTTTCCATTGATTCTTTCAAGAATTTTTTTTATTTTTTGGTTATACAGAAATCTGTTAGTAATGGTGTTGCTAAATGAATTCTTCCCAAATGGGGGTAAACTTTTTATGGCTACTTTGCCAATTTTTTTAAGGCAGATAAAAAAAATACCCAGTTTATTTTTATCTTTAAAAATATGTCTCATAACTGACAAAAATATTAGTACATTCACCAATTTCATTTACATGAAGTTACTATCATAAGCAACATAATCATTTCACAATTGTCTCCCCCCTCCCTCCGACTTGCACTTATTGATTTTTGTTTGTTTCCTGGACAAAATATGAACCTCACCTGATCATTGTCCCAAACGATGAACTAAAAAATAAGCTTGGTATAATACAACAAGTGCAGCAATGAAGATGCCATGCCTACAGATTAGGATCATTGCTGATTAACAAGGGTACTGTACTCCTTATTATATTGATATCCTTAAGACCCACAGGGTTTACTCCCTTACAATGAGCTGTGTTACAATGAAGTACATAATACCGTACTCTCTCATTATAGCACTTTCCATGGGTGACATGGAGTATAGTCCCTTACAGTGAAGCTGCATTATAATGAAGTACTCTCTCATTATAACACTATCAATGAGACCCATACAGAATACTCCTTATACTGAGACTACCTAATAACGAAGACATGATAGCATACACCCTTATTATAATTCTGTCTATAGAAGCCATATATAATATTCCCTTACAGTTACTGTCTTATAACAAAGTATATTATACCGAATTCCCTCATAACACTGTCCATGGAGCCATTGAGCAAATTCTCTAATAGTGAGACAATTTTTGTACAATGAAGGAAGTATAATTTAATACAACTTAACAAAATGGGATCCATGATTTGCCTTTTAGGGACAAAGTTCTGTACATTATTTGACAGCTAGATATAGTGTATTATAAAAGGTAATAGACCACATGTTTACATATACATTTTACATGTCCATTCAAGCACAAATTATAAAATATCACTTACCACAGAATTTCACTTTTCCTCAAGATGAATTCACTCTTCATGCCCTTTAACAAAAAGTTAAAACGTATAAATAGTCCTATTTTATGTTACACTGGACTAATATTACAAGACGAAGATACCATATTTCACATCATGGAATGCATTTTAATAGAATGACTTACAAAATGTATGTGTTTTAATGTCCAAATTATTAATACAGCAATAAAAATATATCTAACCACGTAAAACTTTAATAATCTAAGCACAAAAAATGGTCGGAGTCATTAGGCATGTTTTATATGTATTCTGAACATACTACCAATGGCAAATAATACACCTGTCTTGTGACCTTATGTACACCAATGACCTTGACCCTTCAGCCCTGACTTTACTACATGACAAAGTGTGGAGCTGAATAAGGTGTCACAAACGTCTGTAAGGGTTAAATAATGACAACATGGATAAGGAAGGAGACCAATTATGTACCTTAACACATTAACCCCTTGCTCTGAGTTTACGGGGCATGATATAGTAGCCTACTTCCTCGGTCTGTATTGTCATGATCATGCATGATACAATAAAGTGGGTGGTATTATAGAAAGGTATACAGATTTAGCACTACAATGATACCAAACAATCTGGACATTTTAGCTGCACTACAAAATACAGAGGAATTAAAAACCTAATTGTTTGGACCCGTTAAAAGAAGAAAAACAAACAAAGAAAACCACTCAAAACAAAAAAAACCCACAACTTTACACCTTTTGTTCATGCGTCACCAAACTAACCAATGGAAAATACTTTTTTTAGCACAACTAGGTACTGGTCTAATGGATAATTGCTTGGAAGCCGATGTATTAGGATGTATTCAGAAATAGCCCCCCAAATGTTTTTCCTACTCGTATTTCACACAAAAACAACCTCCAGGGGTTAATGTGTTAACCACTGATTTGACCTTGACTATAATACAGGAGATACAACTATGAATATGCACATATGCAGTTTTATACAAATCTACAGATGTTACAAAATTATGGGTCAGACTGACAACTATTAAATGATGGATTGAAAACACCATAACATAATACACTAAACTTAAAGGGAAAGTCTGCATTGTCTACTGAACTCTACCCAATCCTTGTGTCAGCAGGGCATGGGAACAGGTGTTACTAAGTGCATACAAGTACCTCATGTAGGTGTAAGTGATCTCACTGCATTTTGCCTACAATTATTCAGATACCTTCAAATTGTTAAAATAACTTATAATTGGCCACAATTTTTAAAATCTCAAAAATAACTTATAATTAGCCCCAACATTTACAATTGTTAAAATAACTTACAATTGGCTACAACTTTTAAAATCATTAAAATAACTTATAATTAGCCCCAACATTTACAATTGTTAAAATAGCTTATAATTGGCCACATCTTCTAAAATCGTTAAAACAACTTATAATTTATACAGTAATTAAAAATTTAGAGGCCATATAATTCTTGTCAAGGTTAGGTTATTAAACTGAATAAGACCAACTTTTTGGATTAAAATCAGCAATACAATTTTACAATATCTGTTTTTTATTCACCTACCAGAAATTCTCATATACTGGTTTTGTCCAAATGCAAACAATATAGATCTGCAATCTGAACCTATATTGTTCCACTGATTTGTTTTAGAAAAATTCAGAGGTCCAGATCTGCTAGTATAGTATGCAACATCTGATCTGGGTAGGTGCAGGATAGTCGAATCTGGCTTAAAAATGTGAATACATGGTAAGTATGGAAAACTATCTTGCATAAACTGACCTTTTTATGCCTGCACAGTATCCAAACATGACTTGCCAGCTCCATCAGAATGCCTGTATAGGAATAAAATAATAATAAATTTGCCTGTGATGTAATGAAACGGGGAATGCCAAAATCTTGTTAAGAGTATGTTTCTTTACCAAAATGAATAAAACTATATTTATATTGAAGAACATATTTACACAGCTTCATTTCGTTCAGGATTCTTATCATCCTTTGAACCAAATTCAGTAATCACTGTTTCCATTGCATTCCAGCCAACTGGAATGTTGGCCAACGAAGCTTGAAAACATGTCCATTTGCTTGTGTTAGAATTTTATTATAAAAAAGTCACCAAAGTAATGTCGGACTAAAACATTATGACTTTAGTTCAGATAAAAGCATTGATATGGACTGCCAACTGTGTGAGATATTGCTGAAAATTTTACTTATGATTCCGATGCTACTCAACATCAGAACACACTTCACAGTTTTGTTATGTCGGCAGTAGAACCTCACCCCACCCCCCCTTTAATAATTTTTTCAGTCATATCGCTACAATGTCTGCAGTGTGGATGTTTATAGTGATTTCTAGCACTGGGGCATCATGTCCCACTCGGTCCCATTATCCTGACACTAGACAAACCAGTCCTAATACTAACTTCTTAATGCTGAGTGCCAAGCATGGCAGCTATTAGTACAATTTATGGTGGTGATTAGACCAATTAAAATTATATATCTGATTGTTGTTGTTGTTGTTGTAGGGTTTAACGCCATTTTTCAGCACACGATAGACTATACATGGCAGCTAGTATATTGGTGGAGGAAGAACGAGGGAAAACCCCCGAAAAGAACCACCGACCCACAAGAAGCTACTGGCAAGCTTTCTCACATAACTACATTAGCTGAATCTTAGACTCGAACCCACGCAGACAGAGGTGAGATGGCAGTGATCAATAACAAAGAGTGCTTTAGACCATTTGGCGCCCCTTTATATATCTGGTGATTGAAAAGTTATGAAATTGTTACACAACATGCAGAATTTGGTCCATTTTAACATATTTTCGAGCCTTTAGGATGATGTCACTAACTATATTTACTACTTTTGCCATGTTGGCAAATCTTCCAGTTTGAATAACCTAACTTACTCACTTAATTCAAATTTCAGGCAAAATGTTAAAAATATCTTAGGGACAAAACACGTTCTTTCTAAAAATGATGACAACAATATGCCATTATTACTTATTACATTATTACATTATTAAATATTACTTTAAGTTGTTTCAATAGCCATCATACATGAAAAAAATTGTGTATTACATCAAGGTGAGTCTCACATTTTCTCATACAACTGTGATAATGTGAATATTTACTATTTAAGTCAAGTTCTGACAAATAAGGAAAAAAAATCTCAATTTTAACTTATCAGTTACATTCTAATCAAAATATCTGTACATATCAGGGATTTCCTGACTTTCTGGTCCTAATTTAGCCTCAGGCAGTTTGCCAGATTGTTGGCTCTAAAAAATAGGCATTTCAGAGATTATTTTGATGAAGTCAACGATTTTATGGCAAGTAAGTGTTACTTGATAAAAAAAGGGAACCGATCTTAACTGTAAAGCAAATGGCCAATAAATCATTACAAACAGTCTTACTTTAATTTTACCCCTCTCTCACTTAAAAAATGTATTTATTTTCAAAATCTTTTCTACTTATCCCTTTGTCCATCTACATACGTGTATGTGTACATCTTTGCATATGCTCTTACAACTATATCATTCTAATTCTCTCTCATGTACAAATCTATCTACATGTATTATTTACACGTATATTTTAAGATAATTAAATTATCAGCATATGAAAGTAATAAGGTGGCTACAAAGATACAAAGAAAACAAGTTTTAATAAATACAATTTCTTTACAATATATCATATTTTATGGTAATGTTTCTTACTCATGTTGGGATATTTGTTTGAGGCAAGTTAAAATTTTTGAAGGGCAAGTTTACTTTTATCAAATTTGTAAATTCCTATATCTAGTATATAAAAACCTTAAGATACCTGCCTGACACCACGTTATAAGCATGTTCACAAGTTATCCAGGTGCAAGTAGACAAGGAAGTGACGTTTAAAATAGGACTCAAATTTCAGAATGTATGCCATACTAATTCCTTTTTTAACTTTTGTTGTCAATAAAACAGGTCTGAAAAAAGAAATAATGTATAAATTTATCTTTCTGAAATAGCATTACAAATTTACTTATCAAAGAACTTCTATGTACCAAAAAAATAATGTGGGTTGTCCTTTGGCCTCTGTTTCCAAGGCAACTGTCTGGTACAAGCATGGAATCTGAATGCAGACAACATGAAGAGGTAGTAGCAATTCCTGACAATGTTCTCTGGACTGTTTATCTGAAAAGTGGTAAGCATATGGGTCTCTTCAATACGTTACTTACTTCCCTTATGTCATCTCATAATAAACTTCCAGGGCTATGTCTATCAATTTTGATTACTTGCTATAATGAGCTATTTAAACTATGACGCTTTGGAAAGGTGTAAAATCCCAGAAAATTTAATATTACCTGAGACAGCATAGGCAGAATGTTAGTAGGAGAAAAAAAGAATTAGTCAAGCAAGCAACAAGGATTACAGCATTTGGAATACAAGATGTAACTTGTGTATCGTTAAATGATCAGCAAGGACACAAATCAAGTAAAACTGAGAAACTGGTCACTCCTCTTGGTGAGAAAATACCATCACCGTCATCACTGAATAATTGGATGAAAGATCTGTGTAAGATTTCTAATTTTACAGACAATGATGTTTACAATTATTTAGTTTTGACAATGAAGGCAAAGCAACAACTGAAGGGTGAAGTGTTTTATCCAAATCAGATTGTCCACAGTGTTGAATTTAACAATGTTTCAGTGGAATGTTTACATTGTTACGTGAGATATCCAGTGATCACTACCAAACAGTGATAAGAAGAATTATACTGTATGGGTCAGTCTGTCCATAGTCACTGGAAATGTGAATTCAACAGATTACAATTGTACAGCTGGGTAACTATTTCATTTTTATATATTTTGTCTTGTGATACTTGCTTTATTAACAGTTAATGTCAAGCTCAGATGCAACAAAATCATTTTGTTAAAGAAAAAAGGAGATAAATTTTCCTATCTTCTAAACTTGGCTTAAAATATAAATCTATATATCCTATCTATGTTCCAGTTTTAAAAACAAAATATATTTTTTTTAAAAATTATAAAATGTGTATAATACTTCATTAATTATACTTAAAAAATATACAGAAATAATAGAAAAATAGAAAAAATTAATAAATACGCATTTACAACATATGCCCACCCTACCCTACACCTAGTTACATGTAATCACTTATTACAATATATATTTATTATACATATATAACAGTGAAGGATCTTGTACACCGTTCTTTTTCTTGACTTTTGTTTTTTGCAGTGAAGCCTGCAATCATATCGAGGCAATGTTATATGCACTGGTGAATATATCCGAAAAGAACCAAAGACGGAAGGAACTGTTGCTTCAACTTCTGCCAAATCAAAATGGAATAATCCCAGGAAACAACGTCTTAGTCCTAAGAAATCAACGGATCTTTCCTTTCGCCACTCACTATATAGTACTGAGGAACCATCATTAAAACCAACTGTTAATGTTGAAAGATTAAGACAAAAGCTAAAAAAAGCTAAACTCCAAAGCTGGATGGTTAACCAATACTAATCAAGCAATAAATGCAAGCACTTTTCAAGATGTACTGTTGTTAGAGGTTGTTTTTTTTTATTTTATAGGATTTTTAACGTAGCTTGAACAATTTTTCAGTTATGTCACTAGATTCTGCAGTGAGGCAGTTTATATTGATGTCTAGCACTGGGGCATCATGCCACAGACATGTAGCATGATGTCCCACCCAGCCACATTATCCTGACACCAGGCCGACCAGTCCTAACTCTGACCTCTTAATGCTGAGTGCCATGTGAGGCAGCTGTTAGTACCATTTTTGTAAGTCTTTGGTATGACTCGGCCGAGGATCGAACTCAAAGCCTCCCACCACCGGAGCGGTTATGAATGGATCTGTTAGAGGTAATCAAGTTGTTAGGTTTGCTTGGATGTTGTGCATTAGTTGGGTTCTATTTATCATATAGAGAATTGTCTTAGTAGCAAACAGACATGGAGGGTTAAAGAATGATGAGATGCCATATGTTATGCACAGGTGATATGATGTGAGTTTGTGGGACACAAATAAAGACTAGAATATAATCATCAGGTGTGTGAAGAATACAGTAGACAATGTGACCTTGGGTGTGGGTTGGCTGACTGTTTGAAAATGTGAATAGAATTCAGGAGTTTTGATGTGTATGGGTCACCAGATCAGTCACAGTGAAAGTTTAAATCTCCAAGAATAATCAGATAGCCATCTGTCAAATTTCTATATTCCAGGAGGTTTGGAAACTGCTCCAAAATAGGAGATTCAGTCAGCTTGTTTTTCCAACCAGGATGAGGGTGGTAGAGGCAAACAAATTTTGACCGACCTTTGTTCCATTGTGAGTGAGGTTTGGACCAGTCCAAATGATGCATGTTCAAAATTGTAAGCTGTAGTGTAGTTAAGATGATTAATTATAGATTTCTTTCCAATAGTAGTAGAAGTCAAAGTTGCAAAAGTAACAGTTGTCATAATGGTACAAAATCTGAAAATTTTGTAGGAAATAATGTATACCATATTTCACTTTTTTTACACTGATGATTATGTACAATGTGTACTATATTTCACCTGCACTGATGTCCATGTACAATTTGTACTATATTTCACCTGCACTGATGTCCATGAATAATGTGTACTACTTCATTTACACCAATGCCCATGTAAGATGTGTACTATGGTGTACTCACAGTGTGTGTGTGATTGTGTTTGTGTGATTAGGATTTTTAATGTAGCTTTATACATTTTTCAGTCATATCGCTACAATGGCGGCAGTGTGACAGTTTATAGTGATGTCTAGCACTGGGGCATCATGTTCCACCCAGTCACATTATCCTGAAACCAGGCCAACCAGTCCTAACACTAACCTCTAAATGCTGAGTGCCTAGTGATTCAGCTGTTAGTAATATTTTTGTAAGTCTTTGGGATGACTTGGCCAGGGTTCAAGCACAAGACATATTGCTCCCAAGGCAGACTCTAACCACTGGGCCACTGGAGTATTCACTGAAGTCTATGTACAATGTATACTATATTTTACTTACAATGATGTCCATGTAGATATGATGGCATTTCTGCCTAACTGAGCTGGAAAACAGAAAAATGACTTTCTGAGTTTAAAGCATTTATAACATAGTTATGCATCATTGATTATATAGACACAACAGCTGCACTATTGATATAATAAAAAAAACCAGAAATATATACAAGTCTGAATACAACAAATCAGCCTAATTACATCAAACTTTCTATAATTGAATTGAGAATGATAAAACTTATTCACCTCTAATTTGTGGACTTTGGAAAAAAAGAGTTACGTACATGGTACACTATATGCCTACCATATCGTAAATAGTAGTATCAAGGATGTTTGGAAATCTTGAGTACCCTCAATGCTACATTATATGCCTGTCACATGGTAAATATTATAATACTTCTTTATGGAAAACATTCTTTCACTGGTTGGACACTTGACCTTTTGAATTCAGAATCCACAGGTGTCATCTTTGTCTTAAATGCATGCCAGGTAAAAAAAACTTCTCAATGTAAAAAACACAGAACATTAGTTATTTTGTGGAAACCATTTTCCTTCTGTCAGTTTGGTGACTTTGACCTCTGACCTAATTTAGCAAAAAGGAAAAGGTGCCAATTTTGCAAGCTACACACAAAGTTTCATCATGGTTTGTGGCATTAGTCTTAAAAAAATAATTCACTAGAAAACGTTTATTTAGTCCATCAGATAATAACATTTGATCTTAAAATTGCAAAATCAATGGGTGTCTTAGCAAAGAAACAATATTTAGTCAAAGCCTGTTGCACAAAACATATCAGTAGTTTGATGGCCATTGTATTACCTTCTTTGAGACCCTCTAACCTTATCATTTTAAATTTTAACCCCAAAATGAAAAGGTGCCTTTCTTCTCAGACATCCAGAAAGGTTTGGTCAAAGTAGGTGATAAAGAACTCAATATATCATCCATAAACCATTTTTCTTCTTAAAGACACAATGAACATCACCTACCACTGAATTAACAAATCAACATGCATCTTACTTATCTGCAAATTGGAATTTTTCAAAGTTTGGTTAAGGCATCTGGAATGCAAATAGAGTGATTATGTCAAAAGAGCCTTCAATTACTATGACCCTGGCCGCTGATCTTTTGAGCTTGAAATATATAGATTTCTGCCTTCTCAAATAACAAGCTACTTAGAAAGTATAGTAGCAGTAGATGGTGGAAAACTCTTGTGTGAAGAAAAAAAAAATGTGAGCAGACTGGCAGCCATACATCCAATATACATAATAACATAATGCAGTCAAGTCTCATGGCATGCATATAGAAAAAGAAGAAGAAAAAAAACAACAAAAAACAAAGCCATGGGCTGCAAGTCAAGCCCATGATAGAAAAAAATCTAGCCTTTACCATTGATAATTATACCACTGTCACATCTGCTATCAGAAAAGTGACTGCATTAATTGACCTTCCCATGTACATAAAGGTTGACAAATCAATTTACCGTATTGTCCATACATTATTTTTTTTTACATATTTATCATATCTTTTCTGACAAACAAATACTTGTAGGAAAAAAATCAAAGGTGAAAAAATTCATTTGATCTTAGTTTTCAATAGGGTTTCATGTCCAAAATATTTGCAGTGATGATTACAGGGTTATATGAATCACAACCTTAACATCTCTACACATGTCTTTCTATCCTTTTTCTTTTCCATGCATGCAATAATCTGTTTAAATTAAAATCTCCATATAAACCACCTTGTACCTGTATTATCATTATTTTGTTGATGATCTGTGAAGTTATCCATTTCTAGTTGCAATGTGAACATTAGTCTATGCACATGAATCCTTCTCAAAATCTGCAGTGTGGAAGAGATATGTGCCTAGCTAACTTTCTAACTTGAACATGGCCATGTCCTCTCAAAATTTGACTCTTATTGTTTCTTGTTCTTGATGGTTTCAACACATGTAGTCTGATACCTAGTTGACTCCAATCTAAAAACTTCAATTATTTCCCTTCTATCAGAGTTCCCTATATATGTGTCCAAAGTATTAACACACATCAAAATACAACTAAACTTCATTTAGATTATTCATATTGTTGTAATGTGCGAGGTACTGCACATAGCTGATATCAACCTGCATAACAGCCTGTCAATTTTACATTAATAGCACACTCACACAGCATGGACTCTCAGTGTTTGTGGCTATCTCTGACCTATTAAATTACTTCCCTGCCAAATAAAGAGCAGCAACAGCAACAGTTAATATAATTGAATAAAACTATCAAGGTGCAATAGAATTTAAAAGAAACTAAACCAAAACGAAGGAAAAAAACATGAAGGAAAACTAGGTTTTCTGAAAGAATGAGGCCTTACACTGACATGATTTTCTTTCTCTCAGGTAGCTGAGACTACTCTATGCACCTTGTTATTGTCGTCGCATGAATAGTGAAGTGGAAAAGTCTGTAAATTTGTTTTCACTCTAAATTTTCTATATTCCAACATCTAATAAAGAAAACACTAAGTTAAAGCTGACTTTACAAAACAGAAAGCTCACTTTTGCAAATTCAAACCCGCAATTTTTTTCATTAATCCATGAATTTAAACAAACACAACACAGCAATGTTTTGCAAGACATGAAAGCTTGCCCTCATGAAGCTAAATTATGTAACACTTTTAAAAAGTATTGCTTGATAATGTATAACAAAAGTTTTGATCTATGAAATTATGTCAGTTGCTATTCATGACTCAAACTGCAAACTGTAAAGAAAAAGTAAGCAATCTTCTCCCGCATGAATCAACCCTAATACTAACACCTGTATTAACTATGCCTGACACCTATACCAAGTCAAATGCCTATAGTAACTATGAACAACACCCATACCAAGTCAAATGCCTATAGTAACTATGAACAACACCTATAACAAGTCAAAACACACATAGTAACCATGAACAACACCTATACCAAGTCAAACAAACAGTATCCATGACCAACCCAATATTGTCAAACACCTGTATTAACTATGCCTGACACCCATACCAAGTCAAATGCCTATAGTAACTATGAACAACACCTATACCAAGTCAAATGCCTATAGTAACTATGAACAACACCTATACCAAGTCAAATGCCGATAGTAACTATGAACAACACCTATAACAAGTCAAATGCCTATAGTAACTATGAACAACACCTATACCAAGTCAAATGCCTATAGTAACTATGAACAACACCTATACCAAGTCAAATGCCTATAGTAACTATGAACAACACCCATACCAAGTCAAATGCCTATAGTAACTATGAACAACACCCATACCAAGTCAAAACACACATAGTAACTATGATCAACACCTATACCAAGTCAAATGCCTATAGTAACTATGAACAACACCTATACTGAGTCAAATGCCTATAGTAACTATGAACAACACCTATAACAAGTCAAATGCCTATAGTAACTATGAACAACACTTATACCAAGTCAAATGCCTATAGTAACTATGAACAACACCTATACCAAGTCAAATACCTATAGTAACTATGAACAACACCTATACCAAGTCAAATGCCTATAGTAACTATGAACAACACCTATACCAAGTCAAATGCCTATAGTAACTATGAACAACACCTATACCAAGTCAAATGCCTATAGTAACTATGAACAACACCTATACCAAGTCAAATGCCTATAGTAACTATGAACAACACAATATACCAAGTCAAATGCCTATAGTAACTATGAACAACACCCATACCAAGTCAAATGCCTATAGTAACTATGCACAACACCTATACCAAGTCAAATGCCTATAGTAACTATGAACAACACCCATACCAAGTCAAAACACACATAGTACCTATGAACAACACCTATAACAAGTCAAATGCCTATAGTAACTATGCCTGACACCCATACCAAGTCAAATGCCTATAGTAACTATGAACAACACCCATACCAAGTCAAATGCCTATAGTAACTATGAACAACACCCATACCAAGTCAAATGCCTATAGTAACTATGAACAACACCTATACCAAGTCAAAACACACATAGTAACCATGAACAACACCTATACCAAGTCAAACAAACAGTATCCATGACCAACCCAATATTATGTCAAACACCTGTATTAACTATGCCTGACACCCATACCAAGTCAAATGCCTATAGTAACTATGAACAACACCTATAACAAGTCAAATGCCTATAGTAACTATGAACAACACCTATACCAAGTCAAATACCTATAGTAACTATGAACAACACCTATACCAAGTCAAATGCCTATAGTAACTATGAACAACACCTATACCAAGTCAAATGCCTATAGTAACTATGAACAACACCTATAACAAGTCAAATGCCTATAGTAACTATGAACAAAACAATATACCAAGTCAAATGCCTATAGTAACTATGAACAACACCCATACCAAGTCAAATGCCTATAGTAACTATGAACAACACCTATACCAAGTCAAATGCCTATAGTAACTATGAACAACACCCATACCAAGTCAAAACACACATAGTAACTATGAAAAACACCTATAACAAGTCAAATGCCTATAGTAACTATGAACAACACCCATACCAAGTCAAATGCCTATAGTAACTATGAACAACACCCATACCAAGTCAAATGCCTATAGTAACTATGAACAACACCCATACCAAGTCAAATGCCTATAGTAACTATGAACAACACCCATACCAAGTCAAAACACACATAGTAACTATGATCAACACCTATACCAAGTCCAATGCCTATAGTAACTATGAACAACTCCTATACCAAGTCAAATGCCTATAGTAACTATGAACAACACCTATAACAAGTCAAATGCCTATAGTAACTATGAACAACACCTATACCAAGTCAAATTCCTATAGTAACTATGAACACCTATACCAAGTCAAATGCCTATAGTAACTATGAACAACACCTATACCAAGTCAAATGCCGATAGTAACTATGAACAACACCTATACCAAGTCAAATGCCTATAGTAACTATGAACAACACAATATACCAAGTCAAATGCCTATAGTAACTATGAACAACACCCATACCAAGTCAAATGCCTATAGTAACTATGAACAACACCTATACCAAGTCAAATGCCTATAGTAACTATGAACAACACCTATACCAAGTCAAATGCCTATAGTAACTATGAACAACACCTATACCAAGTCAAATGCCTATAGTAACTATGAACAACACCTATACCAAGTCAAATGCCTATAGTAACTATGAACAACACCTTTACCAAGTCAAATGCCTATAGTAACTATGAACAACACCTTTACCAAGTCAAATGCCTATAATAACTATGAACAACACCTATACCAAGTCAAAACACACATAGTAACTATGATCAAAACCCATACAAAGTCAAACATAGAGTATCCATGACCAACCCAATATTATGTCAAACACCTGTATTAACTATGATCAACCCCATACCAAGTCAAACACCCACAGCAACTATGATCAACACCCATACCAAAGTCAAACAAACAGTATCCATGACCAACCCAATATTATGTCAAACACCTGTATTAACTATGATCAACCCCATACCAAGTCAAACACCCACAGCAACTATGATCAACACCCATAACAAAGTCAAACACACAGTAACCATGATCAACCCCAATACTATGCCAAACAACTGTATTAACTACGATCAACACCTATAACAATTATCATCAACACCATACTAATTCAAATACATATGCACCACTCCCTCGATAACTCGCGCACATTGGGGTCCAAAAACATTGACCGCACTATAAGTGAGGCGCGAATTATTGAGGGACCTGTAATAACAAAAGGATCGATACAAAGGTAAAAGGGTGCGTGGGTGACAGATTTTTTAGTTTTTAATACTCACTTTATAATCATGTTGTGATTAACTGTGAACAAACATCTCTTCATAATGGTGTAGTTTATTTTTTCCTCATAGTGTAACATTAATTTCAGAATAAATTACCGTATATTGAGGAGTTTTAGTCAAAAATATTATTCCATGTGGTTTCCGTTCAATCATAGAAGGCTGACGTTGTATCAATAAAGTACGGCGAAATCTCTGACAACATGAATTCCCCTTATCAGTAATATATATAAAAACAACATTACCAATAAGCAGAATTCATGTTGTCAGAGATTTCACTGTATTTTATTGATAAAACGTCAGACTCGTCTAGTTCGATAAATACGATTGGATACATTCTGGTTTTATTGTTTGATCCAAATTAGACGTATTTGTTTAATACAAAAGATCGACTCTCTTTTCGAGAAACAATGTCGATCGAACGATTCATATACAGTGTATATATTTGATTACAGCAGAAGTAAAATGAAAAATTTGAAACAATGTAAATTAGAACACAATAATACAATTGCCGGTTCTGATACCCTGGACAAATGACTAGACGTTTTGAAAAAAATCAGTTAATTTTGTGTTAATCCCTGATTTCAATGCCGTCGAGCAAAATCGTCACTTGCTTGATTCCATGTACCAGACATAAGTGATAAAACAACACAAGTCTCTTTTAATGGTTATTTTAGTGCATAAAACACTTCACCAAGCTTGTTCATCAAAACAAAGCTGGCAGGTAATTAGGTTCTCACGGAAGTGCTCACGGGTTTCAATGTGACGGTTTGATTCACTCTTTTCATGTTTTCATAAAAAAGAATATGTTGCAATTATAATGCTTATATTGAAACGGAAAAAAGGATTATAATGTGGCTTTCACACAGCAAGATAGTTAATTGCTGTTTATTTCATTATATGTTGCCACCTGTTTTGTCCTGTTAGCATTTACCGAACGTTTTCATTGATCGCTATTTCGCCACACTTTTTTTTGTTTTACAGCAATATTGATGATGGTGTATCAACAAAAAAACCTGAATATAATGTGATATCTTATTTAGAATTTGCAAATTTCACAATATGGAATTGATCTTTGTGGGCATTAATCACCTTTTTTATGATAAACGAGAAATGTATTAAGGTTTAATTTACCAATTCTTATCATAATTTTTTCATGTTCAGCATATTTTTAAACATTTTTAAAATATATTTTATCTTTGGGGAAAAATCGGGATCCACGCCAGACATGGTGTTATAAGCGGGTTCACGAGTTATCAGGGTGCGAGTTATCGAGGGAGCGGTGTAGTAACTATGATCAACGTTGGCAATGTTTATACAAATGAAATACTTTTTGAACGGCTTGCAAATTTGTAGTTACATACAAAGAATGCGATGGCAATATGGCGTCAATACTGCAGCATTTTCAAAAGAAGATGTTCTGTAAATATCTGTGAAAGAAACTTATTTTTTATGCCAAAGCAGTCAACTACATACAAAAGATACTTACAAAAGTAATTTGTCTCTAAGTGCTTTTCCTGGCTTGTTTGAAAGGTCAAAGGTCATGGTATCTCCAATTGCTTTAAAAGAAAAAGCAAAAACAACTGTATTAAGTCATACATTGGTCCCACAGAACCCTGTGTCTTACTTGCAAACTATATCCTGTACCCCACTGTATATGATGTAACAAACAAAAATAGTTTTAATATGTATGTAATATTACCATTGTAATGTGATCTTGACAGCTTCATTAATTCTGCTCAGAATAAACATGGTCATTTGATAGAAATAACATGTATTATAAATACAGTAAAAAATGGTACAATAAGTTGCAAAAAGTACAAACATTCTATTATACAATTACTATCTTAAACTGATGGAAATTAAAAAGGAAATAGTGAAAATACAATGATTGCATATTTAGTTTCTTCTACAGACAGCCATGGATTTTGTACAAATTTTTTTTTAAAAACTGACCACTTAACCTCATGAATAGTTCAAGAACATGTGTGCTCACCAATTAAGCGTAACACTTCTTAACACAAAATTAAATACCCGAGGATATGGCCCATGAGTCTAGCTGTCTCAGGTTCTATTCCAAATTAATCTTGAAATATGTTGACTATATGATACATTTTACAATCTTCAGCCAATTATCTGTCTTGAGATTTTCAAGTCTGGCAAGACATTTACTGGTATAATGGACAAGAACATTGGGGATAAAAGATGGCATCTCATAGTATTTCAGAGTCAACTATGACCTCATCAAAGGATTCATCTCTGAATACTATTTTCATCATCCATTTAGTATAGTAAGAAAACTGTTGATCAACTAAATCTTGTATTCTCCCTTATAGCTCCAACAGGAAAATGCACAAATTAAGATCATCCATTGCATAATAGACTGACAGAACTTGGTCTATGAAATATAACATTTAAAGCATAAGCAATTTGGGCTGTAGGCTTTAATGACACTGGTATTAAATTGTGACACTATTCTTAGGATTCCATCAGAACTCAAAACGTGTGAAATGCTGAGTGTCCGAAGGTCCTGTCTACCTGTATAACAATATATCCAAGTGTCCAATCTAATTGATGTGTGTGTGTGTGTGTGATTTGGATTTTTAATGTAGCTTTAACAATTTTACAGTTGCATTGCTATGATGTCTACAATGGGGTAGTTTACGATGATACCTAGCGCTGGAGCATCATGCCACAAACAAATAGCATGATGTCCCATCCAGTCACATTATCCTGATACCAGGCTGACCAGACCAAGCACTAACCTCTTAACACCAGGTGAGACAGCTGTTACTACCATTTTTAAGTCTTTGGTATGATTTGACCTGGAATTCAAACCCGCATCCGACTGATTGATTGTTTTTTTAACGACACACAGGCAAGTTTAAGCTATTTAGTGCCTTTCAATAGGTTATATGCATAAACATTTAAAATCAGTAAAAGGTTTAATATCGGCCAGTGACGATAAGATGGTAACAGTAAAATATAAAGCTTCCTAATCAAAGGGGGATGAAAATGGTGCATGATAATGAAGACAGATCAAAAGATGTTGAAAATAAGAGATGGCATAAACCTGCATCCGAAGTGGACACTCTAACCACTGGGCCACACCCCTATTTTCCGGCAATTTGGATTTTAGATATCTTCAAAATGGTTAAATACTGATGGTACTAAGTTCCTTGTTGAAGAACTAACTGTGTTACAATCTATGTGCATTCATTCAGCTTTGAAGGGATTGGGAACATAATTAAAACTGAGGTTATATTACTCATTTCTTTTCCAAGATCAATTCATTAACAGCTTTGAGTGATTTGAGTTACAATGAAATGGATTTACAGTATATTATAAGCAGTCATTTGCATGTCATATGATTATTTGCACCTGTTAGCCATTCTTTAGTATCATGTTGGTTCACTGCACTTGAAAGGTGGTAGTCAGTACTTACAATTGATTCAACCTAAAAACAAACTACAAGACTATATCTTGAATCAATGCCTTCTTTGATTTGTGAGCAGAAATCTGATCATTACAAATGGATATAAAGAAAGGAGAAAAAGTTCAACTTACAGCCATGGCATCAGCAAATAGTTTTAGGTGACTAGCACATCAAGAAACAAGCATGAATAAAACATATACAGCTATGAAAAAACACAATGAATATACATAACCATGATGTGATAGGGTAGTGTGACAACAGACCTGCCAACCCTAAAAAGTCCATCTCAATAAAGCAGTTGATTTTTTTCCGTAAGATTTCAGTAGGTGTAACAAAATATTAATAACTGCTATTGTAAAGCTGTAAAACATAATTAAAAGTTTGATGCATCAATGATAAACATTATGTTCAACTAAAAAGTTTGTAAAGTACATGTAAACTTTATTTACCACTAGAACAGTTGTACAAATTCTTGTTTCAAACAAACCTTATGCAGCTAAATGACTTGTTGCTATTTCTCAACTTGACTTTATTCTTGGGAAATATTTTCCATTTTACATTGACGATAGCAATCATATCTCCCACCATCAGACATATTCAAATTGGCATATGATGTCCAATAAATGTTATTGTGTCCTTTCCTGCTTTTATTCATAAGAATCTAAATAATCCTCTTTATTCTTCTGTGTTGGTTATTAGTACTTTTCTAGAAGTTTAATGTCCCTTTCATCTTAAACATGCATCACTTTCTGGATGCCATTTTTAAAATTTCTAAAATCAACAGTTTGATACTGCAGACACTTCACAGGAACAAATATGTGCAGTTTAAAGCATCTCAGTTGCTGCTGTAAAGTTAGTCTGGTTCCTTAATTTCACTAATTCAAAGATGAAAACCGTATCCAAATAAAACATGGATGAACTAATTATCCAGATTTTTTTTGGCAACAATCATTTTCACATAGTTTCTGCTAGTATGTCGTAAGTTTGTATTTTAAGGTAATTTTTGTAACTTACAGCAAAATCACAAGAGTTGGCAGGTCTGTGACACCATTAAAATCAAAGTACAAGTGCATTTATAAATAATTTTAAAATACTTTGAGCAAATATCCCCCAAATCTGGAGCAATGTAAAAAAATGTTGTACTTACAAACACCTGCATATCTGGAATAATCTCCCCTGACTTCCAGTGTTTTCATACTAAACATCATTCCACACCATGGGAACCATTCAGATACTATTAATAGAACAGATACAGTAATTACAAAGATAAAACCTGTACTAGTAATAGAACAGATACAGTAATTACAAAGATAAAACCTGTACTAGTAATAGAACAGATACAGTAATTACAAAGATAAAACCTGTACTAGTAATAAAACAGATACAGTATTTTACAAAGATAAAACATGTACTAGTAATAGAACAAATACAGTATTTTACAAAGATAAAACCTGGGATCCAACTTAACAAATTTTCATTAAGCAGTGGTGGGTTTATGATTAGGCAAGGAAGACTTGAGTAAATAATGCCCATTTCTGTAAAATGGGTGTGAGTTCATCACCAGGCATGGGCTTATAATCAAATAAATATGAGATGTACACCAAACTTAGTCTTACATGCATCAGTACAAAATGAAACGATAAGAAAATATTAATGGGAAAGATTATTGTACATTTTTGGTCAATATTAAAAAGTCAGATATTGAAATAAATATAAATGTAAAGTACACACATTATAAAGAAAACTCATTCCCATCGTGGACCTCAATCCTTTCCATGTTGTGTTTGGCATGGACAGGACATAGTGGTCACTGTGGATTGTCCACAATGTGGCCTGTAGTGGATGGATTAAGTTTTATTAGCCCAGTTATAAGTCACAGCAATATAATTATGTAATCATGGACTTCCATGATATTGCATGAAAGTTTGTATCTTTTCAGCAGCAATACACATGCACAATGCTTTCAAGTTGTACACAATGCTGTTTAATATTTCAAGACATGCACAGTAAAATGAAATCAGGCATTTTTCTTGCAAGAGATGAAAGAGTTCCAAGCAAAGAATGCTGAGACCATTTAAATGTTTCACAAGATATACAAAGATTAATTACAGAAATCGTAATATGACAGAGAGCAAAAGTCAAAGAGAAAGGTTCTGCTTTTAAACATAGAAAATTAAAAAAGAAGACACATGTAAGTATTAGCAAGTTTCATTCTGTCAGAATTATTTAAATTACTTGGTTCCCAAAATATGAAATATACAGTGCTTTCCAATGTGCAACTTCTGCTAGTCCTGCCTGGTTTGTATTTGCAACATGAATATACACATCCATGCCAAATGGACTAGTGAAAGTGATCAAAAGGTGTCATCACCTAAATATATTTGGTAGGAGATAAAATTGTATGTTTTGTTTTCAGGTAATGCAGATGAAATTTTGGTAATTGCATTCTTTCAGACCAGATGGCAGTTACAGTTAATGCAGATGAAATTTTAATTACATTCTTTCAGTCCAGATGGCAATTACATTTAATGCAGATGAAATTTTGGTAATTGCATTCTTTCAGACCAGATGGCAGTTACAGTTAATGCAGATGAAATTTTAATTACATTCTTTCAGTCCAGATGGCAGTTACAGTTAATGCAGATGAAATTTGAATTACATTCTTTCAGTTCAGATGGCAATTACAGTTAATGCAGATGAAATTTTAGTTACATTCTTTCAGTCCAGAAGGCAATTACAGTTAATGCAGATGAAATTTTGGTAATTACATTCTTTCAGTCCAGAAGGCAATTACAGTTAATGCAGATGAAATTTTAATTACATTCTTTCAGTCCAGATGGCAGTTACAGTTAATGCAGATGAAATCTGAATTACATTCTTTCAGTCCAGATGGCAGTTACAGTTAATGCAGATGAAATCTGAATTACATTCTTTCAGACCAGATGGCAATTACAGTTAATGCAGATGAAATTTTAATTACATTCTTTCAGTCCAGATGGCAGTTACAGTTAATGCAGATGAAATCTGAATTACATTCTTTCAGTTCAGATGGCAATTACAGTTAATGCAGATGAAATTTTAATTACATTCTTTCAGTTCAGATGGCAATTACAGTTAATGCAGATGAAATTTGAATTACATTCTTTCAGTCCAGATGGCAGTTACAGTTAATGCAGATGAAATTTTAGTTACATTCTTTCAGTCCAGATGGCAATTACAGTTAATGCAGATGAAATTTTGGTAATTGCATTCTTTCAGTCCAGAAGGCAATTACAGTTAATGCAGATTAAATTTTGGTAATTGCATTCTTTCAGTCCAGATGGCAGTTACAGTTAATGCAGATGAAATTTTGGTAATTGCATTCTTTCAGTCCAGAAGGCATTTACAGTTAATGCAGATGAAATTTTAATTACATTCTTTCAGACCAGATGGCAGTTACAGTTAATGCAGATGAAATCTGAATTACATTCTTTCAGTCCAGATGGCAATTACAGTTAATGCAGATGAAATCTGAATTACATTCTTTCAGTCCAGATGGCAATTACAGTTAATGCAGATGAAATTTGAATTACATTCTTTCAGTCCAGATGGCAATTACAGTTAATGCAGATGAAATTTGAATTACATTCTTTCATTCCAGATGGCAGTTACAGTTAATGCAGATGAAATTTTAATTGCATTCTTTCATTCCAGATGGCATTTACAGTTAATGCAGATGAAATTTTAATTACATTCTTTCAGTCCAGAAGGCATTTACAGGTAATGCAGATGAAATTTTGGTAATTGCATTCTTTCAGTCCAGAAGGCAATTACAGTTAATGCAGATGAAATTTTAATTACATTCTTTCAGTCCAGATGGCAGTTACAGTTAATGCAGATGAAATTTGAATTACATTCTTTCATTCCAGATGGCAATTACAGTTAATGCAGATGAAATTTTAATTACATTCTTTCAGTCCAGATGGCAGTTACAGTTAATGCAGATGAAATTTTAATTGCATTCTTTCATTCCAGATGGCAGTTACAGTTAATGCAGATGAAATTTTAATTACATTCTTTCAGTCCAGATGGCAATTACAGTTAATGCAGATGAAATTTGAATTACATTCTTTCATTCCAGATGGCAGTTACAGTTAATGCAGATGAAATTTTAATTACATTCTTTCATTCCAGATGGCAGTTACAGTTAATGCAGATGAAATTTTAATTGCATTCTTTCATTCCAGATGGCAGTTACAGTTAATGCAGATGAAATTTTAATTGCATTCTTTTATTCCAGATGGCAGTTACAGTTAATGCAGATGAAATTTTAATTACATTCTTTCATTCCAGATGGCAATTACAGTTAATGCAGATGAAATTTTAATTGCATTATTTCATTCCAGATGGCAGTTACAGTTAATGCAGATGAAATTTTAATTACATTCTTTCATTCCAGATGGCAGTTACAGTTAATGCAGATGAAATTTTAATTACATTCTTTCATTCCAGATGGCAGTTACAGTTAATGCAGATGAAATTTTAATTACATTCTTTCATTCCAGATGGCAGTTACAGTTAATGCAGATGAAATTTTAATTGCATTCTTTCAGTCCAGATGGCAGTTACAGTTAATGCAGATGAAATTTTAATTGCATTCTTTCAGTCCAGATGGCAGTTACAGTTAATGCAGATGAAATCTGAATTACATTCTTTCAGACCAGATGGCAATTACAGTTAATGCAGATGAAATTTTAATTACATTCTTTCATTCCAGATGGCAGTTACAGTTAATGCAGATGAAATTTTAATTACATTCTTTCATTCCAGATGGCATTTACAGTTAATGCAGATGAAATTTTAATTACATTCTTTCATTCCAGATGGCATTTACAGTTAATGCAGATGAAATTTTAATTACATTCTTTCAGTCCAGATGGCAATTACAGTTAATGCAGATGAAATTTTAATTACATTCTTTCAGTCCAGATGGCAGTTACAGTTAATGCAGATGAAATTTTAATTACATTCTTTCATTCCAGATGGCAATTACAGTTAATGCAGATGAAATTTTAATTACATTCTTTCAGTCCAGATGGCAATTACAGTTAATGCAGATGAAATTTTAATTACATTCTTTCATTCCAGATGGCAATTACAGTTAATGCAGATGAAATTTTAATTACATTCTTTCATTCCAGATGGCAATTACAGTTAATGCAGATGAAATTTGAATTGCATTCTTTCATTCCAGATGGCATTTACAGTTAATGCAGATGAAATTTTAATTACATTCTTTCAGTCCAGAAGGCAATTACAGTTAATGCAGATGAAATTTTAATTGCATTCTTTCATTCCAGATGGCAATTACAGTTAATGCAGATGAAATTTTAATTGCATTCTTTCATTCCAGATGGCATTTACAGTTAATGCAGATGAAATTTTAATTACATTCTTTCATTCCAGATGGCAATTACAGTTAATGCAGATGAAATTTTAATTGCATTCTTTCATTCCAGATGGCAATTACAGTTAATGCAGATGAAATTTTAATTACATTCTTTCAGTCCAGATGGCAGTTACAGTTAATGCAGATGAAATTTTAATTACATTCTTTCATTCCAGATGGCAATTACAGTTAATGCAGATGAAATTTTAATTACATTCTTTCAGTCCAGATGGCAGTTACAGTTAATGCAGATGAAATTTTAATTACATTCTTTCATTCCAGATGGCAATTACAGTTAATGCAGATGAAATTTTAATTACATTCTTTCAGTCCAGATGGCAGTTACAGTTAATGCAGATGAAATTTTAATTACATTCTTTCATTCCTGATGGCATTTACAGTTAATGCAGATGAAATTTTAATTACATTCTTTCATTCCAGATGGCAATTACAGTTAATGCAGATGAAATTTTAATTACATTCTTTCAGTCCAGATGGCAGTTACAGTTAATGCAGATGAAATTTTAATTACATTCTTTCATTCCAGATGGCATTTACAGTTAATGCAGATGAAATTTTAATTACATTCTTTCAGTCCAGATGGCAATTACAGTTAATGCACATGAAATTTTAATTACATTCTTTCAGTCTAGATGGCAATTACAGTTAATGCACATGAAATTTTAATTACATTCTTTCATTCCAGATGGCAATTACAGTTAATGCAGATGAAATTTTAATTACATTCTTTCAGTCCAGATGGCAGTTACAGTTAATGCAGATGAAATTTTAATTACATTCTTTCAGTCCAGATGGCAATTACAGTTAATTTTTTATGGTCACCCAACCATATCATCATCTATTGCAACTCAATGGAAATGACTCTATTATGCAAACTCAGTTGTACAATGGGTATCTGCAGTAGATATGATTATGTTTAATGTACAGTAATAGCTCCAGTTCTGTACATCTGTTTGTAATATTTATCTAAGTGGAATTTTCTCTTGTTCATACTACTTTTTCACCTTTGTTGAACTTGTACAGTACAGTATTATGCATAAGCTGAACATTATGATATATATTAAAAAAATGCCTTGTATATCACCTGAAATAACTAAACCATGTTTTAGCAAGGCTACACAATCTGTCTCTAATTGCACTGATTGTAATTAATGTAGTTAATGTAATTATTGTAATTAATGTAGTTCTTATTTTCATGGCTTTAAACAAGGAATCCCTTGTAGAACTTTCATTTAAACATTTTGGTTTCAAAGTTTGCAACTCATTTTATTTCCTATTTATTTAGAACTGTTCCTATTAATTTTAAATAAAATAAATTTTTCCAGTACATCCATAATATCATCATCTTTTGCAATTGAACCAAAAAGCACACTATTATGAAAACTTAGATCTGAAATGGGTATCTGGGTATTGTTTCTGCTGTGAAATAAAAATAGCCTCCAGTTTTGTCGATTGCCCAAAAAAACTGAGCCACGTGTTTGCCAGTGCTATAAAATCCATCTTTAATTGCATTGATTGCTATTAATATTTGGCTCCATATTTTTCAAAGCTAAACAGGTATCTCTGGTAGAACTTCATTAACTCATCCAATCAGATAGTATGTGAGGTTTTGGTTTTGAAGTGTGCAAATCCCTATTAATTGCTGTTACTCTTTAACTGTTCATATTTAATTCCAAGGTTGTCACTAATATTCTCATTGTGTTCACTTTGATTAGTAACGCTCACTCATTCAACATTCAATCTATTAAAGTTCTGAAGCTTATAGTTTATTCATGTTAATTATGTTTGTTTGTTTGTTTGTCTGTTTGATTAGGATTTTTAAAGTAGCTTTAAAAAAAAATTCAGTCAGGCAGTTTATAGTGATGTCTAGCACTTGGGCATCATGCCATAAACATGTAGCATGATGTCCCACCCAGTCACATTATCCTGACACCAGGCCAACCAGTCCTAACATTAATCTCTTAATGCTGAGCGCCATGTGAGGCAGCTGTTAGTACCATTTTTGTAAGTCTTTGGTATGACTCAGCCGGCGATCGAACCTACGACCTCCTGCTTATTCGCACCAGATGCTCTAACCACTAGGCCACCGGAGCAGTCACCATGTTAATTATGACCAGATTGATCTATAGATCATACTAAGGAAGGTATATTAATTGGTTATTAACCTAATTAATTAAATAAATTCTTGTTAAATACAAAATGAATTTCTAAGCAGGAATTTATCAAATGACTTATATCAAAAAAAGAATGAAATCAAAATTGTATTTCTAAATTTTGTCAGACAAATTCCAAAATGAAGATAAATATAGCACACTTTAAAACTGCATACTCTTTTAGTTATCAATACCTTTTTCCATGTTGATGATAAAACAGCTATGGGTAACATAAATCAAAAGTTATGGTTCATAATCTCTCCCTTTCATGTTTACATGTAATAAATACATTTTATTTCAAAGAAATATGCAAATTGTTTTAATTAAGGAAAAAAAAACCTGTGGTGAAATACAGCTTTCACATACATGCCATAGATTTAGCTTTAACAATTTTTCAGCCACATTGCTACGATGTCTGCAGTGTGACAGTTTATAGTCATGTCTAGCACTGGAGCATGATGCCGAAGACATGTAACATCATGTCCCACCCAGTCACAATATCCTGACACCAGGCTGACTAGTCCTAACACTAACCTCTTAATGCTGGGTGCCAAACGATTCAGCTGTTAGTACCATTTGTATAAGTCTTTGGTATGACCCATCTAGGGAATCTAGGGATCAAACACATGATCTCCCACACCCAAAGCAGATGCTCTAACCACTAGGTCACCGGAGCAGTGCTGTTAGGATAATATTATATTTGCTACAATGAATGATTAGGGAGGATAATACAAATTTTATATGGTTTGTTTTGTATGTTGTAAGATACCAATTTTATGCCAACATATCAGAACTTAAAAATGATCTATTTCTCTTGTCCATATTACAACTCAAAAATTCTTTTTTTCCACAAACAGCAAGCAGCAGAGAGGGTGAACCTCACAACTTTCCGAGCGTCGATTCGGAAATCTGAGGCTTCTGCCAAATAGTAAAAAAAATGGCGTCTATTCGATAAAATAAGATTTCCTTATATACGCCAACGTCGTTGTCATCCACCCTCTCTGCTGCTGCAAATGTTTCATTTGTGGTTAACAAAAAATAATAAATGATTTCAACCAAATATTTGATCGAGTCTTTAGGACGAAAATCATTTATGATGAAAGTCCTTAGGACTTTACAAACAAACTAATCGCTAACACCTCTTCTTGTAAATCAATCAGATTATTTGACTGGTCGGTGAGTTTGAAATTAATTCTCGTTAACGAATTATTATGGCATCGCATGTAGACAGGATTAATTGGGTTTTCAATAATTAGGAATCCTGG
This sequence comes from Unio delphinus, assembly GCA_029339505.1. Taxonomy (NCBI): domain Eukaryota; kingdom Metazoa; phylum Mollusca; class Bivalvia; order Unionida; family Unionidae; genus Unio; species Unio delphinus. The sequence goes on along the minus strand of JAQISU010000035.1, from coordinate 16,365,498 downwards.
AGGAGCTGTTGGTGCAAATGAATAAAGAATATATCCCTGCTGAGCTTGATTTGATTGCTCTAGATTAATTTGATAGCTTCCTTCAATTGCAACACATACTAAATTGAGCGCAATCACCGTTGAAATATTCACATTATGAGGGGCAATATGCCTACCGCCACCATCTGGATCATTATTATACCTGAAGAGGACAGCTGAATCTGATTTTTGTAGCGCCTTGATATCGGTTTTAACAATTCTTGCTAGTTCATCAGCGTTGTATTTGGGAAACTTGAAATTACGCAGATTGTCCTCTGTGATATTATAATCGGTTAAGAATCGTTGTTTATTGTCGCTGTTGTCATTAATTATTGTTTGAATAATTAGTTCATAGATATATTTCATGTCCGATATAAGCTGATTTATTATTTCAACGTGTTTTTGCGATTTTGTTTTCCGTAGTTGTTCTAGTTGTGTGTCATATAATTGTTTAATCTCATTAAAATAACCACGGACGTCAGTTAGCGTAAATGAAATAGTAACAGATGAGTCGGTTGTTCTTTTAATGATAAAATCCCATTGCAATGTGTCTTTGTTGGTAAATATAAATCTATCGGCGATTCTTCCTTTTCTTATATCAGATAAATTATCTCGATAACTGGGATTGATTTCATGATATGATTGTATGTCCGTGGTTAAGTCGGTGGCGGATTTTTCCGGTGGTTTTTCAGGCCATCCTAACACTGTTCTTAACGAGCTGTTATATATATCTACAATGTATCCCTCTGTGCTTATTTCGATCGACGACGAGAGCGTCGGTTGATGAAGATTAATAGCTATTTTTGATTCTTTTCCAGTGATTGATTTTATTCTACGCTGAATTTCAGCACTGATTTGCTTAATTTGGTACGACCCAGTTGGTAACGAAACTGTTTCCCACTCTGGAGTACCATCGGGTTTATTCTTATACGAGAACACCAGTGTGTTATTGGGTTGCTGACCACTAAATGCAACCGATCTGATATTAGGCCAACTGTGATATTTTGCTAGCGCTATCTCCTTCACTGGGACCGGAGAGGGGAAATTCACACTGAATTCTGGATTCGTTGATGTTATTGATATCATACTCGTTTGTACTGGGTTCGTGTTCTCCACTATTCGTTGAAGTAATTCCATCGGTGTCGTCATCGTTGCTATACTCATGATTTATTTCTAATTTTGGTATCGAGGAATCATAAATACTGACCATCACTGAGAACTCACAATCTGGTAATGTTGATATTATTGAGATCATTTTTTGTTTTTTTGGGTTCGTGTTTTCTGATTCCATCGGTGTTGTCATTGTTATTATATTCATGTTGTCGCTCTAATTTCGATAGCACGGAATCAAAAATACTGACCATCGCTGAGAATTCACTATCTGATATAATCGTATTATCGAGTGACGACGATATCATCAATGATAACTGCGAATATGCGGTTGATGCAATATGAAATTGAAGTAAGTAATTCTGCAGTTTACTCTGGCTGCATGATGATATCTTTTTTGCTATCCCGGTTGATATACCCCCGATTGTAGCCACCGCAGAAATGCAAATTGGAACTACGACCGGGGCAATCATTGTAACCGATGCAAGTATTATTCCGGCGCCAGCGAGAACGCTTGACACCGAGTACATAGCAACATCAATTGCGGTGATTCTTCGTCGGTATTTTTTCATTTTTTTTTTATACTCCTCAGTGAGGGTTTTGAGTCTATTTTGAAATTCTCTGACCTGATCATAGCGACATTGCGTCGATGACAAAGTCATTGTTGTTATTTTAAATCCGCTAGTGTTTTCAATTATTTGTCATCGTTAGCGGGAATTGCTAGTACTTCAGTCGGAAAAATGAGCTACGAGTTCTAAACACCAGGCTATTTTTGATCTAATGGTGGAGCTATCAACCGCGACGACATTAAAGTTTTTTTTGCGACCATCCATAATTAACGTCGCGGTGCCACCAGAGTAGGTTTTACCGTCCGCGATCATATTAAATTGATCGATAGAGATCCACGTTAGCCTGTAGATACCATCGACCCATGTTGGCTTGTAGTCAGGGCCCACTATGCCGGGGAGACCCAAGATACCGATGGATAATGTAGTATAACCGTCTCTTATCCAATCCATGGTTCCATGATTAACCGTATACACGATATTTTTAACGCCCGTGTAGTGATGTGGAATCTTTACCTTTTCAGATATTCTTTTCAGGTTAAAAAGATCGTCGAAAATATCGAGATAATTTACCCTGATTTTGGTAGGATCTATTGTTTTTCCACTCTCCTCCCTGTTAGAGAAGAATAATGAAACCAGAAGGTCTTCAACTTTAAGCTCTGCTTGGGTTTTAATATGGTTGTCGATGTTAGAAATTTTCGTCGTGATATCTTGGAGGCTACTGCCCTCAAAGAACTTATTAACAATATCGCTGGTGTGTTTTTGTTTGTCAATAGCGCTTTTAATTTCCGCGAGAGTCATGCCTGTCAACGATGTGGTTTCAGACACAGGTGTTCTCCCTAAAAATTTATCCACGATGGTATTAAGTGTTGTTTGTCTCACCATAAACATATTAATATCTTTGAGAGTCATTGTAGATGTAGCCGGGACACCAAAGAAATTATTAGCGATGTAGGCATTGTGAGTGTGCTTGCCGATAAACTCACTGATTTCAGCGAGAGTCATGCCAGCCACAAGCGGGGTTCCAAAGAACCTACCAACAATGTCGTTTGTGAGTTTTTGATCTTCGCTTACTTTAAAAATCTCGAGATAATTTGCCTTGATTTCTGAAGCAGTCATCATCCTTCCAGCTTCCTTGTTAGCGAAGAATGAATTCAACAAGTCTTTAATTTCAGCGAGAGTCATGCCAACCACAAGCGGGTTTCCAAAGAATTTATGTACGACATTTTTGCGAAAACTATTATAACCTCGTATAAAATCATTCAGCTCACGTTCGTTGGTAGCAATCGCGTCGGTGATCGTAGACACAAGTGCGCCTGGTTTAAGTTGTCCATCGTTGGAATACAGTGCAATAGAGTTTTCAGCGGCAGCGCGATGCCGTATCAAAATGTCATTCACGGATATATTACTGCTTTTCAATTTACCCTGGCGATCTTGAAATACAACTATTTCGTTCGGGTCAACACTTGTTAAATTTAACGTCTCAGCGATTTCATCTTCTATTATTTTTTTTACATCCTCGATAGAACCCGCAGATGTTTCCTCGGTGGGTTCCAACATTGACAGAGGTTGTCCCCAAATATCGATCATTATTGTTAGCGTAACTTGTGTTTTCAATTTATTGATTGTAATTTCCCACTCGTGTATTCGTTTACAATAATATGAGGTGGTTTCCACGGAGATCCAAAGGATTTTAATGAAATCTCCGAGAGGACATTTAATACTTCACGGCCGCATATCGGTGGATCATTTAATTGTTGTGTTGGCAGCGTGGAATAAAAAATCGGAAACCCTTTGAGTTTCATCGAGGAATTTATATACCGCATAAACTCGCTTGGCGGAGCTAACCCATATGAATCGAAATAGACAATCCCACGTGGATCAATCGCGTATGCAACCCAGTGAGTTCCCGATCCGCTGCTGTTATCAAGATTGATGATACCGGTTTCAACGTTATTTGGTTTTCTCGGTAATTGATCTCTCATAAAAACCCCTCTGAAGTTTTTTATCGCTAGTTTCTTAGCAGCATCAATTAAATCAAAATTGGACATAGGAACCATAGGTCCCTCAACTATAGGTTCCTCAACAATTGGGCCGGAAATCGAATATTTCTGAATTAATAAACCGTTCCTGGTATTTTTCTTAGACCCGATCCGTTTACGGATTTGCCGCTGTACCATGAATACGGGGTTCCTGGTAGGTACAACCCCTTTCCCTTTTTTTTATACCCGGATCCACTTGTGGATCTACCGCGAGCGGATCCACCAGTTGCCTTTTTCAACGCCATCCCTGCTGCGGTCCCAACGGCTCCCAACGCTGCCGCCTTCGCCACCGCTGGGGCAGCCGCTGCAATCAATGCTGGTATTGCGGCTAACAATGGAAATATACCACCTGATTTTATCATGTTCGCGACTGCAGCTTTCGAAAATTCTATTTGAACTCCTCGCTTATTTTTCATTGCATCACTGAAATGTTTTATTTGACGATCCGTTAATGATATTTTATGTGTACCTCCGGACATCTGCGCTGGTTTTAACGTTATTGTTGTTCCACATTCCTTAGCGGATTTTGATTTTAATTTCTTGACCTGACCATCAGTCAGCTTGACACTAACAACACTATATGGCATTTTATTGTAAAACACATTTATTCTTTCAATTGATCTAATTGGGGAAATCCTATGGAAACTTTTCAAGTTTCATTTACAGATTTTCCACTGGTGCATCAACAAGTCTCATTCGTCCGCCAGCCCCTTCTAACAACATTGATTTGTCGCTGAGAATAACAGCAACCGCTCTATAATCAACACCACCAGGATCTATACGAGCCCTAAAATGTATATCAACAACGGATTGCCTTGTTAAATCAAGATGTTCCAGTGAAAAGTAATAAATTGGATACAAGTTCTTAAAATCGAGCTGAGATATTTGCAAACCAGTATCAACATTTTGATCACGGGCCATAAATGACAGCATCCGATGATACACACGTGCTATTTGGTTGTTTCCGTAATTAAGCTGTATATCCTCAGATGGTTCTTGTTGTCCGTTTATTCTCAGTGAAACCTCACTTACCCCTAACCGATCAAATATCATATGACTGCGTTCTTGGGAACCTAATCGATTCCGATTCTGCAGCGCTATAAATATATGACGTGGAGCTGAAACGCCTTGTTTTGATGCCAGGTGCCATGTAAATGTACCATTAACATTATCCTCTTTAGCATCAGTCGTTGTTGTTAGCCAACTTAGCAATGATTTACCACCGGTTTCCATAAACGAAAGTAGCCGCTCTTCCGTGGTAATTGATGGAGTCATTACTGGCATCCATAATACTATTTTACTCAAAACAACTTTACCTTCATTGGCACCAGTACGCCAAATTGCATCATTGTCATTGCCTTTTCGCACTAATGCGATTGTGTGTTTGGCTCCATAGATGACTTTTCTGACATTTCTGCAGAATCCAAATATGTGATGGAGTGGAATCGCACATGAAAACTTTTTCTCTTGTCCTTCCAATGCTAATTTTCGTGTTGCAAATCCTAAATTGAAATTACCATTAACACCTCCGAGAATATCAAACGCAGTTCCGGGTCTAGCTCGACGTTCTGGATTAATTGCTTCTCGTTGATTATCAACTGAAGTGTCTTGCGGTGTTAACACTTTAATGTATTGAAGGTGGTCAGCGTTATCAGAGGTATCCTTTGCAAACATCATAGATGGACCAGCCGATCTTGTATAATCATCGGAGTATCTTGCTAGTCCGATTATTGTTGTTGCAACATCAACCTCGCGGTCTATTGATTCAATTTCTTTTCCATCAATGAGATATCTTGCACTTTCAAATAACGCCATTATACCGTTGTTGACGAAACCAACTCGGATATTTGAATCATTTGCATATGGGGTATCAGCTGCATCATTTGTTACAAGTTTTCCTTCTACTTCAATAAATGCTTCACATGGTAAAAAGTATTTACTGGTATCTTGAACTTGAAGTTCAATTCGCGATCGTAGGTCGGGTTGTATTGCATGATAGGAATAGTATTGATAATCGCGGACGGAATCATCCTTGCGCATTGGGGCTTCCATATCTAACGCGGGATCAGCTGTTCGTTTAAACATTTATAACATTACTAGCGTTTTCAATTGTGAAACTCGAAGAGTTTAATGCTAGCATTTTCATCTTTGTAATCATCGTCGTTGAAAATTCCTCGAATTTCTTTTTTGTTTCAAACCACTTCCTGCTATCGCGTTCATGATAGCGCTATCTGTTACCGGTGGTGACGAAGTCAATTGCGCTAGTTTTTCTTCCACTGCGTTATTTATTACTTTGCTGATTTTTGCAGGCATCACTGTAGTTGATGGCAGCACTAATGACGAAGTCATCGATGACGAAGTCATTCGTGGTTTCTTTCGCACCAATGATGCTATTTTATCTTTCGCGGCAGAAAATGCCTTTCCTGCAAGATTTCCAACGAAATTGATTCCCTTATCACGAATGATATCAATGGCTTTCATTGATAATTGTTTAGCTAACGGCGCCACCTTGGGAGCCATTCTTGTAAATAACCCCGCAATGGTATTGCCGAAACCATCTCCGTACCACGCGCGATAAACAGGCAATCGTGAGTTCACCACGTAGACACTTACGGGTTTATCATGGTTATAGTGTATAATCATCTTATTATAAAACTAGTAGTTTTTCAATTAGTGGTCAATCGCTTACATCCATAAGATTTTCATCGTTGTGATTTTCAACTAATTCAGCAATAAGTTCTCGATATACATTAATGTCCATGATACCACCAGCAAATAATCGTCTACAGATATCAGCGGCCTCGTTAATTATCTCGACGGAGTTATTTCCGGCTCGTTTCCCTCCGATGAGAACCTCTAACCGTGATATATCACTGAGAATGTTACCAGGACATGTCACGGTAGAGTCAAATACATCCTTTGGAATTTTAATCGAATATCCCTTTCCGCTTGTTTTCTCAGTTGTACCAGTTTCATCATACTCTTCAATTCCCCTTCTAAATTCTTTATATCCCAATTCTCTTTTATTTAAACGGCCAACCCCCTTATTCGTTTTATACAACCAATCAGCCCATTCATCTCGGCTTATTCTACTGTTTTTATACTCGTCTTTTAAAAAGTCTTTTCTGGAATGAAAGCTTTGGGCGGCAAAATTTCCAAAAATCTTATAATGTTCGGATTTTATTAATTCAGGTCGTTTGATTTCTGCTATAGCTCCTTCGGTGAGTTTGTCTATAAAGGAAACACCTCTTGGGGTGACGACATCAACAGGTTGTGGTTCAGGAGTGGAAACTCTTTGAGTTTCATCATCAATATCAGCTAGTTGTTCATAGTCGCGCTGAGTTTTTATATCACTGGATAACTGTTGTATCCCTGCGCGTGTTTGTCCGGTCTCTGCTGCTATCTTTTCAAGCACACCAAGAACAGGCACTTCTCGTCGCTTGCCTTCCTTAGGAATATCTCCGTATATTGCTCGTTCAGTTGCTGTTTTCACATCTTTGGTCGCACTTGTTATCGGAGTAAACAGTTGTTCACTTGACACAGAAAAGTCAGTCTGCCCTTGTTGTCGTTGTTGAAGTTTCTCGCGAAGTCTGTCTCGAACCGGTATAAACTTTTTAATTGCTGCTAGCCGCTCTCGGGCTAATTTAGTTGTAAGCGATTCACCAACCATATATTGTTTGTGAACTAAATTTTCAAATGTGAAATCCGGAGGGTTTCCATCATAATTAAAAGCTTAGTTATTAAATAACTTAGTTATTAAATAATGTACCATCAAGCTAACGTATTCATCTTCGACAGGGTTAAACTGTACGACGCTATCCGCGAGTGTTTCAGAAATAACATCGCTGGGGATTTCAGAATTGTAATATCTGAGAATGGCGATGAACGATTTGTGTTAACGACGCGGCAACAAGAACAATTACGTGAAAATGGAGGCGTCGCGGTGATTACTTGCTACTACGACCAGATCATCCATTATGCACATAACTGCATGAGCAAGTCCAGACTGATGAGTATCCTTTCAGGAGAAAATCCTATGTAACAAGTGTTACAAAAAACGCTAAAAAAAAAATAAATAAATTATTTAAATTATTTACGAAAGCCTATATTATTTTTTAGTAACACTCACGTGGTTAAGATACGGGTCGCTCCTCGTTTAACATTTTTCTAAGATCACGAACTTTAGAACCAATTTCAGCTCGTTTTTGATATTCTTGGCCGAGCTTTTGACGTATTGCTTCAACGGTGCTAAATAGCGTTATAAATAAATTAATGTCGTTACCGTACAAACAACCATTAATGGATTTTTGAATTCCTTTCACGAGCCTGTACATCCTAGGTAAAACATAACGACCCTTACTAGACAGATATTCAATATCTTCATATTCCGAGGTAATCTTGTCAACGTCGAGACTTTCAGATAATAATACCCCTTTATTATTTAAATTTGAGATTTCAGCAATTATAGCATTTACATCATTGATATCCATTATTTATATTTTTATATAAATATAGTATACTGTATCTCTAATTAATAAAAAAAAAACATATATGACAACACATCTTTGGAACTCCTTGGGTGCCTTCGCATCCAAGTAAGCCCAAGGGGGACCCGAAACATACATCTCCGGAAGGGAGGCCTAACGTGGCAAACGCCATCTTAGACCGCCCAGAAGATATGCTTGGGGGGGACGTCACAACATGGACGGCACAATGCCATATATTTCCACTCGAGTGTTGTGGCAAATTTTAGGCATAACATTAATTAACTTAATTAAGGATGGATTATAATTCAATGGAACGATGATGGTATGATGTGGGCGTGGTAAACCAAACCAACATGGCAACCCATGAAATCGAATTCATGGTTGCATGAGTTAGAAAAAACACCAACCCACGCTACCGAGAATGCGATAGCATGGGTTGCCATGTTGGTTTTGCTGAGGGGGACCGCCCCACCCCCCCAATTAATAGAAAAAAACATCTTCCGTTTCGCCATCAAATAATGTATCTGCTATGGGGACCGAACACGTAGTTGATAGATCTATGTTTACAAGACAAACACGATACCATTACACCACGGACTAGTCATACAGAATAGAGATTTTTTAATATATATATATATATATATATATATATATATATATATATATATATATATCTGATATACTTAACAATAAGAGATTTTTAAAATAGACAATTTTACTGTATCCATCGTATTTAGGAATATAAAATACTAAGTACACAAAAAAAAAATTAATTTAACTGTTTGTAAATATCAATCACGCATGCCTGCGTCAGTGAAATACCGATCATACAGGGTGGGAAACAGAAGTGTGTACTGAAGGTCACATGAATACCGATCAATATAGAGGAGAGGGAAGACATGTATACTTAACAATAAGAGATTTTTAAAATAGACAATTTTATGCTGCAACAATGAGAAATATTTTAAACAAAATAATACAGTTGTTTAATAAAACAGCGTTTTTATACTCTGTTATAATTCTCTAGATAAAATACATTCACATACAAGGAATTTTAACCACGCCCACATACTTCAATGAATAGGAAACACTCGCGTTCCGGCTGAGCGAACATAGGTAATGCGTTAATTATAAAGAATTTATGTACTGAAAGAACGAGTTAGCTGTCTGCTTTACTGCTAGTCCACCCACCCCACACATGAGATATGTAGATAAATAAAACTAATAATGCAGTTTTAGCCCACAAGTGACAATAAAAAGTTTTATTCTCTATCGAAAACTCATGCATTATATCTCCATTACAGTCATGTGGGCGCGCCTAGTCAAGTACAGGTAATATAGCAGGCGACAAATTCCTTTGACGTCATAATACAAGGGAACTTAGTAGGTAGAGTGTGAATTGTAGTGCGGATTTATCCATAAAGGATTTATCTCCCTTAAATAGTTTCAGTGTATACGAACTTTATTTTATGACCATTTTTTTTAGACAGAGATGTTTTAATGATTTTTTCAGCAACAAATCGAATTGAAGTACTACAAATATCGAAATATTTTCCAGCCGCATTTATCGACTGAAAGCTTCTCTCTTCATTATTTTCTAAATCAAACGATTTCACACCCTTGGGATGTTTTGCGTGCTTACCAGCGTTGCTTTTTAAAAGGTTATCGCGCTGCGAGACGGCTTGAAGATTCCCAAGACAATTATCAGTCTTCACGCCATTTATGTGATCAATCACAAGACCGTCTTCGATTAATCCGTAAAATGCTTCATAGATGGCTCTGTGACAGAGATACTTCTTCCTCCCAGCTGAAAACATCAAATATCCCATATTATTCAGATACCCAACAGGTTCTTTGAGTCTGCGGTGTCTGACAACACCATCACTAGAGGCTTCGTAATTAGCAAGCACTGGGTGAGGTCTGAAATCTTGGCTCATTTGTATAATAATACTACTTGTCTAATTTATTATCTGCTTTAATTATAAATCTCTGGATATAATCTTGAGGGGTTTTTATTACTTTGTCCTTGATTTTATCAAGGATGACGGAGTCAATGATTCGTTTGTCATAGTAGCGTTTTAGTTCCCTGTATCGTTTACCCCCACAAGCAAGGCATAATTGCGATTTTCCTCTAACACCCACCCCACATTGGAGGCATGGGAGAGGGCCTTTTGAACCGTTTCTCACGCTTTGCATATGATACCCACAGAATTCGCTTCTGCATGATTTGTTACACGGGGTTGTAGATCCAATCATTAGCCACTTGCAGTGATTCATTATACTATATTTTTCTATTTAAATACTTGTTTTAATTATAACATGGAGGAGTTCAAGAGATTATCGAAAATTAAGCCCTGGAAAAATACTAAATTCAATCTTGATAGGGAGTTCCAAAGATTATCGAAAATCAAACCTTGGAGAAATACTAAATTCAATCTTGATAGGGAGTTCCAAAGATTATCGAAAATCAAACCTTGGAGAAATACTAAATTCAATCTTGATAGGGAGTTCCAAAGATTATCGAAAATCAAACCTTGGAGAAATACTAAATTCAATCTTGATAGGGAGTTCCAAAGATTATCGAAAATCAAACCTTGGAGAAATACTAAATTCAATCTTGATAGAGTCTCTGATACACCAAAACGTCTAATCGGTGATAGAACTATACTCGGTAAAATCAGGGAGTGTTTTAATGAATTCTACCGAGACGGTGCAGCATACTGTTGGTCGACATTTCGAATTATTGATGAAGATGTCAATGTACCCATCATCGATGCTACTATGAACGATAAAAGAGCAGCTGAGATAATTTCACACCTTGGCGAGAAATCCAAAGGATTTCAAGCAAAGCAATTTCCATCCAAAGGGGAAATTCAAAGATGGAAATCCAAAGGTGGAAATCCAAAGGATTTCAAGCAAAGCAATTCCAATCAGAAGTATTTTTTCAGAATAAAATTCATTATCGAAGTCGAAGGCAAATGGATTATTAAGGATAAATTTGAACCAATCCTCAAGGATAAAAAAACTGTCATTGTAAGTAGAGATTCCAAACCAGGAATTCTAACTGGAATTGACAAACCATACTACGAGAGATCTTATCCCGTAACAGCAATCGTTTATGGGATATATCCGTTAAATGATAAACCCGATATTGCAAAACTAGCTCCTATGAAATATTCACCATTGACTTCGTCAAGGCTCAATTGTGTAGCAACACGGGTAATGGAACACTTCACAAATGCATCCCGAGGAAATAAACTAACTGATCTGCGACGTAGGAAAATAACAGAATGGGAACTGACAGTGAAACAGCACGGTGCAAAGATTTCTGATATAGCTAAATTAGAGACATTATTAAAATTCCCAATATCAGTAACGACAATAACCGGGGAAGTATTACACGAACCGAAATATAGATTACAAGGAGCGCCAATACAAATTATTGATCATAACGAACACGCGTGGACACCTGCGGTAACAATATTTCCACGAGAACGAATCGTGAGATATATCCCCCCGGAATTTTCCGGGGATGTTTTCTATGAAGAGAAATTATTTGATGCTATTCATGCGTTGTGTAAAGATGATCCTGTGTCAGTGTGGTTACTTAGTAGTGCTGGTTCCGAATCAGGATTTGATCAATTTGTAAGACCAAATGGTGAATTATATCGCGTTGAAGAATTAGATAACAGAATGAGAAAAATCGCTAATGATTTTTCACCAGAGAGTTTCCATGAAAAACTACTCACGGATAGTTTTACTATTTCTTCAGTGGTAGCTCACTTCGCAAGAGAAAAAAACTCCTGGCGTCCAACACGAAGTGATTTTCTCGAGGACGTTAAATTGAGTTGCATCGAATTTGGTCATGGAGGACTGTGGAATACAAAATACCATCGTGACAGTATGATTTCAATTGATATATCCGCGTGTTATCCTGGAAGTTTTCTCGGGTATGGAGAATGTAGTAACTATTTTAAACAATTTGGACACCCCACGCATGAAATGACTCGTGTTGCGATTAATGGACCATTACCTGATTTTGATTTAACCGGATTCGCTCGTGTGATATCATTTGAACTCGCTACAGGGTTACATCCGTGTAGTTATGTTTGGCTCGGTAGACACCTATCTGAAAAGGCCTGGATGCCAATAGTGTTACTACGATATATGATTGATTGTGGCATGCTGATATCGTTGATTGTTTCCGAAGCTATTATATGCTATCGAGCTCAGAAAGAAGTTTGGCTACCACAACCCAATCTAGATCGTATAATCAGCGAACTACGAAAACAGTGTCCAGATTTCAATGAAGAAGAAATCATAAATTGGTCTAAGAAGTTATTTGAAAGTAAAAAAGAACAAGCAAAGGATTTTGGACGAAAAATAATCGGTAAATTTACCCAGGGTGGAAGATACGACAATGCAAAATTTTCCTCGCGGTTGATCATAGACGTCGCTGAATACGATTTTCTTGTAACGGATTTAACGAAACAGGGAAAACTTGTATCCCGTAAGGATGCTTTTCTATCCAATGGTGAGAAATTGGGTACGGTTGTTACCTACTGTGATGGATATAATTCCCAGTACACACATTTGAGAAGTTCAATGTTAGCCTATGCTTGCATTAATCTATTTTCGATGATAAATAGATTTCCTAATACCGCGGTTAGAGTAGCCACTGATTCGATGTATATACACAATAAGTACAAATCAGCTGTAGCGGCATTCACAGATCCGGAGGAAGCGTGGGGGCGTTGGCGATTTAAAAAGGAGATGCTACATGAGTATTGTGAATCCGCAGACGTTGCCATGGATGAAAAGTACTTAAAATGTGATGAGATTCAATCAGAATTTTCTAATGCACCACCGGTATCTGATCCAATATGTAGATACAAGACAGTTTATTTAAACGGTTGTGGTGGGTCAGGAAAGACAACTCGTGCAATTGAATTATATCGTGGTGGTGGAAATACTTGTATTTCTACTAACATGATTGTGTTAACACCGACTCACAGACTCGCCAGAGAGATGATACAGCGAGGGGTAAATGCCTGTACTTATCATAGTTTTTTTCGATGGAAAGGTGACAAATGGACTCCTGAGCGTATGGGTGATAAATTCATTCCTGAAATCATAATTTGGGATGAAATATGCACAGTGTCATTAGATGTATTAAAAACATTTCTTGAGTGGTTGTTAAACAAAAACACAAAAGTCGTCATGTGCGGTGATCACGGCCAACCACCACCATTTGTCGGTGGATCTCCACATGAATGGCTAAAGGGTTCTGTAGACTATTATGAAGAAATTAATACCGACCATAGATCACTTGATGAACAATTACGCGAGTTCAAAGCACTGCTTAGATTACAACCGGATAAAATCCAATGCGAAATAGCCCGTGAAATAATTTCAGAAACTCCTATGAATGATTTCTGGGAAACGTGGAGACCAAATGATTTGATAGTAGCAAGTAGAAAAATAGTCAGAGACACACTTCAGATGAAGTTATTTGAATTGCATAAAGAAAAATTTGCAACGCTTCCAGTACCGTTGTGTTATAGGCCTTCGGATACACGAAAGCAGAATATAGAAGTTGATATTCCAAGCCTGACAAAGTCAGGAAGTGAAAAGCAGATTCTTGTGTTAAATGATATTGTGCTGGTTGATATCAATGTCGTTGAAGATGCATTGCGTGCTAATAAATCCCCATGGACGCTAGGATACGCAGCAACAATACACTCTTCACAGGGATTGACTATATCGGATACAATTGTTTGGATGGTAGATAATCGCATCGAATGGTCGAATTTAGTCTATCTCGCAGTATCCAGAGTATGAAGAATAAATCAGCTTCGAAGAATTGTTGTTGGCGAAGCCAGTGGCGATGATGAAATCATTGGTGATGATAATGACACAACAATAAGTGATATTGATGTTAGCATCATTAATAAAAAACTCCGGTTACAAACAACAGGACAAAAAAAAACAACAAGAATTTGATATTGATGCTAAATTAATAATCACTTTGAAGAAACAACAGAATAATCACTGCGCGAGTTGCAATTGTATAATGCGTTGGCAGTATTCGGATAAGGATCCTCGCCAATTCACCGTAGACAGAAAAAATAACAATCTCGGTCATGTCAGAAATAATGTGATGTTGACTTGTCTTGAGTGCAATAGACGCCGGGGTGCCAGCACCCAGGGTGCTAGTTAAGACCATGCGGTGGCAATAGAGTATCCTCGGGAATCACTTGCAGTTGTTGTCGAGTAAATCCTCGCTGAGGAGCAGTTGAATCCAGTTTATAGATTGCTGGTCTACCAGTTGATCGTGTTATACTAGATATCTTATGCGTAGTGACGCTCCAAATAGGATCAGTAGCCCTTTTTCTACCCCCTTCAAGCTCTCCTGGTTCGTATAAGTACCTCACAATGACACTACTACCAAGAATTGGTTGGGAAACGCTAGCGTTTCTAGGGAAATCTTTTTGTGGTTGTACGGGTATTGACTTCTTTTTAATCGCGTTGATAGGTTTCATGTTGATTGTTCTAGTAATCTCGTTATTCAGTGCAGTAATCACAGATGGTAATCTTTTAACCCATTCACTGGATCGCTTTTCTTGAATGAATTCTTTTGCGTATTGATATCCAAATAACCGCTCAGCAATCGTCCGATTAAATCGTTCGACAATGGCCTGATCGCGATGTAGCGCAGTATGCCCTCGTCGTATGGTGACATTATGATTTTTCATTGTAGATAGAACCGCACCCTGAAATTCCTTGCCAGGATCAACCTGCAATAGATTCGGCCAGTGCAGAGGACCTCGTCGATAAATCCTTTCAAATGCAGAAGCAACTTCAGTGGCTGATTTTGTTTTTAACGGTTCTGCTTCTTTGTATCGACTTGCAATATCAACTACGGTTAACGCGTATTTGTAACCACGATCATGTGGCAGAAATAATATATCAGCCTGATGAACTTCATTAGGAGCGGTCACATCAAAATGCGAGAATTGAATTTGTTTAGGTGGTGGTAGATAAATTTGCCATAGTGCCTGTTTGGATAACCAATCCGCCGCTGTATTTTTTTTCACTTTTGCAGCGCTAGCGAGTTTATGGACTGCTGATTTACCCCTCCAGTATCCTCTTGGGGAATAATAAATTGATTCTATATTATTAATTACCAGCACCCATCATCAATTTGCCTTTCATAGCTGATTTTACCAACCACGAAGCCAACTTTTCTTTAAAAGATTTATCAGGAATAGCATTTAACGCATGAATTAATTTCACATCCGCGAGATGCCTGTGTTGCAGGTTGCTGCTTTTATAAGCAACATCATGAAGGTGACAGGCCTTATCAATGGCGTTTATTGGTTCTTCACCGGGTCGGGGTTGATTTTGATCATCAAGTCTGATATCTAATCGTGTTCCGGGACCACAGTAGCTATATCCTGGAAGGTGCTTTTCTCCGGGGTACTTTGCCCATGGGGTTCCAGGGAGCTTTGTCAATTTGGCTGCGATATCACCTCCTCGTTTTTTTTTAAAACATCTCCGGATTGTAAAATCTTTGATTTTGTAGAAATAAATCTAAACTTTTTTATACCACATGTTGCACATCTACCAGTTAGTGCTGATCTGTTATTTTTAGTTGTAACCGTCGTCACATCATTTGTGCTAGTACGCGTTTTACACTTCACACAATATAGATCCATAATTTATGTATAGAGATATGAATATAATTGATTTTTCAGCGACTAAAATAAGAGAACCAGTTAAGCATCATGCAGCGCTACCAAACTCTATCCGTGCAATTATAATCGGGCCATCTGGATCCGGTAAAACGCAATTGTTGCTCAATTTAATAATGAGATGGATGAAGTGGGATAAGTTGTATTTAATTGCCCCTAGCGTAGATGATCAACGATGCTATGAAGTGTTAAAGGATTTTAACGAGAATGCATTAGAAATTAAAGGTGAGAATACCATTGATTTTATAACTGATATTGACGAGGCGCCATCCGTGGATGACCTTGATGGGAGCATTAACAATTTAGTCGTATACGACGATGTGATGTTAGACAATCAAAAAAACCCAGCTAGAATATTTTCCCGGGGGCGTCACAAAAACACTGATGTGATATATGTCACTCAACGCTACACTCAGATTCCAAAAGTGATCAGAGATAACTGTAATATTCTTGCTGTGTTTAACGGCGTTGATACACATACGCTACAAAATATTTGGCAGACATGGTGTTCCGATATGGACTTCAATCAATTTAAAAATTTCTTTAGTCATGCTCAGTCAACCCCGCATGGATTTGTAACAATAAATTTACATGATCCTCGGACACGATATCGTATCGGACTCGATCAAATATTTGGTTGAAATCATTTATTATTTTTTGTTAACCACAAATGAAACATTTGCAGCAGCAGAGAGGGTGGATGACAACGACGTTGGCGTATATAAGGAAATCTTATTTTATCGAATAGACGCCATTTTTTTTACTATTTGGCAGAAGCCTCAGATTTCCGAATCGACGCTCGGAAAGTTGTGAGGTTCACCCTCTCTGCTGCTCAGCAAGAAACATTTTCATACAGATTTTGATGTTTCTTTTGAAATATTGGTGCTAAAATGTAACACTGAATCTCAACACCATTATGACTGCCATTGTTAACTGTTAACAAGCATAAAGGCTAACTTCAAAGTGAAAATGTCACATTTCAGTTGGTGCTTGAAGATAGATTCACCAAAAAATGACAAAGAAAATAACATAGCAGCCAATGATGGAATGCAGCTTTGAATCCCATGGAGACAAAATCAGTGCATTTAAGAATTATTTCTGTTATCTTCCAAATTTTAAAGCATTTGATTTGATCCTACAAGATGTATTTTAAGTCAATGGTATTTATTTTGAAACACTGAAGCATGACAATGACCACTAGCTGCTAGGAACTGCTATAATTTTTTAGTCATTTAAGATTCTATTATATACATTTATTATACTTCACAGCAGGAAAAAATGGGTCGGTTGACTAAAAGACAATACTTGTTCTGAATTTTAGAAAAAATAATGAACAAAGTTTAGATGTGCATCAAAGCCATTACTTTATTTTGCTAAATATAAGTAAAACAATAGAAACCAGTTGTAACTGACACTAAGTGGATTTTTCGGCCCTAGCAAATTTTAGTGCTAAGCAATGTGGTGCTAGAATATTTTTATTTAACACTTAATATACATTCTGAAACATTGAAATTGTAATAGCAGGAGTAAACGTAATCTTCAAATAAACAATGTCAGTCCTTAGACTTTGCCTGGTGAAGCAAGTAGATTTATTTAAAAAAGTACAGGACAGTTGCTGTTGTTGATATAGAGTTTAATGCCATTTTTTAGCACAAGATGGACAATACATGGTGGCCAGTATAAATGATGGAAGAAGACCACCCCACCCACCCAAAACAATGGAAAGAACACAAACTAACAAGAAGCTACTGGCAAGCTTTCTCAGATTCCCACATTGGCCAAACCAAAGACTCAAACCCACACAGGTGAGATGGCAGTGATCCATAACAATTGCTTTAACCACTCAGCCACTCAGGACCCCAGTTCAGGACAGAAAGAAACTGTTAAAAATTGAAGCATATTGTTCATAACATAGATGGCTACTGACAGAACACTGCAGTCAATATAGTATGCACAATTCATGATTTAAAATATTGTTATACTCTGTCATCAACAATGGTATTTTCATAGTTAAAAGGTAAATGTACTGAATAAACCTTTTTGTAGCATAGTTTGTGTATCTTTTATATTTGAATATAGGATGCCAAATTATCCATGTACAATAAACTTTAGAAAGAATTACAACATGCATGTCATTATGTTCTTGAATGCACATGTCCGATATATATATAAATTGGTATTTGTAATCTCTTTTTGAGTTTCATATGTATTAATGCTTTACAAAAGTTCTTTGAAGTGTGTTTTTGGAAATAGTATGGAAATAAAAGAGATACAATGACAAATTAATTGATAAATACCACAAGAAATATTGCTATTGTATATTTTCCACAGGTAAAGATATGAATATGAAGCATGCCAAAGACAAGTTTATCATGTCAGGGTTTCTCTCATCAGTTTGTTTACAGCAGGGGTCTCAAACACGTCAAACATGCTGCCTGCCAATCCATATCCTGTGGCCCACAAAATGATTGACATCACTAGGTCTCATAAGAGATAACAAAGATGCTGTGGCCCATGGGCCATCAAAAATTCCTCTCATGCGGCGCTCAGGGAAGTTTATGTTTGAGACCCCTGGTTTACAGTGTGAACTTGTGGAACAAATACAAAAGAATCAGTTAAAAGTCCAATAAAACCCACTATGGCTGCAATAAAATCCGTTATGGAGTTCCTCTACATGAGTGGACTTCCACCAGACTTGGGGCGAAATCCACCAAGTTAATGAATTTCCACTACTCATATCCACTACCTTTTTGTCCATGTCCACCAGATTGAGTTGGCGATCCGTAAAATATGTTGTGTGTACTGTAAATATGCCTCGTATTGATTTATTTTCATTTGTGTACTCATTACAATTTATATAAAATTGATTTACATATAAAAAATACATATTTCCCATTATGCCATTAAAACACTTTTCATACAGAAATGATCCTGCTACCATGCAAAGCAAACATTCTGTGATCACAATCAATTAAAGAAAATTGTCAGAACAAATAAGTTCAGAAATGCATGCAGAAGTAAACGTGATTTGTAATCATTACCTTCAAAATCAAACAGTATCATTTTACAGACCCTGAAACAAGTCATTTTATTAAATCTGCATTTCATTTGCATCCATCTGCATTTTAACTAAATCAGCAATCTAAATCAATGTTGTTTCTTTTCCCTTATTTGAATTCTTCCTTAGATTTGATGTTTTTGACATTTCTTTTTTGTTGTAAAACAATTATAAAGTTGGCTCGAGGGAATGGCATACAAAATATTTATTCATTTTGATGCTCTTAAATGTGATATTGTTGTACCACGCAATGAAATAGCATTGCTACTCAAAATGTGACTGCAATATGTTTCCCCTCTTGAACAATAAAAATATATTGGTTTTAGTTTCAGCTGTTTTAACCAAATTCATGTGTGATGATTTAAAAAACAACAAAGATGAGTTAAGTCAAATCCAAGTGTAAATGTGATGAGAAAAAGTATTAACGTTGTATTAACGTTGTAAATGTAAATGTGATGAGAAAAAGTATTAACGTTGTATTAATGTTGTAAATGTAAATGTGATGAGAAAAAGTATTAATGTTGTATTAATGTTGGAAATGTAAATGTGATGAAAAAAAGTATTAACGTTGTATTAATGTTGTAAATGTAAATGTGATGAGAAAAAGTATTAACGTTGTATTAATGTTGTAAATGTAAATGTGATGTGAAAAAGTATTAACGTTGTATTAATGTTGGAAATGTAAATGTGATGAGAAAAAGTATTAATGTTGTATTAATGTTGGAAATGTAAATGTGATGAAAAAAAGTATTAACGTTGTATTAATGTTGTAAATGTAAATGTGATGAGAAAAAGTATTAACGTTGTATTAATGTTGTAAATGTAAATGTGATGAGAAAAAGTATTAATGTTGTATTAATGTTGTAAATGTGATGAAAAAAAGAATTAACGTTGAGATACATTTTCATCCCATCAAACAAACAACATACTATTGACTTATTTTGTGCCATTTTAAGCAAAGTATCATCCAATTAGCTATCTATTTATTTATGTCAATTGTCTTTTAAATAAAACAAATTCTAGTTATTTTTTACACTAATGCCCATTGTGAATACATTTCAGAAACATTATATTATGCAAGTAATATTAACAAGTGCCTACAAGCCTAAGTTAAACTTTACAGATTTGAACCCTTACAATGATAAATATCATTTAGCAAATTAATGGATAAACAAATATGCATGATGTGCAAGAAATTATTAAAATTTAACTTGATACTTCCCCAGATAGTAATATATTGGTTATGGCTAGTACTCTGGTTTACATAGTTGCCAAGAATTAAAAGTAAATTATTAGCAGGGCACATCAGAATATTTATCCATGTCTTACTCTTGAAATAAAAAAAAAGCTACAAAGGTGTTATTGGAACACCTAAGTGCTTGACACAATCTGCAAACACCACATTTAAATGTGGAATAATAAAACTTTTCATCATATACATTTTAACAATTAAAATTTGGAAGATAAAATTACAGGGATGGAAAATATATAAAAATATTCACAGTAATTAAACCTTTAAATACATACCCTCACTGTCTATCCTTGCTATTGTGCCCAATCTCTGATGAGTGTGGGGGAAATTGACAAGCACCTTGCTGATGTTTGTAAAGCAGTTGTATTCTGGAATACCTGAAGAATCATTAAATTATTACCAGAATGCTTAATCTCTGTGACAATCTATGACAATCATAAATATGACCTGTGCTATATATACACAACTACTTTATCTGGAGGATTGTTCAAAACAAGTACAGTCCTACCCGTTTATATCGACATCGCTTATCTCGACAAGCCGCCTATGTTGACAAAAAAGCAAAGTCCCGGTCCCATGGTCTACTATTACTTTCAAATTATCATGCCTATGTCCACTTCGAGATAAAAGAAAATTGTATATGTCGACAGAAGCCCTTGGTCCCAACTTAAACAAATCCTTTGTTTTCTAAACGTTTATGTCGACAAGCTGCCAATTAAGACCAATACTTTGTTCAACAATTAGTTGATCTTGCCGCCAGGCTTTAATGTCGCGGTCGGATAAAAAAAACAAACAAACCCATAGCAGCACGTTTTCTCACCACTCTGCAGCTAGTTAAGTCTTTGATCTTGCCGCCTAGCTTGTGAGTCATGTTCTTCAAATGTACTCTTACAATGACAGCATGTACATCTGTGGGTCTTTCAGCTACTGAATTTTCTGATTGTAAATATATCAGCACAGCGAAAAGGATCAATTGATGAACACAATTTCTCAATCAACAGGTGGTCGAAGCAGGACTAGCAAGCCCTTAAATTTGCTGTCCAGGAAATTGATGCATACAGAGGACTCCTGTATACGTGATTTTCTGACTCCATATATAAAAATTGCGTGAAAATACGGATTACGCGTTTCCGAGACCTTTGAAAGTGATCGGTGATTTTCGCTGTGAAAGTTTCGTTTTTAACTTTATTTACATTTACAATGGCTACATACAGAAGGGTAAAACGCAAATTAAATTTACAGTCTTTGGAAACTAAATATCTGGCTGTTAATGAAGTTAAGGGATGAACATCTCGCAAAGAGGTCCGTGAAATTTTTTCATTTAAAAATAACACGTCCAGGAAGGATGAAAGCTGCAGAGTCTATAAAGAAAGACTAAGTTGAAGGTAACTGCGCTCCCCAGAGGAAGAAGCAAGACTGGTACATTAGAAGACGTGGAGGAAGCATCTAAACGGTTCACGGTTCAATTAAGCATTATCGAAAAAGCTTAGTGTGGAGAACTTCGCTGCAACAAGAGGTTGGTGCAGTCGCTTTAATGTTCGTCATAACATCGGATACAAAAGTATTTGTGGAGAATACGTGTACTGTTTACAGTTTTTCATTTCCCTGTGAATAGCCCCATCCCCTTGGTAGCCGCAATAACATGGGAACAGACTGACCGAAATCTAGGCTGATTTAAGTACATGTACTTGAAGCATGCAACCAACAACTAGGCACACATGTGCTAATGCTGACATTGAATCTCTCATGTTTTTCATATCAGGATTTGACTGATGCAATATTTTATTGTGGTCTTTATTACACAAAGGTAAACAAAATGTTATTTGTCAATATACAAGTGTATTTCACTCTAGTTTTGTCCCCACATACTAAAAATTTACATTGTTTTTTTTTAAAGTGTAAATACTACTCACTGATGACCGGTTACCCTTTACTGAAGAATTTAACTTGCATTTTTTTTTTGCAGACCCCCCCCCCCCCCCCCCAAACACTTATCTCGACATCCGCTTATCTCGACAATATTTCCTCGGTCCCGAGGATGTCGAGATAAACGGGTAGGACTGTACATGTATGTGTTGTAATAATCAATATACACAGAATAAAGTAAGTAATGTTGTGAAACCATGATTATTTATAAACAGCATAAAAGTGAATGAACTTAGAAGCAAAAAAGAATTTAATGGGAGCCAGAACCATAGAGCATGCGTACATTACAAGTGGGGCAGTGGTATACTGTGTGGCTTTATAGTGAGGGACCACTGCATCACTATTAGATGACAAGTTTACTTGGTATAATTATGTTGAGGGACAAGGACAAGTTTACACAGCACAGTGAAGCCCTTTATTATGAGGGATCACTGTACGAGTATTGTGCAGCTAATGTATTTGGTATACTGAACAATCTATCATTAGACATCACTACAGTGGTACCTCGGGTTACGAACGCCTCAGGTCACGAACAATTCGGGTTATGAACAACAATTTCGAAAAAAGTTTGTCTCGGGTAACGAACAGTGCCTCGGGTTACGAACGAAGGCGAGAGAGAGAGAGCAAGGTTTAATGTTGGAGACAAATGATCGCGTACAGTACAAAAGAAGGCCACGCTGTACTAACATTGCTTAGCGCTTGCCTAGTAGCCTAGTTTTGCACGCGTGCACAGCCTCGCTTTCATTGGCCTTACTACAAAGCAGTAAAAGTAGCAGTCGTCCAATGATGAGAAGCCAGTGACCGTTTCAACTGCCAGGATTAAAGAAATTTGCAGCAAGTGGGCAGTCATCGAAGACTTCATTGTGAACCATCATCCAAACAAACTAGTTGCTAACAGGGCAGTAAACCTGATGAATGATAACACGATGGCCCACTTCAGAAAGATTCTCCAGCAAAGGAAGCGCCAAATTTCCCTTGATAGTTTCTTGGTGCAGAAAGATTCCCAGTTGGCTGCCAAAAAACAGCAGCAAGAAACTCCTGAAACTAATGATTCAGAATAGCAAACAAAGTGACAAATTTCCCATGATCGTTTTCTTGGTAAGAAAGATGGACTAAATCTTTTTTTATTTTACATTTAATTTATTTGGCTGTTTTCTTTCTCTTTATTTAATATGTGAAGTACACGTATTCTTTGCATTTTGTCAGGCAAACGACCGCATGTTAATAAAAAAGAACGATTCTTTCATCTTGAAACAGATTGTTTCTATTTCATTGATTTCAATGTTTCAGGTTACGAACGTTTTGGGTTACGAACCGAGTTCTGGAACGAATTAAGTTCGTAACCCGAGGTACCACTGTATATCAGTATTAGATGGCAAGTTTAATTAGTGTACTGAATGTTTTTATTGTGAGGGACCATTATAATATATTGGACATCAAGTTTTGTTGGTATAGGAGCCTGGTACCATGACAAATTCTGTACTGCAGCACTTCTAAACACTCTAAGATATATACTATTGTATACTGCAATTATATTAGGGATCGACAATTTAAATGATCTGAGACAGGAGCCTGACATGTCAAAAATGTTATCTTGAGATAAAATAAAATATTTCAGCTCAAAAGAATGGTCAGTACTTATAGGACATGAATTAGCTATGTTAATGTTAATTGCTGTATCATTTTCAACCTAAAACTGTAACTAAAGTGGGATGATTAAGGTTACATTATATCTGACACCCTGTAAAAGTCATCGAGAGCTTGTTGATAGAAATAGGAAATGCTGATGCTGAAACCAACAATACACTAGGTATACTACTGACATAATAGACAATGAAACTTTGACTGGGATGCCAACACCCAGGCAAGATAATGGAAGCTTTGAGAGGGATGCCAACACTATAGCAAGATAATGGAAGCTTTGAGAGGGATGCCAACACCCAAGCAAGATAATGGAAGCTTTGAGTGGGATGCCAACACCAAGGCAAGATAATAGAAGCTTTGAGTGGGATGCCAACACCAAGGCAAGATAATGGAAGCTTTGAGTGGGATGCCAACACCAAGGCAAGATAATGGAAGCTTTGAGTGGGATGCCAACACCCAAGCAAGATAATGGAAGCTTTGAGTGGGATGCCAACACCCAAGCAAGATAATGGAAACTTTGGGATGCCAACACCCAGGCAAGATAATGGAAGCTTTGAGTGGGATGCCAACACCCAGGCAAGATAATGGAAGCTTTGAGAGGGATGCCAACACTATAGCAAGATAATGGAAGCTTTGAGTGGGATGCCAACACCCAAGCAAGATAATGGAAGCTTTGAGTGGGATGCCAACACCAAGGCAAGATAATGGAAGCTTTAAGTGGGATGCCAACACCAAGGCAAGATAATGGAAGCTTTGAGTGGGATGCCAACACCCAAGCAAGATAATGGAAGCTTTGAGTGGGATGCCAACACCCAAGCAAGATAATGGAAGCTTTGAGTGGGATGCCAACACCCAGGCAAGATAATGGAAGCTTTAAGTGGGATGCCAACACTATAGCAAGATAATGGAAGCCTTGAGTGGGATGCCAACACCCAGGTAAGATAATGGTATTGATAAGATACAAACACTAAGCATAGAATAAGCTTACTCAGCAAAGGAGTGTCATTTATTGGAGATTATTTAAACAGAAACAAACTGATCTCCTAAAAATCTTAGAATGTTCCTCATTTGTACTAAGGAGTACATGACTTGAAATATTAACACACTCTAGTATTCTCAAACCATTAAATTTGTTCACCTCTTGTGATTTTAAAAACAGAAGTATCAAGCATAGAAAAAGCACAAAACGTAATCATTTCATTCATTACTTAATAAAATCTAGCCTTGATTATTGCCAAAGGGTCACAAAGTATGTCAACCTGTTGGCATTCTGAATCACAAGAGTTTCTTTAGCAACATGGTCACCATATTTGCTTGTGTGTGTACTCAAGTAACAGATGTGATGTAGTTCACCATCGTGCACAATCTCAATAATTCTGTAAATATTGGATTTACAAGTCTTTAAATACATTTAAGAGTTCCTCCTATTTCTTTGTTCAGTTATAAAATATTAAATAGAAATTGTAAATACTGGATGCAACCAAAACAGTTTTTACTGAAATTGACTATTCTAGAAACCAGAATTGGACAGCAAGCACTATGTTTGTTTGTTGGCATCAGGAACTTCCAAATATGTTTACATACCAATAATCTAACAGTATTAAAAATAAACTTTGTAACAATTAGATTAGAAATTATGAATCAATGAATGAAAGTTTTGTGTATATTTTATATCCAAGGTGCTTTTTGGTTTCAAAGTTGGTATCTGGTTACAAATTGGAGGGTGCTCTAGTACTATAGTGAATAACTAAAACTCAACATTTTTTTAAAATCAAAAATCGGTTTTCTTACAAAAGATGGAATCCCAAGTGGTCACCATGCTGGCACATATTAAAGGATCCAAAAAATCATTATAATTAATAAATATTCAAAATTAATTTGTGACATATACATCTGATAAATAAAACAATTGCTATTTCTAAATTATTTTGTGACGAATTTTTTTTTCTGTACATTCCATCCTGATGGAAACCAGGGTATTACCACAGAAAAATGTCATGATAAGCCAATATTTATATATATATATATACATGCCTTGAATTTAACACAAATTTTCTGGTAGCCAGAAGGACTAGTGTACTGAGAAATTTACTAGCCCTGCCAAACATTTACTAGCCCTGTCCCCAAAACAATGTCACACACTCATATTGAGATTAACAACAATTTTATTTCATAAATAGCATTATCATATAAAATGTAGAAGTACAGAAGTATAAATTCTACTTTAAATCATCAATAAATTCACATTTCTTGTTTATCAAGATAATCTGGATCCAATTCCAGAAAGGGATCCAGGTGTCCTTTCTCATCCTCCACCTGCACTCTGGGTCCACTCTTCACCATTTTCATCTCTGAGAAACCCCTTTAGCATCAGCAGAGTGGGCTGGGATTGTCAGGATGAGGTCAATCAAAGCCAGAATATTCTTGCAGTCAGCAGCATATGATTGTACAACTGTGGGCCAAGTCAAAGCATAGATGTCTTTGTAACTGCAAGATAACAGAATGTATTAATAAATAGAAATTTTAATAAATTTATATAAAGAAAAAAGTAATGTCAGTACTTAAATAATGTTTTTATTGAATTGTTTTTGAAAAGATTTCTTTTTTTCTTTAAATGGTTACCGTTGTAATCAAGATACTATGCTAAATAAAGAATTTTTAATAAATCTGGCATCAGTGATGTTTCTTGTATTTATTTTTAAATATTTGAATATACACCTACTTGCTGTAGGCTTTCATCTCATCCAGCTGACACATCCATACATAATCAGTGAGGTCTTCTGTTCTTTACGATAGCATGTGCATTTCTAAACAAATTAATCAGCTGGTCAAATACATTCCGATTTAAACTTTCCAAGATCTTTCCAGCGGTCGATTCTTCTGGTGATATCTGCATAGCTGCTTTTCTCTCTGAACTCTTTTTGTGTTGCCTACTGCTTTCATGTGCGTTTATTGATTCCATTTTAAAGTTCGAACAACCCGCAACAAAACTGGAACTTTTCTCTGTGTTTGTTTTTGCGAATTCCATACACCAGTTACACCGCATTATGTTTTTTTCCTCATCAAAATTCAGCCATTCCCTGTCTTTTGTCCATGTCTTCTGAAATGTTCAATTATGCTTTTCCCTTTCATAAGAATAATTCCTCTCTTTTATGTCATTTTCATTAAACTTTTGCTTTTTCTCCGGAGGCTGAACACCTTCTATAAAACGCCATATTTTGCCTGTCTTATAAGGCGGGAATTGTGCCTCGTTTTGAAACATGAGATGTTACAGTATAACTGACGCGAATTACTTGAAGTAAGAAAAGGAATGACACAGTGTCCTTTATATAAAAATAAGTCAGAGCAAGAAACCCATTTAAAAACACATGCCTTTGCCCCCCCCCCTTCCATCAAATGGTTTCTCCCTAATAAAGACTTGACTTCAGAGGATGTTCTGCACGATCAAAGCAGTGGCTAAAGTAAACACTGTTATAAAATATTAACATCAAAAGATAATGTTAGTTTCAATTTGGAAAATGTGTGCTCCCATCAAACGAAGCCATCTGACTCTGTGCGTTGTATTTAACTCAGGTGCTCGACGCGAGCTTGATGTGAATGAAAAAGAAAACAATAGTCAAAAGGAACAAAAAAAAACAAAATCATACATAGCAACAAAAATACCAAAAATATTCCTGAAGTATTTTTCTAAGGTATTTTTTTCACTCTGTATGATTTGTTTCTTTAGATTTTTTTCCCACTTCACATCAAGAGCAAATCGAACACCTGTGGTATTTAACAGCTCCAATTACGGTCTCATCATTAATAACATGTTTGGTAATTGTTCCTAATTAATCGAACCTCAGTGTATTGTTGAAATTAATAATAAGCATGAATATTTTCAATCTTAGATGCTAATGTGAGATTGTAATTCCCATCAAATGCTTGGATATCTCCACGTGTATATAATTATTTGTTCAATCGTTTTTTGGGGAAAAATATAAAAGCTATTCTTATTATCATAGTAAAATTAGTTGCTTGGAAATGATTTGTCAGTAATGTTATCATAATAAATTGATCTAATTCTTCTAATTATTTTGATGCAAACGTAAAATATGAGTTACCCATTTGTGACTCGGAGCAAGCACAAAAAAAAAATAACTTCAAGAAACAAACACGCAAACAAATTTCTTTGAATAGTTGATGCTATGTTCTTTTGTGTGGTGTAACGTTTCGTAATTTGTTACTGTGGTCGCGTGAATAAAGCGTGATACCATTTAATTCGCTATCAGATTAATATGGATCAATTTCCAAACTTCCGTTGTTAATGACGGGACCTAAATTGGCGCTGTTAAGTGAAACGCACATAATCAGATGGCTTCTTGTAATAGAAACACATTTCCTAGGCAGAAATTGACTTCATCTTCACATGCTAATATTTTATGACTGTGTTTACAACGGTCACTGCGTTGATTCTATAGAACATCGGACGAAGTCACGTCTTTATTAGGGTATTGAGTAAACAAATGCTGACTGTTGATAACCAAAAACTTACTAGCCTGTCGGACTATTAACATTATTAAAGTTACTAGCCTGACCGGGGAAATCTACTAGCCTCGGGCTAGCGGACTACTGCTAATTTCGAGCCCTGATATACGGTCTCATCATTAATAACATATGTTTGGTAATTGTTCCTAATTAATCGAACCTCAGTGTATTGTTGAAATTAATAATAAGCGTGAATATTTTCAATCATATATATATATATATATATATATATATATGATACCATGCATATTGAAGGCCTTTATTATGAGGGACCACTGAACCAGTACAGGATGGCAAGTACTTGGTATACTGAATGCATTATCACAAAGGAACACTATATCAGTATGGGATGGTACGTTTACTTGATATACTGAATGCTTTATCATAAGGGAACATTATATTAGTATTTCAGGGCAGATTAACTTAACAAAGGAGGTATATAGTTAGAGACCACTTTACTGTATTGGAAGGCAAGTTTACCTGGCATACTTAATGGTTTTATTGTGAGGGACAACTGTACCAGTACTGGATGGCGAGTTTATTTAATATACTGAAAGGCACTGTAGTGAGGGAACAATATACTAGTATTGGATAGCAGGTTATCATGTTATAATGAGAAGCTTTATCATGACATATCACTGATATAATGAAGGGCCATAAAGTGAAAAACACTGTACCATTACTTGATGGCTGACTAACTTGATATACTGAAATGCTTTACAGTGAAAAAACACTGTACCAGAACTTGATGGCTGATAAACTTGATAAGCTGAAGGGCCTTACAGTGAGAAACCACTGTACCAGTACTTGATGGCTGATTATCTTGATATGCTGAAATGCCTTACAGTGAAAAATTTTCATGTCTTTAATCTGCGGACAGAAAAGATGAAAGTACATCGTTGCTGAAATTTGACCTTGATCTGGCTATTTTCAGTCTGAGTCACATGACTATACAAATCTCGCAACCTACATGTATATGAGGTCATATAGTCACGTGATATGAACAATAAACAAATTTCCAAAGTAAAAATGGGGTAACAAAATATTTTTCCTTGGTGGTGAAGACTTTTTCAAGATAAGTTGTCAAATGGTAATTCAAAATCAGTGTTGGCAGCTAATGCAATGAAAAAATTCCAGTTAGGCCCTAGTTTCTCTTAAAAGCGTTGGTAAAACTTAAATATATAAAAACACGCTAAAATGCTTGCTACCGGGCCAACAGTACCAATCAGCTATAGTTCACTAATACCGCAACCAGTAGTACTGGACCATTTCGGCAACTGCCGATATCACAACTAGCGCTTAACAAGAAATCAGTTGTTTTATTAAATATTTTAAATAATTGAGAATTGGGGAATTTGTGAATTTTTTGCATGCAGCATGAATTCATGAATCACTGAAAAAGTCAGAAAAATTCATGCCAAAATCGTGAGGGTTGGCCTGTTTGAATTTCATAATTTTGTCACTTAAGTGCCAAGAACAGTTTGATTCTCATTTCTTCATACTCCATTTTTTTTGCAGTTTTCCATGCAACAAGACAAAAAAGTAAAACTACTTGCAAACTTCTTCATTGTATATGATTGTGTTTTCTACCTGCATCAATTATCAGTCATATTATGGACAATAAATTATATATTCAATACACAACATATCATACGAACCTTCCAACATCTTGTCAAGGAAGCTCTTAGCACTGTCTTGGTTTGGAGTCACAAAAAGATAGTCATCCACGACCCTCATTATCAGTTCATCTTCTGCAAAAGTGAAGTGACTTCTTTCCATATGGCCATAAAACAGGCTGCAAAGGAGGGTAGATAAAACAGATCCTTGGCTGATTCCCTTAGTCTGAAGAAAAAAATTGCTTCCAACCTGAAATATGTATTTAAAATTAGCAGTTATAAGCCTGCTTCTGATTAATTTTACAACATTTAACAACACTGTGATTTGAACAAATGATAGTTTAGTCATGGCCGATTCTCAGATATATTCTGGATTTTGAATTGGAATAGCTGTTTTTGTTTATCATATACTGCAAGGAAGGTGTATCAATATGCCAAATCCTAGACTTCTTCTAACAATTAGACATAAATAAACTCTTGGCTGGATAAGGTAAAGTTTATAAAGTAAAAATATTCTGATGGAATACTAATGTGATTGCCC
Organism: Unio delphinus; assembly: GCA_029339505.1. Taxonomy (NCBI): domain Eukaryota; kingdom Metazoa; phylum Mollusca; class Bivalvia; order Unionida; family Unionidae; genus Unio; species Unio delphinus. The sequence goes on along the minus strand of JAQISU010000035.1, from coordinate 16,334,957 downwards.
ATAATAGAGGATGTGAACATTATAGTATGGGATGCAAACACCACTTCCTGTAATGAAGGTGTAAACTTTGAGAAATATTATAATGAGATTCAAATGACATTGCCTTTAACGTTGGATATGAACTTTGACATTATTTTACAATGAGATATATAAATGATATTGCCTGTAATCAAAGATGTAAACATTGATAAATTTTCTAGCGGATAAAAAATACCATTGCCTGTAATGGAGATGTGAACTTCAACAAATATTTTAAAGGTGATATACGTGCCACTGTCTGTAATGGAAGATGGGAAGTTCACAAATATATTCTAATGAGATACAGATGCCATTGCCTTTAATGGAAGACATAAAATCTGACAACTATTTTAGTGGGATACAAATGCCATTGCCTTTAATGGAAAATGTAAACTTAGGCAAATATTTTAACCAAAGACACTGTAGCATCACTAGAAGCCTAATTAAAATGAATGTAATACCATTATCATTTACATTTCCTCAATTAGTTTCATAGCTGTGGCATACAATAAAACAAGCCAAATGAATCAAAGTAAAATATCTGATGCAAAATGTATGCAGGCATGTAGTAGGCACATCAAAAAGAGTCAAAAAGTAGTAAAATTCTGCCTGCCTTAGAGCTGGGGACACAACAAACTTTTCTATATCATGCAATACAATGTATTTGTCTCTACTAACTCCATACTCAACTATCTTAACCAGTCTGGCATCTGGATAATAAAGGTCTTATTGTTTTTTAGGAAACATAACATGTGTACTCTAACAAAAAACGGACACAGATTCTTGCTGTGCCATAAAACACCAAACCAGACCAACAAATCAAACTAGTCTATACCTTGATGATGTTGTTGAAGAGATGGGATGAGAGAAGCTGCAAGAGGGACTCAACTGCTTCATGTTTGTGAAACACCTGAAAAATTCAAAAATACACATCAGCTGACTTGTCTCCTATATACATCATTCGTTAATAGATTATAGATGTAGTAGGACTTGTATCCTATACCCATCTAATGACACATCTCAAATATCCATCAAATGTTAATAAATCATACTTGTAGAATGACTTGTCTCCTATACCCATCTAATGACACATCTCAAATATCCATCAAATGTTAATAAATCATACTTGTAGAATGACTTGTATCCTATACCCATCTAATGACACATCTCAAATATCCATCAAATGTTAATAAATCATACTTGTAGAATGACTTGTCTCCTATACCCATCTAATGACACATCTCAAATATCCATCAAATGTTAATAAATCATACTTGTAGAATGACTTGTCTCCTATACCCATCTAATGACACATATCAAATATCCATCAAATGTTAATAAATCATACTTGTAGAATGACTTGTCTCCTATACCCATCTATGTTTACTAGATTATCTGCATAATCTGAATTATGTCCAATATCAATTAAATGTATAATAAATTATACATATAATAAGACTCGCCTATATCCATACAAGCTTATGTATGTAACATTAATTGGACACCATAAATAAAACCATAATGGATTCTGTATAATTATGTGTTACTGTGTCTATTAGAGAAATTTTTAAAAAATATAGTTAGTTCTATACTCAAGTGCTTAACTAAGAAGATTCTGAATTAAATCTTTATAAAGTTGTGAGGTAACTCTTTCTTAAAGCTCACAATGACAAATTAAAAAGTCTGATGATATATTGCATAAATTTTACATTAGAAATACTAAGGTTTCCAAAAATTCTGCTGAGTACATATTCAAAGTTGAGATGTCTTATGAACACAGAATATGGCCCTTTAGGGAACTGCTTTAATGATGGAAAGTGATTTAAAACAAACAACAAATCAAGAAATACCATAGCACACTCATCTCTAAGACATATTAAGTGTTCAGTAAATTACATCTGCTGGAAGATATTTAAAAACTGAACTTCATATTCTACAGGATTCATTAAGTCACGAAGTTGAAAAATTAAGTACACACTTTGCATGAATGGAAAGCCAAAGAACCCAACTGTGTTATAGATCCAACCGTGTTATAAGCAGCCAGGTCAGTTAGCTGAAGAAAATGATGCATGTACCCCAAAAAATTGCAGGGAGGGGGTAGGTAATAAATGCGGACGGTAAAATATGTTCCATCGGCACAGTTACCATCTTAAATTGATGCATATTGATGTCAGCATAATCAGATATGATGTAACAATACACTGCTAAGATGGTTTGTCAGTATAGACAAAGAAATTGTTTACGTAACAATAAATAAATTTCAGCGCATTTTATATCAAGTTTGCAGTTACCTTTCATGGGGCCTCTGAATTTCTCTACTCCAAACCAATGGTTGTATATACAAGTTTAAACAGCCAACAATGTTGCCAATAAAAAAGTTTCCTGATGGTATATTTTGCTGCCAATAAGGAAAATAAAATCGCAGTTTGCGACATTGGCGAAGCCCTACGTGATCCTAGAATAAACATTTTGCACTTTATTATTCATACTTTCTGCTTAGTTGTGTATACGTATGCAGTGAGAAAAAAAAAAAACTCATCTCGGTTATTGTTTGTGCAATGATTGTATACAGAATAAATTGAAGACAATCTTAAAAACGACTTAATGGCTTTACTCATGGATCAGTAACAAGTAACATTTCCGATAATGTTTATTTTGGCATAACACTTCACAAACCTGGTGAAATTGTTAAATTTCAGAAGCTATGCCATGATCAGATTATATTCGAATTCATATTAGAACTCTTCCCCAAAATGATAATTATCGTTTTACACACTATTTCTTGTACTTAAAAAAAGAAATCACACATACACGTAATCAAAATTGCAGGTACCATGCCACGATCATATTAAATTCAAATTCATACGTGATCTCTTCACATAATGATAATAAACTTTGAACCCAAAAATATAATTTTCATGTGCGAATGAATATACAAAATTTCGGGAGCCATGCTACGACCGCATTATATCCAAATTCACGTTATAGCAGAGCACGTAATAGCAGGGTTGCACTCTAATGGCAATTACTTCATGAATCTGGTAAGATGTTTCATTTTATAACTTTAATAGTGAGAGAAAAACATTAAAAATGAATCCCACAAAATAATTAACAACTATTTTAAACCATCATCATTCAGCAAATATTTACACAAGAAATACTCATGAAGTTTGCAAGAATACATAAGCAGTTCATTTCTGATTTTATAAATTAATAAGTTCCATTTTTTACTGTGTCATACGATAGAAACTACAGTCATGATGGACAGTGAAGATCTACATTATAAAATCGAAAGAATTAAAAATGAAACATGTGCTCCTTTCTCACAATTAATTTGTTGATTTCAGATTTTTATAGGGAATGGATTTGGAGTGCTGTATTACACAAGCACTAACAAACTTATGTCCCCAAACAGTGTCACATAATCCAAATTTTCTTTAGTACGGAATATTCGAGAAGAACGACGATGCTAAAGTAGTGATGATGGTGGTGATAGTGGTGGCTATGAAGATAATGATGATAATGCAACCTTATCAACAAGGATGACATCATGGAGTCCATCCCTTTTAGCTTTCTCCCTGGCAAAGTGGATGAAATCTGGGTTGTATTCAGACAATCGGCATACACTTGCTTTGAACACTCTTTTGAGCTTGTTGCCAGCAATACAGACACTCCCATACCTCCGCACAATGTACTCATCAACATCTGCCTGTATTCAGAGATGAAATTGCAATATGTATTCATTTGCCAAATAACGTTTTGTCTGCTCTCACGAATCCCATTTGTTTTCTATCACTAAGCACATTAATTTCTATTTATTTTTATTTTAAAAAAAGGTCATGCTATATTAAAACAAGAATTATGCAAATCAATCTATTGGTTCACCCGTGAACCATGCTGTAACTGACTTTCGAAATAAACGATAAAAGACTTTAACATAAAAACCTTTCTTTATGATGACAACAGTATCACTACCAAAATAGTAATATTACAAATGGCAGATTTTACAACATTAATAAAATAATTTGCATAAGGGACTTTTTTCATCAGACAACACATCATGTTATATGTAGTATTTCTTCATGTCACAAGGTCATTTTTCAAACTGCATGGCAATGACATCAAAAATCTTACATGACATCATGACATTAAGTTCTCAGTGTCAAGTAATGGAGTGACATTCAAACAATTCAATATAAAATTCCTCATATGATACAACAATTTTAGAAAGAATAAGGAATAAAGTGTTATGAACAAGTAAACATATTATAGTGATCTTAAGTCAGTATGAGGTTGACTGGTTTATAAAATGTCATATTTACATTTTTAAAATTCCATAATCAGTTAATACTACATTTTAATAAAAACTACAAAGATCAATTAAGCTACTGAGTAGAAAATTTAGTTGATAGCTAAACTCAAGCTCACTCAAGAGCTCAAACCTGGTAAACATAATGCGAACTGTATTATTAAGGTCCAAGCAATCACTAAGTTTTGTAAAACATGCAATCAACTATCAATACAATAGACCCTAAAAAGCCATTCCAAACTATGCCAGCCGCCAAATTACCATCACATACTAAGTCAGCAGATGAATTGCCATCACATACTATTTTAGCAGCCAAATTACCATCAATTACTATGCCAGCAGCCAAATTACCATCAATTACTATGCCAGCAGCTGAATTGCTAGCAGTGTCTAACCATTATTCCAGATTGGAACTTCCAGAATTGAACAAAAGTGTTTTGTCATGTGGTCAACATTAACTTATCACATGACTCCAGTCCACTTTCCTCTGATGAAGGCATTGTGATAATGTCAAAAGCTAAGGAGTCATAACCTAAAGGTAGGTATTTATTAGTGCCATTGAGAAGAGAAATGGTTTCTGCATAATAGCATTAGTTCCACTGCAAAGACCTGGACCAAACCTTGTGGATACAGTGGTCTCCTCTAATAAGCCCACTCCTTCTTCTGCAGGGAAGTGGCCTTACTAGAAGCATGATCTTCATGGATGGAGTGAGTAAAAATTACATATAAAGTAAGAGATCGTTAAATTTTAACTAAATTTAAATATTTAATATTTGAACTTAAGAATCACATGCCTGATATGGAATCAGTTTGATAAATCTTGTAACAAAAATGAAGGAATACCTGTTCAAGAATCTCTCTGATAATATTGAACAACTTCTTTCCTAGGATGGTGTCATAGCAGTTGGTGATATCAGTCTTGACAAAGTACAGCTTCCTGCAAAACAAAAGCAGTTGTGATAGGTGTAAACGACTCAAGCCTGCTTTAATTTATAGTCCAGACTCAATAATCACATTTCTGCTCCATTGACAATTCCTTTAATATGATGACAAACGTGAATAACATTCAATTTCAATAAGAATAAGTTCTGCAAAGATTTATTCCACAATTATGAAAGGGATATGGGTCCAAATGCATATTTTCCAAAGAATCCACCATCCAATGACTATTTAATTTCACTTAGAAAAGTCTTGATTACCAGTACCTCCAATACCCATAATACGATAAAGATAAGAATTCTTTATTTCAGACTACAAAGTCCATACCTTTAAATTAAAAAAAAATAAAGTTTTATTAAAAAAAAAAAATTAAACACAAAAGTACATATATATAGCAACATCTACAACTATTAACTGCATCATGCATTATTAATAATAAAAATTAAATGACACATTTAAAGAGTAATTTGTTCCATCTACTAATAATATGAGAATTTACATGAATGACATAGTTCCAAAGAGATTTCAAAATACAGTTCTTACTATTAGATATTCTTGTCAACATTGAGGATACATACTTTCTCATCATTTCATCAAAACTGAATACATTATAGTTAACAAACATGTTGGAGGCACTGTTCCACCTTGGAAGACCTAATATAAAACGAAGACTATTATAATGACCAATAACTAGTTTTCTTTTCGTACATTCACTAAAGTTTGTCCACAGAGGAGTGAAATACATGGTGCAGCAATAAGATTTGAATAATCTAATTTTGATATGCAATGAACAATTCTTGAATTTACGCAGAAGCATGTTTGTTTGAGTACACAGAGATCGGTAATGTCTCATCATATCTTCATTATCCGACCGATTGTATTTCAAAATATGACCCAAATACGTATAAGTGTTGACATAGATAAAAGCATTGCCGTTAAGATATATAAGGGGAGGAGATGGTAATTTGAATGAAGCTGTCTGAAAGACCATGCATACTGATTTTTTTTGTATTATACATTATATCATTCTCAAATGCGTATTGTTCACATATCTTTAATAATTTCCTTAAACCTGTTATAGAAGGACTTATCAATGACATATCATCAGCAAAAATGAAACTGTTAAGAAAAAACACATTTGGTGGCAGACGTAACCCTACGTTACACTGACTGAGCTTATGATTTAACTCGTCTATATATATATATATATTGAATAACAAGGGGGACAGAATTCCTCCCTGCCTCACCCCATTGGTTACACTGAAAGCGCTGGATATTACACTTCCCCATCGCACACAATACAACTGTTTCCCATACCAGTTAACTAAAGTATGAACTATGTAGACAGGTATTTTAATATCAATCAACTTTTTTAAAGAGTGTTCAGTGATTGACCCTATCAAATGCCTTGCTAGCATCTAAAAAACATGCAATTAATGAAGCAAGTGCATTTCAACCTCACTCCCTCAAATAGCCCTAATCGAACTCGAACAAAAATCTGAGAGGCTTGCATCAGATTCAGAAAAACAGACTGGTACTCTGCTGGATCAATAACCGTGTTAATTATTTATGTTGAACTAACAGTACTCCTTGCATACATTTGTAGATAGAAACATAGGCATAAAAACTAAATCATTGTGACCTATTTTTTCCACTGCAATGATTTATAATGATTGAAAAAGCTACCAAACTATATTTTATACAACTGAGCAAAGATTCAATTTATGTATACAATATTTTCTTTCATCTAATATAAATAGAGCATGTAAAATTCAGCCTATTCAAAGATTTTGTTGAAAAAAGGATTTTCAATATTTTGGTGGCCATACTGGATATGCAAGTCACACCATTTGCATTTACTCCAAATAGACATCAACATTTTGAGTAGTCTTTTGGTGAAAACTCCATGGCAAGATTACTTTTCTGTATTAAGTAGCATTTACAAGGTTCTCAATATAGATGTTGTGGTGTTTTTTTTAAAACCTTTTTTAACATTTTAGATTTTTATCCGCTAAGAAAATTCATTTAATCTTTATTTCATTCAAAGGACACTGAACAATGATTCAATATCAGTAAATTTAATATTAATATTAACGAACCTGATGACTCTGCATGATAGCTGATTTTCCTTATTAATAGGAGGGAACCAAAAAAAATCATTTAAAAGAAAAACATGACAGAATTCCAAAAATTAAACAAAATTGGTTTCCAAGAAATTTCGAATCTCCAACAAAAAGACAATTGAAATTTAATTGATACACCAAAAATCAGCTTTTAGGGACAAAGCCCCTCAGTTCCATATCCCTGCTGTATGCATATTCACCAGGCCACTATAGGTAGGCTTCTGCCTCAGCAGCCCATTAAAATTAAGCATATGGCTAAACAGTGATAACTTTTCCAAGAGATAATCCTCAAAATATTTAAAAAGTACTGACCTTTTGTCTTTCCAAGCGTTTTGACCCTGTCAATTTCAGCAACTTGCTGTGTTGCTTGGAATATTCAATGCAACACAGCTAGATATAATACACAATACCTTTGCTATACAATATGTAAGTTTATTAAAATGCAATCATGCAATGTGTAAGTTGGGTGTATGACTCAACATAATGTTAACACTATTTTGGTCAAACAAAATGATGAAATATTTTGTGAACCGGTTTGGTCTTGAATTGAAAGAAAACCTGAGATTTTACAAAAGTATATGATGTACCTACAGAAAGAATTACAATTATTCCCCTTTGGAAAGGACCCTCACCATTTTGTATTAAAACAATGAGGTTGTTCAATCTAAAGTTAGTTGTTTTAGGCTATTAGACAACATAATGATTATAAAGTAAAGAAACAGACATGCTTTAAAAATATATATATTAAGATGTTTTCATTTCTTAATTGTCTGATACTGACAAATTAATGTTCACTTCAACCCTTCATAAGCACCCACTGTTTTAAACCCAAAATATGGACAGCATGCAGCAAAAACTCCTTTCCAATCACTCCATTATTTTTCTTGCATTGATGCTATGATGCAATTGAAATATGCCAGATAATGTTTGTTTTTCACAGTATTTGTCAGATTTTGGCAACTAATTACACTGCTCCTCAATAACTTGCACACCAATATTTCACAAACCAGTTTATAATTTCAAGAAATGACCCATATTTGTTGAAAGTGAAGCAATCTCTCTCAAAACTAGTTATCTGATGTATTGCTTCTTTTGTCAAAAATGGTTGTAATATCCAGATATTTAAATTAACATCATGCAATTCACAACTTATAATGAAAATTTCTATATAATGATTCTGATTTTGTTGATTTAATGCACATATAGAGACTATACAAGTAAACACAAGAACTTGTATTATTCCACAGTTTATGTCAGCTTTCTAAAAGAGAGAGGAAATTATGATTTATTTATAATTATTTGTTGGAATAGCAGAGTGGAATATATTTAATTTAGTCAGTCCTTATCTATTAGATTGTGTGAATTTATTCAAGGACTTGATTACTTCTATGTAATTACCTTGAACTTTTGAATCTAGAACTGACTCTTCAGTCGTGCTAATACATTAGCATAAAAAACATTAGAACCTTCATTTAGAACAGTTTTGGAAAGCTTCCAGTTTAGTCTGAAACTTATAGTACAATTTTGCAAGGAATTCATAGGCTGTAAGTTATTCTTAATTATTTCATTTTTGATTTATATATTAGGGAAATAAATGTATATTTTGGAAAATGTAATGCTCTTGGGTTTTGCCTTGACTTGTTACTTAAGCTTAAGCCCCTATATGTAAAACAGTGTAACCATCATAAATGTGATACACCCTGTTGTATTCAAACACAAGAAATGTCAATCTATTGACACAGCTTGGTCACTTAAGCGAGAAACTAATTATCTGTGTTTTGATCTCAAACTTGCAGTCATATTTGTTTTATTGTTAATTCTGTCTCTTATATCAAATCAAAAAAAGAAAATAGAAGAAATAAAAAAGTTAAAAGGCATGCAAAATAAGATCAATTCTTAGCTCTTATGCCGGATGGATTTGCAACCCTTAAAATTTTTATTTATTCCACCCCCTTTATTTGATACAAAAGCCTAATTAAAGTGGTAATACAAAGTGGTCAGCTTTTAATTCAGTGCAACAATACAACAAATACGTAAGCAAACTGCAAATTAAGTATCCAAACATCATCAGCACTGAATTAGGGTCTCATGTTGTTGTTGTAGGGTTTAATGCCATTTTTCAGCACATGATAGGCTATACATGGCAGCCAGTATTATTGGTGGAGGAAGAACCCAGGAAAACCCCCGGAAAAAACCACCGACCCACAAGAAGCTACTAGCAAGCTTTCTCACATAACTACATTAGCCAAATCTTAGACTCGAACCCATGCAGACAGAGGTGAGATGGCAGTGATCCGTAGTGGAAAGTGCTTTAGACCACTGGGCTACTCGGGGCCCCCTAGGGTCTCATAGAAACACTAGCAGACATAGCTGTCACAGCAGATTGACATATTTCATGCTTTGAATACAACAGGGTATTGTATTTATAATCAATACACTTAAACTGAACTAAAAGATATAACTAAAACACACATTTCAATTGATAAAAAAAAACTTGTTTTAATAGTGCTTTCTCAAGTAGGCTTGAAAGACTTTTTTTATTGATTGGAATAATATTGATTCAAATTTCAAGGTCATATCAACTGTTTTTATTTTTGATGATAAACAAGCAATATATGAATGTATCATTTTCCAATCTTTATTGCGATTTTCTTCATGTTCAAGAAATAGGGGTCAAATTATTGGTACTTTCAAGTGTAAAAATGGGATCCATGACTGACCCTTTCATTATAAGTAGGTTCATGAGTTATCAGTTTGCAAGTTATCATGGGTGTGGTGTAATTACAAGTTATCATGGGTGTGGTGTAATTACAATGAATCTACCATAAATTATCGTAGTCAGTCACGAGCCAACTGAGTAGGTTATTTAGTGCTGAGGCAATCAGAATAAAGTGCTTTGCCCAAGGACATACCAGGACTAATTCCAAGGGTAGGATTTAAACCCACACCCCTTCAGGTAGGAGTCAAACATGGTAACCACAAAGCTACTGCAGCTCTTCACTAACAATCTAATGCAGTGTGCTTTACACTTGGCATATCTTAAAATATTTGAGGATCTTGAACATTATCAATATATTATTCATAATAAAATGTAAAACTGAATACTTATGCATCATAAAAGTTATGTTATGTTGCATAGAGAACATAAAATTACCCTGATCCATTTTGTTTCTGTCTATCTGCAAATGCTTGCCATGTTGTGTATATGTCATCTGTCCCAAACTTGGCGGCACCAATTATACTTGGTTGTTCTTCCTGATAAAAATGATCAGAAATATTGTTCACTTGGTATGTTAGGAGCATGTTGGTTTTTTGGGGGTCAAAACTTGATGGATACAATACATTTTCAATAAGAGTCCCTCAAAAGCACTGACACTACTGTCCTAAATGATTTTTCAGGAATTCAAAATAAGATCAATTCTTCTTTTTAACTGCTGAATATTTAAACAATCTCCGATTATCTTGAGTGAAAAGACTCTGAGGAAGTCATATTGAATGTCAGATTGGCACCATTTTCATTTAAGACATACTAGTTACCATTGAAAGACTTTTATTGAAATTACCAAGCATTCCAGATAATTAATGACAAGATTTTCAACATGTTCATTGCAACCATATCTGAGGTCTAATCAGCACCATTTTCATCCAGTACCAACTAGTCGATGTGGCTATGACTTCCATGTAGGAGAAGTTGTTGCAATAACAAGATTTTCACGATAGTTGCAATGGTAGTCATACTAGGTACAAGACTGGCACCATTGTCAACTAGACATCATAAGAAGTCTTTCTGGGAAACCTATTGTTAATATGGCAATCCATTCCCAAGGAAGAGCAATGACAAAATTTTCAAGATGGCTGCTCTGGTGGCCATATTGGATATCTGAGGAGCACAATTTTTATTAAGGATCAAATAGATCTTGGGATAAATGTGCAAATTTCATGGCAATCCTCCAAGTACATGTAGTGTAGGTTAAACGGAACTAACTGATTGACCATTGACAACAGGACATCTCATAATGTCTTCTGGTCTATGGCTTGTAAAGCTAAAAATCAGAATGTTCAAAGATACCCTAACCTTAATGCCCCGGTATATTTTGTTGAAAGGCAATCTGTGACATTCATATAAGCCAAAATAGACAGTGAAGTGAAATTAAAACTCCAAAACTCAAATTTGCACGAGTTCCCAAATTCAAATATACCTGATACACCTCTCCTTGATAACTCACGCACATTGGGGTCTAAAAATACAGATTGCACAACAAGTGAGGGCGCAAGTTACCCAGAGACTTCCAAATATCCTGCTAGACATCCATACACTGCTGGGTTTGGGTGGACTGGGCTGTTTAATGGCTGAATCCTCGTTTTATTATCGAGTAAAAAAAATTGTCAATAAAGCTCTATTTCTGATGAAGATGTTTGTTATTCTCTATAAATTACATTTATTTTGTAAATGTCCAACATCTGAAAGATTGATAACATAACTATAACTGGTTTCAACAACCAAACACAGTTCACAACAACATTCGTGTATCATGTCACATCTCTGGTTTCTTGATTAGTCTGGTTCCTGGAGTCATGTGTAATAGTATATAACAATTAGGTACCATTTCAGAATTCAACGAAAAAAATCCTTGTAAAATCTGCTTAAGATATCTGTGAAAGATTTTTAAAACTTTTGTCACCAAGTTATATTTTTTTCTGTGCAATACAATATATTTTGCTGTCATACTGTTAGATGACTTTAAATATTTTTCATCAAAATTCTACTACATATTTGTTTGAACACATTCATTGAAAAAAAAGTGAGTACAAATTTAAGTCAGTAAATTTTTCTTTAACATTTAATTTATCTGAAAAAGAAAAATAAGATATATGTAAAGGTATATAGGAGAATCCTACAAATTGTGCCGTTTGTCCATTACATAAGGGACTCGAACTATACCATGTCAACAGTGACTGCAGAATGCAAGTCAAAGCCAAACTGTCTATTGACTGAAAGAATGACACATGGGAACAAACAACACCTAGAGAATGACAATGAAACAGAAATCAGGTTACAAAAAAAGAGGTCCAAGCAGACTCATTTAGTAGACAATGTCAAACTCACATGCAAATTAATACAGCAGAGAGGAAGAAAAGCTTTGAATGAATACTTACAATACTAGAAATGTTCATGTCATTTATCTCCATTCCTATACAATTTTTCAAAAAGATTTTGTGTGTGCTGAGAATGAAAAGAACATGTCATTTATAGATCCAGCATTATTTCATCATGCCCCCTACCCCCTCAAAGGGATTAGGTTCTGATTCAAAACTCTGAAATAGTCCCTAGCTCTACTATAAAAGTGTATACACTTATGCATTAAAAAATTGAAATGGTCCATAGTTCTACCATAAAAGTATATACATGTATGCATTAAAAAGTTCAAATGGTCCATAGTTGTACCATAAAAGTGTATACACTTATGCATTATAAAGTTGAAATGGTCCACAGTTCTACCATAAAAGTGTATACACGTATGCATTACAAAGTTGAAATGGTCCATAGTTCTACCATAAAGGTGTACACACTTATGCATTACAAAGTTGAAATGGTCCACAGTTCTACCATAAAAGTGTATATACTTATGCATTACAAAGAGATTACACTTTGACATGGTCCATAGTTCTACCATAAAAGTGGATACACTTATGCATTACGAAGAGATTTCATATGTGCAGTCAGCATTTATTCCTGGTTTTGTTCTTAACTCCTTAAGCCACACCCCAGATGTCATAACAAGGAAACTAATGGATCCCCACCCAACAGAGAAGCATTGGGTCAACGTTAAAGGCACTAGATTCATGATTCAATACACATTATCTGACAAGTTTAGATTAACAAATTTCTCAACATTGTTTGCAAGGTCATGGATTCGTTTGGACTTAGTAATAAAATCTAAAAGTGTTTCAAGAGGAAAACATATTGCATTATATTACATTCTCTATTAAAATCTCATTTAACATAATTTATTAGCAGTGACATTGAACATATTTCAGCCACTCTAATACAGCATCACTAGCAACAGTTGAACTATCAATAACCAAGCATATCTAACTTGTTTCAAACTATTCAAGAATTTCAAATGAGGTAAAGTCTTTAGCAATAATTCTCTAGAAATAAATTCATAAACTTGTCCATGGTTTTAACAAGAAATGTGTTCTTCTTCAACTGAAACATAACTAATATGTAATCAAATTTTCTTGCTTAAATGCCTTTATTGTCATGCACCAGTTTTGCTATTAGATGTTTATCATAGAAATTATACTGCATTACTAGTAAATTCACACACAGAAGAGGCCCCAGTGGCTGAGTGGTCTAATGCCAACTCACTTCTAGACAAATGGGTTTGAGTATCAGGCTTGACCAACAGGGATATGTGAGAAAGCTTGCAAGTAGCTTCCAATGGGCTCGTGGTTATTCAGAGAGTCATCCAGGATTCTTCCTCAACTAAAAAAACTGGCCATCATATTTGGCCTATCGTGTGCTGAAAAATGATGTTAAAACCACAATTGAATCCCAAACTTTTCCTTTGTAAAATCTCTTTCAACTACATGACTGTTGTAATTTGTGTCATATTGATATTCATTTCTTTAATTTAATTTACATAAAATTCATTATAATCCTTTATTTAGTTTATTTCGTTGTCTTTTATATCTTTACCTACTGAAATTATTACATCTTGAGGTCTAACTTTAATATTTTTCTTTAATTTGTTTTTGCAAAGGGAAAAACTGAAAGAACATAACCCAAACCTGAGATCATAAATAGTCCTTCATTGGTTACTTCCCCTGTTTGCCAATTTACACATTAACCCTTGGATGGTTTTCTGTTTTCGCATGAAATGCAAGTAGGAAACACAATTTGGGGGCTATCTCTGAATACATCCTAATACATCAACTTCCAAGCAATTTTCCATTAGCCTAATGCCTAGTTGTGTCAAAAACATCATTTTTCCATTGGTTATTTTGCTCATGTATGAGCAGAAGGGGAAAAGTTATAGTTGGGTTTTGTTTTTGTTTTTTTGCTTAACAGACCCATCATTTTTGTTTGGAGACCACTCTTTATTCCAAATGCCCACCTTATCCTACTTTTTACACAGGTTCATCTGTCTATGTGCAGTTCAGACAAGTCTGCCTTATATCTGAGGACAAAAAGTCTAAAATCTGGACACAAAATTAAATTCTGACATAAAGGCAAATTTTGGTTTGAAAAAAAAATGGGTCCAAAAAGTAAGGGTCTTCCCTCTGTATTTTGTAGTGGAACTAAAATGTCCAGATTATTTGTCTACCTTTCTATCATACCGCCCACTTTAATGTATTATACATGACCTTAATGATGCAGAGCAGCTTGGCAGTAGGCTACTACCTCCTGCCCCAGAAACATGGTGCCATGGGTTAATGTGTTAAAAACATAACCAAAAAATAACATGCAAGTTATTTCATGCACTGTACTATGTGAACACATGGTTTCAATATGAAATTACTAGAATTTAATTTCAGGACGATTGACAAGTGCTACAAACAGTAATCTAAGACACCAAAAGTAACCAAAACTAATATTATCAGAAATAAGACATCCTAAGTAATATACATTCATATGAAATATCACCTTATTAATATGCATGGATGTTATCCATAATGAAACTCAGCTATTTTGATGACTTAAGATACTAATATCTGACCTTGACTTTGAAGACAGGACCCCACCTTCTAAGCACACCAAGTTTCATCCCTTAATCTCAAACAGCTTTAAAGCTACCTACTAAAATGGTGTCTAAAACTTAAAATATTAAATTCCAAACTTCACAAACAAAATATGATGCCTAATAATGTACTATATAACACACTTTCGAGTAGGACATGGCGATGTACTATATTAAGAGGGGAATGGTTATCTATGCTAATGAGTAGGGCATGGTTATCTACACTAGTAAGGCATGATTATGTACACTAATAATTATTAGTGTATAAGTAGGGCATGGTTATATAAGCTAAACAGTAGGAATGTAGGGCATGGTTGTGTACACTAATGAGTAGGGCATGGTTATGTACACTAATGAGTAGGGCATGGTTATCTACACTAATAAGTAAGGCATGGTTATCTAAGTTGATAAGTAGGGTACAGTTATCTAAGTTGATAAGTAAGGTATGTTTATATATACTAATGAGAAGGGCATGGTTATCTATGCTAATATGTAGGGTCTGGTTATCTATGCAAATGAGTAAGCGTGTATATCTATGCTATTGAGTAGGGTCAAGTTATTTATGCTAACGATTATGGTATGGTTTTCTATGTAAATGATAAGCGTGTGGTAATCTCTGCTCTGTTAATAAGTAAAATATTTTAAACTGATCGTTGTTCACTGGATCGTTACATACATGATTTGCAGCAATTACAAAATCCACATACAGTAGACTATCTATAAAAAACCTTGCCACTAAAAGTTATGTATGCAACGATTACCCACCATGGAACATAAATATTAATTATAATAGCCTGGCATAATACACAACT
The DNA here is from genome assembly GCA_029339505.1 of Unio delphinus. NCBI lineage: Eukaryota > Metazoa > Mollusca > Bivalvia > Unionida > Unionidae > Unio > Unio delphinus. The sequence continues at coordinate 16,319,011 of JAQISU010000035.1, read as the reverse complement.
CACTTTAATAAATTTGTATGGACCAAAACACATTTGTTATAGTGAGAGACCACTGTTTTTGCTTTCAATTATTGAAAACCACCCGATCATGCAGCCAAACTGATTGTCTAATTAAGATAAGCTATATATATCTATGATTACAAATTATTACATACCTTGAGATAAGACAGGATCTGCTGTAAATTAGCCAGCTGCTTATTGATGGAAATTCCCTAAAATAAAGCAAATATTAACTTAGGGTTATTCCAGTTAAATGGACCTGGGAAGGACACGTGTCCTTTTAAAATCTTCTGAAAGGATGTAGTTCATTTCTCTGTACAATTTTATTGCAAGTACAAGTACCTGTAAAAGAAGCAGCATACTCCCTTAGTAGTTTTAAATGGAATACACATTGAAAATATTTAAAGTATGCTCAATATATCCCAGTAAAAATACAAATTTAAAATATTTTAAAGTATTTAATATAGTAAACTAAAACTACAAATTTAAAATATGTAAAAGTGTTTAATATTGCCCAATAAAATAACACATTTAAAATATTTTTAAAATATGTTTAATATAGCCCACTAACACTACACATTTAAAATGTGTAAACTATGTTTAATATTATCCACTAAAACTACAAATTTAAAATATGTAAAGTATGTTTAATATTGTCCACTAAAACAACACATTTAAATATTTCAAATATGCCTAATATTGTGCACTGTTACAACTCTATGGTTTTAAACTAACAAAAAGAGCAAAAACCATCAAGTTTAAAAAATTCAAAAATAATTTATTTCCCTAGAATACAAAGTGACAAATTAAAAAGAACATACAGTATTATTACTTAAATCCTAAACAGTCCAAAATGTTCTATTACAAATTCCAATGTATACAGTTCCAAATGAAATCTTGAGGTGTCTGAATAAATTCCCAAACTGAATGTACCAACAGCCTTGAATGTGCTAATGTACCAACAGTCTTGATGTATCTGACTAATATAATTTAAAATTTCCTTCAATGAATTCAAAATATTCCCAAAATAGTGTATCAGTCCAAAATGAATAAAGAATTCTGTAATTCCATTTAATTATTAAAATAAATAAATCATCTCAAATAAAAACTGAACACAACAATACTATTGATGCAAAGATATGGAATGAGTGACTTTCAATTAAACAGCATTAATATAAAACGCTAAAGCACAATAAAAGAACCAGAATGAAGGTCAACATCCTTGCTAGAACAAACTAAACTGTCAATAAGATCAGGAATTTCCAAGAAAATACTAAAATGTCCTAAATATAGATACAAGTAAACATGTTTACCTCCATTAATAATGATATGATTACTCAACCTATACATGTAAATATAATATAAATATTATGTTGTTTAAAAAAAATGTCTCTAGTCAGGTAGGCCCTTCACTTAATTACTGGCCAAGGTCAATCACACAATATCGATACACATAACATAAAATCACGGAGAAAGCCAACAAAAAACACAAATTAAATATACCTAACACCCCTAAAAAACTACACAAATACACCATTTCTCTGTGATACATCAAAAGTATCAACATTAGAAGAAACAAACTGCACACAAAACTTTAGTTTACTTCAATGGTTTTGTGGGTCTCCAGATGGTAACCAATTTTAGAATTATTTCAAAATTATATATAATTAATAAATTAAAAAATACAGCAATTGTTCTTTTTTAGTTGAGACTGTATTCTGATTTACTATTATCAGTTTCTGTATGAAAATGTAGAAGGAACCATTTACATCATGCTTACAAAATACACATAAGTTTACATGTAACACAGGTATTTTCCTCATTCTCACAATTTAGAAAAAGAGGTATCAGTCAAGGTTCCGCTAACAGTTATATCAAAAGCTGAGAGGTCTTCAAATGTCTTCACCTTAGAACACAAATGGTTCTGACTAGATCCCATGTTCACAATCGGCCGCAATGACCTGGTCTTGGGAAGGAACCTCAATGTTGACACACCAAGAGCAGAACAGGAGTTGATTAGAGATTTTGATGTCTCCTTTAGAAAAAGAAAATCAAGTGAGATGAGTTTATAGTTGAAATGCTCATCAAAGAACACAAGGGAATTAACACTGAATTAATAATAATAACAATAATGATAATAATAATAATTATGATTATCATTTTATGGAAGGTAGCTCACATAGTAAAATAGCAAGCACTAAGTGAGATACATTCTATCAATAAAATATCATAATAAATGTAGTAGAATCCACACACTTCTGGTTTTATTATCAAATAATGGACATTTCAAACTGATTTATCTTTTCAAGCAATTTCTAGAAAATGTATCTGCCATTTCAAAAATAATCGTTACATAACTTAAACAAGAGTCTTACTATATATCTTAGACAAGAGTTTCTTCATTATAAGTGATCTGAGAAGATAATCCATTGTACTTGATGTCAGTATTGTTATATGTTCCTTTTAACTCTGCATTGAATGGTTCATGTCTTTGCTGTTTAACTGGTCTCTACAGAAAGAGTCAAGAATGAAGCCATTCTACAACAGCCAGTAACCAGTCAGCATACATACAAAATCAAGGTAACATCTCACACATTGGATTTTCATCTCCTTCAGTTTTCAAACTGGTAATATCAGAAATTTTCCTTGATGAAAATATCCAACATGATATATATGGAAGATAAAGACTGCTTTTAATCAGTTGAATTCTTTTACTGGGAAATGCTAAAATTAATGAATTATGGTAGATGAGAGCAATACTTTTGAAGACTGTATATCCCATTCCTTGACAGTCTGTAATTACTCAAAGATTTTATAAAGACTCAAGGTATCAATAAAATAGGAGCTATTAGTGATGGCTGCATCACAAAGTTTGCTCTGTCAGACATTAAACAAAGTAACATACAGTGTGACCTTGATGTAACACAAAGATGGGAGCCATAAAACCCGGCTGTGTTATGGACCGAACCATGTTATAAGCATCCAGGCTAGTTAGCTGGAAGAAATGATGCATGTACCCAAACAAATTGGGCAGGGCAGGGGGAGTGGTGGGGTGGTGTATGTAATAAATGCAGGTGATAAATGCGTGCTTCATTGGCACAGTTACCATCTTAAATCAATGCATATTAAAAGGGAAATACACCTGTAGTGAAAACAGAGAAGGCATGTATAACAGTTTACTTTATTTAGAGAACCACAGATTGGTACATATATGTGTATACTGTTTATATGTAGGTACATGTCTTATGAGTAGCATAAATAGAGTATCAACGCCATGTACTCACCCGCAAATCTCATCACATACATTGAATCCACAACTGAAGTAATTCCATTTAAGAAAAGGCACACACAGAGATTTAAAATATTCAATAATTTTATCATCACAGGTCATACAGGTTAGAATTCAGTGGATAAATACAATCATGTAACGAATGATGAAGCACATTTACTTTTCAGCATGTCCCAAGTCAGTAAAAGTTAGTTTGCATTTTAAGCCACCATTGGTAGCAATCATAAGTACAAACATCTGCCCTGCAAATTGAAACCTTTCCCATCACAGTAAACATGTTCCAGTCACGTTGGAAAATTAAAAAATCCATCCGATTCCATTGCTTTTAAGTTTGGCACGGACTTCATTGAAGAAAAGTTCTTTGTTTTATTGAAGATTGTAGTCGGCTTTCTTTGATGAAAGGTGCATGCGTTAATGAAGTCACCGCTAAAGGCCAGCTTTGGAGAAACAAACACCTGTTTCTTTTTGTGGTGGCAACATCAAATAATTATTTTGCATGATTGAGACTGATTTTTTTTCCATTTGCTAAATATGTATTCATAACAGTCGATTCAATGTTTTCTTTGAAATTTCAGCAAACTATTTTATCTCTGGGTACATTTTTAAAAAAGGAACTGACCTTCATTTGGTCGATTGTAGATACAGTTCCTCCTGTTTACTGAATAGATCAAAAAGATGGGGGGGGCTGGAGGGGTACATTTATGGTAGCAAAGTGATGCTGCCTTCCACTCATGCATCAGAAATTTAATAATGGGTCAACAAATGGTAAAGACGCAGGTGTTCTGGTCTGATGACAAGGGTTATTACAAAAAATGTGGGTATTCTGAAGGATTTAATTCTGAATGAAAAGAAGAGGAATTTTACTTACCATCCACATACAAATGTCAGTCTATATAAATATATTAATTACTAGCTGATATCTCACAACATACAGTACTCGTGCTCGATTTCAACATAAGTGGATTATAATATAACAATGTACTGTTAAGATGGTTTGTCAATATCGACAAAGAAATTGTTTATGTACAAATATATAAATTTCAGTGCATTTTATATTAGTTTGTGGCTTCCTTTAATGGGGTCTCTGAATTTCTCCACTCAAACCAATGGTTTTATTTATAAGTTTAAACAGCCAAAAATGTAGCCAATAAAAGAAATTGGCAGATGGTATATTTTGCCGCCAATAAGGAAAATAAAATCGCAGTTTGTGACATTGACAAAACTTATGTGATCCTAGAATAAATGTTTACACTTCTTTTTTTTAACTTTAAAGAAGAAAAACTATATTTCGTGTACAAGAAAAATACATACAAAATTTCAGGAGCCATGCAATGATTATCTTGTATTATTCGTGCACAATCTCTTCCCCAAAATGAAAATAAACTTTTTATGGGTTTTTTTCATACCTTTTAGAAAGATTTTTTTGGTCAGAGAAAATACATGTATATAAAATGTTGGTAGCCAAGCCATAACCCCTTTTTAACATCAGTCATTAATATCAATATTTGAAAACTGTTGTCATTATTTGGCTGCAGTTTCCCATTTTGAACATGTCATTAAACATTTGTCATTGTAAGAGTATGCCATTTTAAACATGTCATTAAATTGGTTGGAGATGTAATTAGATGCCCTTTTCTTTTCTCTTTACTAAATTTTAATAACCACATTAAATGAATCCCAAATGAAGAAACATCTACTTAAAACCTTTAAGCATAATTTTTTTAAATCAAAGTTTGTGTAGGTTTAATGGGTTATTATTTTAAATTTGACAAATTAAATTTTGAATCTTTAGTTACATAAATTGCAATGAGTTTATTTTCTTTTTGGGCATTGGAAGCCCTCAATGTCTCATTTATCATCTCCCTGATACAATACCCATAGTCTGGGTCTCTTTAACCATTTTCTGTTATTCTTAATGATAACTTAATATAATGTATATCATTTTAATCACTTGCTGTTATTCTTTAAAATAAATTACAGTCAACTCCGGTTAACTGCACACCCTCGGGCCCGTCACGAGACTGTGCAGTTAACCGGAGTGTGCAGTTAACTGAAGTATGGTACAGTACAGCTTTAAATCAGCACGGCACGAATATATGTGAAGAATAAATTTAAACAATGATTAGAATCAACTCTTTCAACTTTTACTTAAATGTTAAGCTTGTTTTCCTACCTCCTAACACAATTTCACTGATTCAACCAATGAATCAAGGAATTATAGCGAATTTCAAGAAATTCTATAGATCGCTTGTTATTCGAAAACTGCTGTCAGACATTGATGGGTCATCTGCAATAGAAAAAGCGTTCAGCTCCAAAGTCATCTACATATACTGTTTTTCGCCATGTTGTCATTTAAATTGAATTCCATTGCGCATTTTCCATCTTTCCAACCATCCATTTTTTTGGTTTGAAATCATTCAAAGCGGAACTGTTTAGAGCAATGTTTCCCATGCTGTACTATGATTTTTCCCACGCTATTTCTCCCTAGTGGGCGCTGATATACATGTATATACCACCTAAGGCGTCCTTTACACGTCAATGATTTACAATGTCGCATTTACATCTTAATTGTCGGCTAATTTGAAGCGCTACAACAGTGGACTGGCAATAACTGATCATGACTATACATTGTGCAGTTAACCGGAGTAAAATTGTATTGAATAATGTGCCATGGGCAGAAAATTTATTGTGCTATTATCTGGAGTGTGCTTTTAAGCGAAGTGCAGTTATCCGAAGTTTGTTCGCATTGAAAAGCATTGGGAAAAAATGGGACTGGCATGACTACGTGCAGTTATCCGGCGTGTGCAGTTAACCAATGTGCAGTTAAGTGGAGTCGACTGTATTATACTTTACATCCATTTAACCATTTTCTGTTATTCATACATATCAGCTATTATACTGTACATAATTTTAACCATTTTATTTTATGTGTACAGAAACATTATAGTGGACATCATTGTAACCAGTTTCTGTCATTCTTACATATAAGTTATAGTATTGTATATCATTATAACATTATAACCATTTATTGTTATATATACAGATGTAATACTGGACAACACTGTATGCTCTTTCTGTTATTTTTACATATTAGTTATTTTATTGTACATCATTATAACTATTTTCTGTTATGTTTACAGATACGTTTTTTATATTGTACAGAATTATCTTGGTTTGAGCCATAAGTTTCATCACAATCAATTTGTGTGTTGTAGTACAATAAAACCTGTACTGAAAGATCACCCTTCTACCAAACAATCAGTTTTTCAAGGTAGGTGATCTCTCATGACAGGTTATAACAGTATATACTTAATACATGTGTATTGAGAATATAGTCTCCTAGGAGAGTTGGTCTCTCAAAGATGTGGTCTTTCAACACAGATTCTACTGTTCAGGCATTTTCTTATTTCCAGACACTCAATGGAACAATTAACACTACAGGAAACATTTCAATAAAAGAAATATTGTGGATATCTATAATATGAAATCAACAGCATATTCTTACTTAAGTCAATGCAACATGAAAAGCATATTGTACTAATTACTTTTTATGAAAGGATCACCAAACAATGCTATTTACATTTAAATATCTGATGATTATGTAAGAATGAACACAAAACTAGGTACTGTCTATTGGATACATGTTAGGAACACAAAGCTTGGCACACCACTCAATCGATAACTCACACCCTGATAACTCGCAAACCCAATTATAATGTAGGGTCAGATGTGGATCCTATTGTTTCAACCAGATTATCTGGCTGAAACCCCAAAAATTGATCCCTATTTGTTGAACTTGAAGAAAATCACAATCAAAATTTTTAACAGAAACTTTGATAAATTGCTTGTTTTATTGCTGAAAAATGGTAGATAGGACCTGGAAATTTTTATCAACATAGTGAAATATCAAATTTAAAAGATTGTCATACAATGTTTTACATTTTCTTTCCAAACAACATTCCTAGTTCACTGCAATTAACAATATGCAAGGAAATTTTGATCAATGAAAATGTCACTTATACCAAGTAAAGACAGTACTTTAATAAAAAAAAAAAAAAAAAAAAATATCATTTGAAATCTGTGTTATATAGTTCTATCTTTTAGTTTCTTTTAAGTGTAATCGTAATAAATGCAATGTGTCCTCTTGCAAGTAAACATAAAATGCTTCAATCTACCGTAACAGATATGTCTGCTAGCATTTCTCTGAGAAACTACTTAAGTGCTGACCATATTTTGATAACTGACTTGTGGAAGTATTTGCTGTATTGTTGCACAGAATTAAAACCTGGTCTCCTTTGTTTTATCATAATAATTATTTCTCTTGAATCAAATAAAATAGGTGGAATAAAAGAAAAGTTAAAAGGCATGAAATCCTACAAACTTAAAATCTAGTAAATCTGGTCATATGTCGAGTGAACTTACTTCATTTTGATTAATCAAACACTGTTATAAATGTTATTGTGTATGTAACATAAACGACTTTAAATTAACCGACTCTTTCATAACTGTGATTGAAGTTAGCAAGGCAACCAAGCAAAAAGAATACTATTTAAAATATAGAGCTTGATTTCACTGATATGGACCATTAGCAAGCAAGTTTCAGAGAACATTTGAAATGACACTTAGAGATATCCTCAAGGATGATAGGAAGTTTCATTATTACTTAAATCATGACATCAAAATTGTACTGATTGAACAATAATTTTTTTTTTTAGTTTCAACATAGATGATTGTCTCACAAAATAAATGTAGAGTATTTTTGACAAAAAGAATCTTGTTTGGTGGTGTATCAAGAGTTAGTCTAGTTCCCTGCTCTGTGGAATCCTGATATGGCAGTATACTATTAAACACAACCACAGGAACCAGACTCATAAAAAAACACAAAGAGCAGTGATGTAATACACAAATGTTTCACATACACATGATGGTTATTGAAACCAGTTGAAATGATCATTCACATGTTGGACATTTTTAAAACAATTTTTTTTTAAGCAGAATAAAAATTAGAAAAAGCTAGCATGGACAACTATATATTGATGGGCAATTTATGTAAGAAAGCAAATTTTTTAGTAAATTATGTTTCTCCGAGAATACTTACCCAATCACATTACTTTAGGGATATTAGCCTGCTACCTCGCGAATCCAGCCCTACCAAAAGACGAAAATTCGTCTTTCCTGTCTATGTCATATAGACAAAGGGCAATAACTCTTGCCCATTACCTCCCCTTGCCACCCGTTAGGTGTCGCTTCTTTAGTTTTTAAGCTGAGCGATATATAAAACACGAGGATGCTCGCATGGCGGGGTGGTTGGGAGGGTTTCTTAGTAATGTGATTGGGTAAGTATTCTCGGAGAAACATAATTTACTAAAAAATTTGCTTTCTCCTTTGAATACGTTCCCCAATCACATTACTTTAGGAGAATAAGTAATAGGAGGAGGGAATGCGGAGCATCCGACCTCCACCCTGGGTATCCTCTAGGGAATGATGGTTGGATTCCCCATGTGAATGATAACCCGGTCTCCTAATTTTCAATCAGCAACACAGCCCAGGGTCACGTGATATGTGACCCTTTTATGCGGTTAAGAAGATAGTTATTGAAATCTTCTTACCTACGAAAATTTATCTGGCGAATCCAGCGAAGCTAATAGGCTGTGCTGATTGTTGCACATGGGTCTGGTGGGCGTCTGGGCTGCCCAACACCGGACCTACTAGAATCAATGTTTGCCTCTGCGAGTACAAACTTGAAGATAAAACTGTAGAAGGTTGACTCTGCAACAGCTTCTATAAGGTGACTGATTTGCGAATTCTCAGAGTACGCCGAGCGTATAACCCACTACAGCCATGAAGCAAGGGCTTGAATGGTGATATCTCATATCCCAGCTATCACCAGAAGAAAGAGGTGCTAGTATGTGACCTGACTCACCTCTATGCATTGAAATGGTGCTAGAGTGCCCAAACAGGATCTTACATGGCTGTTGATCCTGACTTATCTATAAAGAAAGCGAGCTAATGACGACTCGTTGATCGCAATGTATGGTAATCTATTTTGGACTACGAAGCCTGGCTGCGTCAAGAGGACCATCAAACCCTCTGATCGAAACGAAAGAGAGTTCGGGTCACTAGAAAGGACATGTAACTCGCTCACCCTGCTTGCTGAAGCTAAGGCTATCAAGAAACCCAATTTGTATGATAGTAGCTTTAACTAATCGTGGGTTAAAGACTCAATACTGTCTGAATTGAGTCATGTTAAAACCCAGGACAGATTCCATTTGAAAACAGGGTGAGGGATATAAGTCGATTAAATTTTTTTTTTTTTTTTTTTTTTTTTTAAATGTCTAAAGATCTGACAAATCTTTGTCATGGCTGATAGCACATGTACCAGAATGGCGGAATGTGTCTGATATCATGGAGCAGTAACATTTGAGAATAACTGGAGCCAGATGTTTCTCCTCGAAAAGCCAGAGAAAAGTTGGCCAGTTGAGGGATTGTGACACTCAGAGGAACAATGTGAATGATATGGTACCAGTCTCTGAAAACATGCCACTTGCCCTCGTAAACCTTCAGAGTAGAGGGCCTTCTTGCTCTCGAGATTCTCTCCGCAATCAAAGATTTAAATTGTTTGTCTTGCAAGGCTGTCTGGACAAGAGCCAAGCTTAAACATAAAGACGGTCCGGACAGGGGTGGAACACCCTTGGCCGCGGTTGCTTGTGAATACTTGTGCTGACTGTAATCTTCCTGGGTAGATCTATTGCCTAGATTGAGTAGATCGGAGACCCAGGAGTTGTTCCATCTGAGAGGGGTAATCAGAACCATCTGACAATTCTGACCCCTTAACTTCTGGATTAATTCCAGTACCAAGACCGTGGGAGGGTAGGAGAATGCCCACAACCCTTCCCAGGTGATTGATCGAGCATCCACGACCCAAGCTTCTGGGTCTGGAACCTGTGAGATGAAAGGTGGAGAACTTGCGATTCCATCTTGTTGCAAAAGATCAATCATCGGACGTCTCCAAAGTGTGTCAATTGGAAGAAAGTCCGATTGATGGAGTGACCATTCTGTGTGAATGACTAGATAGAGTGTCAGCCAAGACATTGAGTCTGCCAAGAATGTGTCTGAATTGTACATTGAGGTGGAGATTGTCGAACCAATGTAGAAATTGCCAGTTCAGATTGCACAGGTCTGGTGATTGGTGTCCCCTTGTTTTGAGGCAAGGCACCACCACAATGTTGTCTGACATAATGAGGGCAGTTTGTAATAAGAGTTGATCCTGCCCGAAATGAAAGGCATTGATGACAGCCGTTATTTCTGAAAGGTTGATGTGGAAAGGGCTCGCCCCTGGCACCCACGTGCCGCTGACAGTATCGAAGTTCGGCAACAGGTGGGCACCCCAACCGTAGGTATTAGTGGCGGAACATACCGTTATCCCCTTGGGGTATCTCCAGAGTAATCCCTGTGGACAGCCTACAGGGGTTGTGCCATTGACTCAAGAATAATTGTATCTCTGGCGTGAGCATGACTGTTTTCTGGGATCGAAGGGACTTGAAAAAAGCGCAATTACGCTAGCAACGTCCTTTGTAAAGGGCGCATAAAAGGACGGCTGATCGGGATCAAGTCTGCTGCCGCATTGAATAATCCGAGGATCTGCAACTCTCTCGCTAAAATGCGCATCCTGTCGGAAACGGACTCTACGAGTGCAATTATCTGGATAATCGCAAACTCGAGGAAGCCTTACCAGATTCAGATTGGGAGAAACTCCACACCCAGATGGACCAAAATCGGGATTGGACAGAGATCAAACTTTATCCAGTTCACGAGAAAGCCTATATGACGTAAAGTGATATAAGATCGTTTCTGCCTTTGAGCAGAATAGAACTTGACAGATGTTTCTGGAGGATGTCATCCAAATATACTGCCGACGCAATAGATGAAGTCGAGCGGAACAGGGTGACGACGTAACCCATAACCTTGTTACTAGCCCAAGTGCTTAAATTTAGGCCAAAAGGTATGACATGGAACTGATAAGCCTAGTCCCGACAAGCACAACGGAGAATGTCCGCTACTCGTGGGATAGGGACGTGAAATGTGCGTCGGTCATATCTAGCCAGCTTATGATGGGGTTTAAGCGACGTGCCCTTCAGACATGCGTCACGACGTATCAGGTCTAGGTTGGCAGAAGCAGTCAGCGCATTGGCCATGGAATGGTGAGCTGCCCTGTTAAGAACCCTAGCTAACCGGGCCGTCGAATCCCAAGCATGTTCATTGCCAGATTTTTCAGCGATCCTGAAAATGGCTAGGGAGGCTAGGTCTAACAGTGAAGACGTAGCGACTACATTCGAACCAGCTTGGACGTGGCATTGAACACAGTTTTGTCCACTTTATAAGACAATGCCGCAGACATATGGACTGCTGCCCTATTTTATCCCGAGCCAGGACCTCAGTATTGAACGCATCGGAGTGAGTTTTGTACCATCGACCTGAAAACGACGCTGGTACTTGGCTTTCAGAAAAGAACGCCTTAGCATTTCCTGGATCCCCTATACGTGTCGACAGACGGTCATTAATTTCCTTAATTTTGTCGACTGGGGAAGGAGGCGGAAGGATAGAATCTCTTCCCCTTCATCCAGATCGACCGACGCACTAACCCTATAGTCGGTAATTGCAGCAGGAGGTGGAGGGCATTCTGAAGGGGCCTTAACACCCTAAAAATTTCCTCCACTGCGGCTTTGAAGCTGAACTCAGTCCGTTCCATAGTTGGATCTGCATACAGCTGATTTGCCTGTGATTCATCGCACTCACTATGTGCATAATCTTGCTCTGGTAAAGCATCCATATCGGGGTAATGCATACCAGGTGGCATAGATGACTCGATTCCGTCATCTCTAAAAAAAGTCATTCACTCTCCCTTGTGGATGAGTTGATAGCCTATGGACGGCCGGCAATGCCGAATGAATTGATTGGTATATGTTTGGCCTGAACGCCTGCGACGGGCCGGCTATGACCGGCACCGACCGCTCGAATGGTCGGGTTGGATCGAGAGATTCATCGCCAACATCAGAGTCATGGTAGTGATATGTAACCGGTAGTATGGATTGACAGACGGAAACATCACTAGAATCTTCGTCAATCCGATTTGTGCGGATTGCGGTATGATAAAAGTCCTCGTGCTGGTACAGCGGTACAGTCGGACGGACTGGTATATGACTAAAATCTCCATACGGTTGGACGACCGGTGCCTGTTGGGCTGGACGGCCGGAGCCGGATGGACTGTCAGTGCCGGCAAGTGTCGGCTGGAAGCTTGGCTGGACAACCGGTGCCATTTGGGTTGAACGGTCATTGCCGGATCGACGCCCGGTGCCGGTTAGTGCCGGCTGGATGACCGGTGCCATATGGCTGAACGGTCATTGCCGGATGGACGCCGGGTGCCGGTTGGTGCCGGCTAGAAGGTAATAATTACATAATGCTTATGTAGTGCGGCCAGCACTGTGCACCCATCTACCATTCGCTCAGAGGGAATGTTGATTCTGGTATAGCTTGCATATCTGTACAGCATACCAGGTGACCTAGATGACGCAATTCTGTCATAATTGACACTTTGGAGAAGCCGTGAACATATGGACGGCCGGCACTAACGGCTGATTGAACTGACGAATGGTCGGCCTGAAAGTCCTGTTCTGGTAAAGCTGCCATATCTGGGTAGCGCATACCAAGTGGCATAGATAACTCAATTCCGTCATCTCTGATAATGTCACTAATTCTCCCTTGTTTTAAAATCACACCGACACGTATTTGACGTGACGGGAGGTGTACACCGGCGATACCGACTGATTTGTCTGGTATATGGTCGGCCGGAATGTCGGCGAAGGTCCGGCTATGACCGGCACCTGCCTCTCGAATGGTCTGATTGGACGGAGATACATCTATAACATCTCTCTCATGGTAGTGATAAGTAACCAGTAGTACAGATTGACTGACGGGTACATCACTATAATCTCCGTAAATCAAATGTACAGCCGGTGCAGGTTGATGTCGGCTGGAAGACCGGTGCCATTTGGGCTGAACGGTCGTTGCCGGATGGACGGCCGGTGCAGGTTGATGCCGGCTGGAAGGTCGGTTGCACGACCGGTACCATTTGGGCTGAACGGTCGTTGCCGGATGGACGGCCGGTGCAGGTTGATGCCGGCTGGAAGGTCGGCTGGACGACCGGTGCCATTTGGGCTGAACGGTCGTTGCCGGATGGACGGCCTGCATAGGTTGATGCCGGCTGGAAGGTCGGCTGGACGACCGGTGCCATTTGGGCTGAACGGTCGTTGCCGGATGGACGGCCGGTGCCGGTTGATGCCGGCTGGAAGGTCGACTGGACGACCGGTACCATTTGGTCTGAACGGTCGTTGCCGGGTGGACGGCCGGTGCCTGTTGATGCAGGCTGGAAGGTCGGCTGGACGACCGGTGCCATTTGGGCTGAACGGTCGTTGTCGGATGGACAGCCGGTGCCGGTTGATGCCGGCTGGACGACCGGTGCCATTTGGGCTGAACGGTCGTTGCCGGGTGGACGGCCGGTGCCTGTTGATGCAGGCTGGAAGGTCGGCTGGCCGGCCGGTGCCATTTGGGCTGAACGGCCGGTGCCTGTTGATGCCAGCTGGAAGGTCGGCTGGCCGTCCGGTGCCATTTGGGCTGAACGGACGGTGCCGGATGTATGGCTAGTGCCGGTTGGTGCCTGCTGAAGTGCCGGCTGAACTGACGGTGTCGGCTGGACGGACGGCTGGACGGCCGGCGAAAGTGCATAATAAAATGGATCCAATTGATCCAGCCTAGACTCCATGCGTCCGGACTTACAGGCCCGAAAGCCATGCACGGACCTGCGGTGAAATTTACATCCACTGGGCAGCCTAAACCATGTCAACATAATTTCCTCCATTTCCACATTGCCAACACCCATTTTGCCATTCATGCCTTCGTTGTCGACTTTGCTACTGAAACGACAAAAGAAGAGAACAAAGCACAGATTAAAAAAAATTCAGCATATTATTAATTCGATAATACTATAATCGTTATTAACGGAGTAGTCAAATTATTCCGTGCCATGTTAACTCTTAATGACCACACTAGTTATCACCGTGAGCATGTTGCAATAGGTCGTTCAAGACGAAGTCTACTGAAACGAAAAGATGATAAACAAGCACAAATTAACAATTCAGTACGCTATTAAGTCGCTATTCCATAACCGTAACTAACGAAGGAAGCGAAATGATTAAGTGTCGCGTGAATTCGTGACTACAACACGAAATTCCGCCATTAAATAGTCGCAACTGGTCGTTCAGAGACGAAGTCTACTGAAACGGAAAGAAGATAAACAAAGCACAAATTAACAATCAGTACGCTATTAAGTCGCTATTCCATAACCGTAACTAACGGAGGAAGCGAAATGATTAAGTGTCGTGTGAATTCGTGACTACAACACGAAATTCCGCCATTAAATAGTCGCAACTGGTCGTTCAGAGACGAAGTCTACTGAAACGGAAAGAAGATAAACAAAGCACAAATTAACAATTCAGTACGCTATTAAGTCGCTATTCCATAACCGTAACTAACGGAGGAAGCGAAATGATTAAGTGTCGCGTGAATTCGTGACTACAACACGAAGTCCGCCATTAAATAGTCGCAATTGGTCGTTCAAAGACTTTTTTGAAGTCTACTGAAACGTCAAAGAAGATAAATACAGCACACATTATCAATGCAGCACGTTATTAGTCGCTAATATCGTAAACGTTACATACGGAATAAGCGAAATTATTGAGTGCTACATGTATTACATGCTTTGACCACGTTGCAACCTGGTCCGAAGTCTAGAAAAGGTGACAAAGTCACTCAAATTGGAAAATATTGTAAAATAATGTATACGACCTGTAGAGGAATGATTATCCAACACAGTAATTCCAAATTTAACTTCGGATGGTCAGAATTTACACTAAGATGGCTTGGATTCATTGGAGGTCTAATTGTACGTGTTTTCGCGTAAGCGAAGCTAAAAAACTAAAGAAGCGACACCTAACGGGCGGCAAGGGGAGGTAATGGGCAAGAGTTATTGCCCTTTGTCTATATGACATAGACAGGAAAGACGAATTTTCGTCTTTTGGTAGGGCTGGATTCGCGAGGTAGCAGGCTAATATCCCTAAAGTAATGTGATTGGGGAACGTATTCAAAGGAGAAACCCAAATTATACATAAAAAGAACCAATATTTTGATATTGGAAACTTTGTCCCCCACAGCATTCTTGCCTGGTTAGTAAGTCTAAATTGGAACTGTTGTTTCCCCATGTAAATCAACCGCTATAAGTATTTTATCATGACCAGTCTGGTGAAGTCTTTGAAAAGTGCTTTTTGAATATCTCAATACATTTAGACCTGATGGGTGTTCCATTTAAATATACATTTAAATTTAAAAATATATTTCAGGCTACTTTGATTGCACAGAATTTCATATTAAAATGAAAAGAAAGTTCTAAATAGCATCTTTGGGTGAGTACTACACATAAAAAGTGCTTTCTCTGGGTACCATGTATGCTTAACAGGAACAGACCTGATTGCTTTTACTGGATATAAAGAAACCTTAAAAAAAATATCAAGTAATATTTACAATTATAAGCATCTAAGATCTCTTGCACTGTTAATTAGGCACACTATTATACCTCAGATATTGGCTCCAACATCCTTGTTTTCAGGAGGTCTGAAATGAAAGTCCAATTAACTCCAGATAAAATTCAACTAATCTTGATCACTTAATCATTTTGGTCTAAAGTAAAGATCTACCTAAAAAAAAAACTATATCAAGATGCAAAAAAAAAACTACAATTTAATTTCATGTTTAAGCTTAAACTATTTTGATTGACTTTTACATAATGATTCATGATGTACATACATTAATTGGGAAAAAAAGATATAGCAAAGATATAAATACTTATTTAAATCTATCTACTTAAATAACCACCTTTATTTCTAATGAAAAAGTAATGTGAAAATATGAAAAATGTTATGAATATTATTAAAATCTCTGAAATTAAGAAAAAACAAAATTTGTGTTTGCAAAATATATCCCCCACTTCAGACTAAAATGTCTCAGTCCAAAAGATCTAGTTTTGAAAAAATTTGAAAAATTGCTATAATCACATAAAAAAATATATTCAGGTCATCCAAAAATGCATATCAAATGTCATTTAGAGACTTCATGCAAGCACAGGTTTAGTCAAAAGAGTTATCATATCAACTCAATATTAAATCAAGTCTAACTACAAACTGCATAGACACCGATCCTGCGTTTGCAAAATGTGCAAGATCTGCAGCTCTGGGCCTATGCAGTCTGTTAGAAATAACTATTAGAACAAACAAAACAGACCATAGTCTGCCAGCACAGTATGTAACAGTAGATCAGATCTATAATTTTTGCAGCTGAAGTTGACTTATAAGCAAATACATTAGGTGAAACAAACAAAAAACTTTTAAAATTTGTAAAACGATTATCAGATCATCTACATATCAATAAAGATATGCCAATAATAATAAAATGGACTATCTTAAACATTTTTAGCCTACTGCATCATGGATACCTGCAAATGCCTTGGTATGCAAGCGGTGCCAAACACTTTGTCTGTAGTAAAACAGCTTATGTCTGTGAACAGATGACTCAGTGATGTAGAAGAAGGTCTGAAAAACAAGAAGAGTTACTTTGCAGTTACTTTCCTTGAACAGGATCTTGTGAGAAATGAGATAGTTGTGATTATTTTTATTGTCATACATTCTTTCCATTTGAAATTATTTTTAGAAAAAAATATATACTATAATGACTTATGTAGCAATACCTTCTGATTGCAAATAATTTACCAAGATCCAAAAATACAAAATGGAAACATGAAATTGAAAACAAAATAAATATAACTGGGTTTAATTTCATGTCAGCACAATAATGGCTGTAAGGTGCCAATTAATGGTTACGATCTAATAAGGTAAATATCACAAAGTGCACACAAAAATTTTAGGAAGATAAACCCTACCAAATACATGCAAATGTGAAGTACTACAGAAAAAATATATGTTATAACAATATGGTCATAAACCGAGTAACAGAAAGAAGCAAAACCAACAAGTTATGTAAAACTTAAACAATTTAATTATCAAAGTTACAAATGATAATGTAAGAGGAACTTAGAGTATTATGAAGTAAATACAAAATAATCCTGATAGTTTTATGAAAGTCTAAATGTATAAAAAGTTCTGCATAAATTTAGAGACTGGAAATGTACTGGTCCACCAAGGATTCTGACAATGTCAAAATGGCATAGTCCAGAACTCCTTGGAATAATTGACAATAGTTTTAGACAATAGTTCTATTGACAATAGTTCTAGAATAATGTTATGGTCCAAATAATGAGCGCTTTTTCAACTGAACAGTCCAGACAAATGTTTTGAACAGTCCAAAAAAATGTTATTCCTCTTAAATAATATCCAAGTACAAACATAAAATACATTTTCAGTCTTACAACAAGAATAAAAGAAAATGAGGATGACTCCAAAACTGGTATGAACCTGATTGCTCAGTTCTCTCCTTTTATACACCTTCTATAACAACTGTATTTCACAACATACCCCACATGATGGATCTTACTACTCAAATTATCTTGAACCTGCCTACACATGTGACCTAGCTGAACCAATGAGAAGTTACTGAATTATTCTAGAACCATCCAAACCCCATTAGCCAATGAGAAATTAACCCAAAGTCATCAATGTCTTATTATTAAGATTATTATTAGTAAGTGTCAACACATAGGTATGATTATATTTATAGATCTAATGTAATTGTACACTCTAAGCATACCAGGTCACAAAGGCAAAATCTAGCTAAAGATATTCTATAAAATTTACACAAATCAGATATAAATCATGTACCAGGAGTTTCAAAAAATATAGATATACATAACAGATAAAAGGTAAAAATTCAAATGTAAAGAATTGAAAAACATGTTAATAAAGTTAAAGCCTTTTAAACAAGCATACACATCAGGTACTAAACTTTTAAAGATGAAAAGTAAAGATATTAAATCTCTGTAAAATGTAGATAAAATAAAAGAGATTGTTACATAAAAATAATTGAAAGTTCTGGCCACATTTAAAATATCATACCTAACAATGTCAAAGGCTTTTTGCTGGTGGTATATCATTACAAAAAGTTTTAATTGAGTCCACAAACTAAGCTAATACTTTATCACAAAACAAAAAAGGTCAAAATATACAGCAATTATATAGTGCCAGTAGCTCAGGGGTCTACAGGGTTTACAACTAGAGCTCCAAATAACTGAATCACACCTACAACCTACATCTTCATGTTGGCAATGGATTTCTTTTCCACATATATGTACCTACCTTGTCCTACAGCCAACACCAACAATACAAAATTCATGGTTGTTACAAACCTGCATGTCTACAGGTAAAAATCTAGTCAACTGGCATACAGACCAGAAGATCTCATTACTTTAATATCAAAAGCAGCAGATAGGTATACACATCAATATGTGTACATACAACATTAAAAGATCTAAACCTATTTATTTTTCAAATAAAGAACTTACATAGATATATATAAAAAAAACTCATTTTACATTCACTTGATTATTTTGAGCATAAAAATGACCACCAATCAGAAAGCTTTGAAAGATAAAAGCTCATTTTACCTTGAGGATTTGGAACACCAAGATGCCCATTAGCCAGAAAAGAAGTTTGGCCAACATATGTAGCTGCAGAAAGTTACTGGAAAGAGCATTCAGCCATCTGCAGTCACTGGTCTGGAGGTGTGACATGAAAGAATAAGAAAGTCATACATAAAATGTGTCATTCCAAGTATTAGCATTTAAATAATATTTTAAAAGATGTATACAAATCATGTAAGTAACACTTTGGAACTGTAATGCACTAACCTCTCTCTTCTTGACAAAAGTTTTAAACCAAGTCACTAAATAGGTAAGTGATATATGGAATTGGTGTAATTTTGCCAAATATTGTAAAAAGAATAAATCAAATAACAGTATGAGAGACATATTGATAAAGGATATCAAATTGTCCCTGGCACATCCTTACAAAACTTATGGGATTCTGAGTTTACTTCAAACCATACATTTTGAGAACAAAAGAAAAGTCTCATTGTCTTAAAGAAAAACACATGATACAGGCACATCCAGAAAGTTTCAGGACCCCAAAACATAAGTTTTAACATAGCCACAAAAACTGATACTCACAAAAAATAAATTAATCCACTGTATTAGATTTCAAAGTGTACCTTCATTTTCTGCATGAGCTGTCCCAAACACACTTTTGCAAACTTCCCAGCTGATATCTGTCTCTTACAGTCTAGAAATTACACAGAAGAGATCCCTATAATACATTCCTGTCACAAAGTCTTACTTATTATCTGATGGCATTATTTGGTGATTAGTGGTACATATACTTTGGTAGTAATTGATGAGCACTGATTTGGTGATTAATGGCACATATGCTTTGATATTTGATTGACATTGATTTGGTGTCTAATCATTTAAGACAATACAGAGATTGAAAAAAGTGTTGCTGGCAACATTTCATCCAAGATTAGGTGTAACCAAACTGACAATTCTAAGGTGTTGTGTATTTGTCTGATAGTGGAAATAAAATCTTAAATCCCATCGACTAAGTTTTACTTTAAAGAAGCAAAAACTGATGACCAGCTTCTATTGTAAAGAGACAACAGTAACTGAATATATCACAACTTACTTTTCAAGAAGATATTTCTATTGTGACTAGACCCAAATAATTCCTCAGGGACAACTCTCAAGATAACACTTCTCAGAAACAGGTACACCTGCCAATACACAAGATTAATACACATCATCACCGAACATTGATTCTTCATGCAATTGTGTAAACTCTTGTGGTCACTTCATTTAATGTCTAATGATAATGTATCAGAGATACAAAAAAAGCTTTTTCTTATATTTACAAACACCGTAAAATTGCATCAATAGAAGGTTTGTAACCCATACACAAAATAAATTTAAAATCATCTTGATTCTATGGAAGATAAAATTACAGAAAATATATACTGTACAAATTTTAAACAAACAGTCAACAAAAGATTTAACTTTAACTTCTGGCAATACATTAGTCAAAATTGCAGAATTTGTTCATTTTTCCATCTTAAACAATTATATACATTGTGCACACATCATCATTTCCAATAGCTAGCCTAAATCATTTTTTCCACAAATTGTTATATGAGAAGCTTGTAATCCTGAATAACCTATTTATTACAAATCAAAACACCGAGATACCAGATGGCATGGAAGGTTCATATAATGACTTAACTACCTGAACACAACATAAAAGTGTTCAAGTAATAAAACATAAAACTGGATGAAAATGAACATAACTTAAAATTGTTAAATTAATACTTGACTTAACAAAATCAGAGAGGAACATAACTTGCAAGTTATTCATAATTATGTTTCTCTTTTTATGATCAAAAGAAAATTTGAATATGCTTTTTAAGACATGCACCTCTCTATGGACTATGCTTGTGACATTCTTCTTAGCAGCTTCATAGATACGTTTATGAATGGTGAGTCTGGTGAAAAGCCAAAGCCTCTCTGCTTTACGGCTGTCACTTTTAGCAGTGCGAAGCTGGTAAATAACACTGCTATACCACAGAGAACACTCTTGAATTGATACTCTGCACTTGGTGGCTGGGGCACGTTTTTCAAACAAGGATTGCAGGCAGTTATTGAGTTGTTCTGCTGTAGAAGGTAAGCAAGTTAAGCTTGCATGGATGTCATGCATTAATGTGGTTCTATTTATCATACAGAGGTTTCTCTTAGTAACAAATAAAGGTGGAGGGTTAGGGACTGATACATCCAGATGGCATATAAAATCATACATGCCAACCATTACGCTTTTGGCGTAATCATTACGCTTTTTCCCACTAAATTCCGCGTTACGCGTTAACGTTTATAGATTACGCTTTTTCGATATATCCATCTTGCAAAAAAAAAAAAAATTTTTTTTTTTCGTTTTTATTAGCATTACTTTATTTTTTACATACTGTTTTATTTTTAATTAAAAAATACCCCGCTTCTACATAACTACGATATACGAGTATACTTGTCCGTGGGCTTTCCTAATATTCATGTTCTATTTATAGCAACTACATGTATCATGTTACTAAGATACTTTCAAACTTTCGACCTCATATTCTATTTTTAGCGGCTTAGTGAGGAGAGAACAGACTGGTTTCTATTTTGTTTAAATCATTATGCACATACTCTTTGTTATAATTTTGTATAGTGCAGAACCAGTCTAAAAGTTTTTTTTGCGCTAAAAAGTATTACAAAATTCTCAATGCGTTTATGAGTGCAAAAAATATCTCTTAAATAATTTCACAGATGGGTTAGAAAAAGTCAATAATAAACAAAGCAAAATGTAATCAATCCTCCAAACACGACGAGGGCATCATCACGTGACGTCTAATCGTTGGCGCTAAATGGCTTCAGATGTTAAGATGGGTTCTAGTCTTTGTGTATGTTAGAGCACATTTGTTTCCCCAAGAATTTCGCAGATGGATCAGAAAAAAGCAAAACAACGAGTCCTCCAAAGATTCAAAGATGAATATATGAATGGCATAATACAGCGTTCCATTCTAGGAAAGCATCATGCTCATTGCAGACTGTGCGGAAACGATTTTAGCATTGGTCATGGTGGTAAATTTGATGTGGAAAAACACATGAAAACAAGGAAACACATCGAATTAGCTCGCCTTACGAACTCTAATACTAAGGTAACTTCTTATTTACAGCAGAGCTCAAGTGCAGACTTGAATACTATAAATGCTGAGGTGTTATTTACTGAGTTTTTAATAGAACACGGACTACCCTTAGCGGTAGCAGACCACGTTGGTCCCTTGTTCAAGCGGATGTTTCCTGATTCGAAAATTGCGGAAAAATATGCTTGTGCAAGAACAAAATCATCTCACATTGTTCGGTGCCTAGCAGAAGATAGTTCACTTAAAATTGCAGAAGCAATGAAAATTGGGCCGTTTAGTATTGCCACAGACGGGAGTTGTGATTATGATGATAAAAAGTTGTACCCAGTATGTGTTAGATACTTTGACAGTGAAAAAGGCAAAGTCATGAGTGTTCTTCTTTCTTTACCAGAATTAACAGTAGATTCCACTGGACAAAACATTTTTGATTTGCTTGACAATGTTTTGAAGAAACATGACATAAGTTGGCAGAACTGTATGGGGTTTGCAGCTGATAATGCATCAGTGATGACTGGAATTCATAAAGGAGTTGCATCCTATATTTTGAAAATGTCTCCATCAGTGTTCATAACAGGTTGCCCCTGTCATTTGATGCACCTTGCTGCTGGTAAGGCTGCTGATAAATTAGAAGTAGATATTGGCCATTTGTTAATAGATATCTACTATTATTTGGAGAAAAGTAGTAAAAGGAAACAGGCTCTAAAGTTGTTACAAGATCAGTTTGATCTTGAAGACTATAAAGTTATAAAGCATGTGTGTACAAGATGGTTATCCCTTGGCAAATGTGTTAGCCGTTTACTTGAGCTTTGGGATGCACTACAAGCATTCTTTCAAACTGAAAGTGATTCTGCACAGAGAAAACGTGGTGGAAAAGTGAAGAAGAGTGGTACAAAAGCAGAATCTGTTATTGCAAGTCGGAAGAGAACAAGAGATGAAAGTATAGACAGACATACTAACAATAAAGAGATTGGTGTAGCAGAAAGAAAGAAATTTAAATCCATGGAATTTTTATTTGAGAGGCCTCTGTCTATCCAGCTAGAGGGCCTCCAGGCTCAGACCATGACTGTGAAAGATAAATCTTTTGACATAAAATCTCATCAGCCATCTGGATCAGGTTCTTCAGAGTATAAATCTGTTAAAAAGCATACTGGATCTTCTCATACTTCCAAGGGCAAAACTAGCAAAGTGGATACTAAGATGGCACAGAAAGAAAAAGAATCTGTTCACTGCTTTGAAGACTCTAAATGTGAGATGGTTTACAAAAAGCTTAATGATCCAGTTACAAAACTGTACTGCTTGTTTATGAAGAGTGCCATTCCATTGTTTGATGCAGCAAATGTTGTATTGCAGAAAGAAGAACCATGCATTCATATTATGCACAAGATTCTGTCAAACCAGTTGTCAGATTTGCTAATAAGGTTTATTAAGCCAGAAATCATCACATCAGCCAAACTTTTAACTGATATTGACTTTCATGACCATGCAAACCAGAAAGATAATGAAGATCTAGCTATTGGTGCAGAAGCAAGAGAATTCATACAACACAATTCTACTCTTCCTGTGAAGATGTTCTATGATAATGTTAGAGATTATTATGCTACAGCCTGTGATTACATGCTCCATAAATTCCCATATGGAGATGAACTGCTTTTAAATGCTTCAGTTGCTGATGTAAATGAGAGACAGTCAAAAAGCTTCAAAAGTGTTAGATTCTTTGTCAAGAGATATCCCTTTCTATTGCCACCCTTGTCTAACTTGGATCATCTGGAAGAAGAATTCCTGAAGTATCAAGTTGGGATTCTACCTGACAATATACTTAATGCAGATAGAGTTGATGTGCAATGGCACCTTATTTCCCAGCTAAAAGACTCTATCACTGGAAGAAATAAATTTCCTCTTCTTTGTCAGGTTATGAAAGGAATATTGGTTCTTTACCATTCTAATGCTGACTGTGAGAGATTGTTCAGTGTTGTTAACAAAAATAAAACTGAATTCAGGTCCAGGCTAAGTAACCCAGTACTGAGTGCTCTACTGGTATGCAAAATATTCATGGCCTCAGCTGGTACAAAATGTTTTGAAATGCAACATGACAATCTGTTGCTTTCTAAAGCTAAAAGTGCTACATATGAACACTTTAACCATTAATGAATGATAAAAGATGAGAAAAGCAAATAAATCATTGTTAATTGTTATTGTAGTATGTTATATGTGGATTACTCTTTTTCTGCTTGGATTCCTCTTTTTGACCACTTGGATTACACTTTTTCCTCGTCAGGGGTTGGCATGTATGTAAAATGCAGAAGTGATCTGAATATTATCATCAGGTCTATGAAGAATCCAGTCTTATGGGTGGGTTGGCAGATAGAGAAGATGTAAAAACAAATGGAGGCCCATCTCTCTCCTAAATACAGACTACAAGATTGTGAGTAGGATTTTAGCTAATTGATCTAAAACATGATTTTAAACATAAGAACAATTATTGATTACCTTAACGAAATAAGTCAAAAAGGTGCTATGGATCTTTTTGACCAGGAAAAAACTTTTGATAAATTAGAACACAACTGTATCCAGAAAGTACTGGACAAAATTGGTTTTGGTAATAATTTCCTAAATTGGATAAAAATCCTGTACACTAAAATAACGGCAAGAGTGCAGGTAAATGGTGCTGTCATGGATAAATTTGATATTCAAAGATCGGTGAGGCAGGGATGCCCACTGCTAATGCTATTATATGTAATAGCAATTGAGATTCTATGCATCAAAATACGGAATAATAAAGAAATCCAGTGTTACAATTCCAGAAACTTAAACTACACAACAATACAGGAATGAAAAAATTAAATTAACTTACAGCATGGTGAATGAATTCTTATTTCCTGAGAGACCTTTCAATTCCAACAGTTCCAAGAAATCTGAATATGTTCCAACAAAATATGCCAATCTGTTTTGAAGTTTCAAATGTGCAGAAAGATTTTCAAAGAATTTAAATAGTCATTGAATCAATTTAGTTAAAACTGTACAGTTATTTTAGTGTGTCATGCAAAAAGAATCTTTTCAAAATCCTAGTTGAGAGATTGAATCCAATAACAAGCAGATTGGGACCTACCATCAGGAAGTTGTTTTTGCGGAACATTTAAGCATCGTTTACACTAAATATTCACCTGAATTTTCAGGTCCTATACACATGAAATTCTCAAAGGACACGCTGTTTCTCCCTGTGGAGTGCGTATTTAGTGAGTGAATGCACTAGCAAACAACTGTCAAATAAACCATGCCCTATTTTGGCATAACAAGGCCTAAAAATGGGTGTGAATTTATGTTAACAGTTCAAATATGGTCTCAAGCTACATGTGATAACTATTTCCCACATTTTATAGACCACCCTATTTCCTTATTGGTAACTTATATATGCATATAGCACTGCTTACAAAAAAATATATTTATTCCAAATGAGCTGGAGGGTGGATACACATGCTCTGTGATATATGTCTTCATTCCTTCTTTTAATTTATGATGGTAATTAATACTTATACATATATATATTTGGTATATTAATGCCAGATGTTGACTCATGAAAAGTTTGTTTCATAGGTGAGAATGGAGATCCAAGATTATTCAGTGATCATTCTTGGAATTTAGGAAGCAATTCACTACAAGCAAAGCATGTTAAGTGTGGCACACACAAAAAATCTGAACTCTGGGTTTTACAGGTGATGTACTTTGTAAAGCTAGTCATAAAAAAAGAAGGGGGGATTTAATTCCTGAATGCATGAAATCATCAATTGTATTATACGTCACTTATCTTACTTTGCAAAAAACGATCATAGGGTTTTAGTATAAAAATGTCATTAACTAAAGTTCTATACAAAACTTATTTTTGCAAAATAATACACATAATATAGATTTGCTTAATACCTGATGTTTTTATTAAAAGAACAAGAGAGCTAGAGAGACAGACAGACAGACATAAAGACTGACTGTTGATGTCAGGAAAGTTGATATTTACATTTGATAATGTATTTATTTCAGGTGACAGCAGTCATACCTATGTACTAACGGTGATGCAGGATGCAAAGAACATGTAAGTAGTGCAAAACAGTCATGTAATGATTTATTTTGTATCATTGTGGCTGGAATGCTTGTTGTCAATAAAGTAATTATCCCATCTTTTCAAACTGTCACGGCATATTACATTAACAGACATGGAAAAGTACTCACTACTTGTTCTGCAGACATTTTTTTTTTACATTGGTTACAAAATTCTGAGGTTGGCAATTTGCTTTGCGACAACTTTTTTAAAGCCAGTACCATACCTGCTACCCTATCCACATTCCAGTTCACCCTTATGGACTGATAAAGTTTCTACAACTGCTTCAGACAGCTTTAAACATTTCTGTATCTAGAGTTTGAGATTTGTCATTCACTGGTTTATAACTATCCCTTCCATTCAACAACCCATCCCACAAATCCCTATTGCCCAAACCCTGAATTCTATGCCCATTACAAATCTGAAAAATGATGTTCACAGCTGTAAAGGTATCAACCCATTATTGGTTAAAGCTACTATCTACAGCAAAGGTAGAGTGGTGAATTACATAAAAACAAATGATACAATGGCATTCATGCATGCATGTACATGCATAGCAAAGCATGGAACTATCCGATAATGCCTTATTTATCTCTAGAATAATAATAATAATAATGTTGTTGTTGTTGTTTTGGGTTTAACGCCATTTAACAGCACACAATAGGCTATACATGGCGGCCAGTATTATTGGTGGAGGAAGAACCTGGGAAAACGCCTGGAAAGAACCACCGACCCATGAGAAGCTACTGGCAAGCTTTCTCACATAATTACATTAGCCAAATCTTAGACTCAAACCTATGCAGACAGAGGTGAGATGACAGTGATCCGTAACAGAGAGCGCTTTAGACCACTTGGCCACTCAGGACCC
Source organism: Unio delphinus (assembly GCA_029339505.1). Classification (NCBI taxonomy): domain Eukaryota; kingdom Metazoa; phylum Mollusca; class Bivalvia; order Unionida; family Unionidae; genus Unio; species Unio delphinus. The sequence continues at coordinate 16,291,933 of JAQISU010000035.1, read as the reverse complement.
CAATAATAGTAACAATAATGATAATAATTATAATAATAACTTCATGAGGGAATATGGTTACCAGTACAAATGCTAATCTCCCATATGGTCTCAAAAAATTAATATCCTTGGACAAACTGTTAAAATATTCATATCAATTTACCTGTCTGTGGTGTGTGAAGTCCTCCAGTAGGGTCCCTGTTATGGACTTTATATGATGTCTTGGCTGTCTGCCACACCCTTTCCTTCTGCCAGTGTGCACTGGACAGTAATAATTCAATAAAGCTCTGTAAGGACATTTCCTGTTAGAAGAAGCAAATAGGGTGACACATGTATGTTATTGAAAGAGCATAACTATCTCTTCTGTTCATACAGGACTTAATTAATTTTTTTGCTATGCATTGGACAACAAATTTGTGCAATGTATGCAATACAATCAATGCAATCATGAAAACTCAAATGAAGGTGCAATGAGATCTCTTACATCTCTGAGAAAAATGGAAAAGTAAAAACAATGTATCCCATAGGGATCCAAGACATATAGTCAAAGTCTCCTTGGTGTCAAAACTGGGGGTCAGATGAAGTAAAAACCCAAATTTGTTTTTTTAAAAAGCAAAAATGAGGGTAAAAGGAACACTGAAAGAAATGGACAAAACAGCATACCATTACAAGCTCTATAACCGGAAATCAAAACCAGGACAGCAGTTTAATAATTTAAGCATCTTACCACTTCATTATCCGAACTCCCAAATCCCCACTCGAAACAGCCACTTTCTGACAGCTCGCTGAAATCCAATTTAACTTTCAACATGAACCTTAAAAGTACAGATACCTTTTATTCATGTTGCCTAAATGATCATTACAGCAAAAATATTTTTTAAAAAAGTCTTCTAAATTGTTGTCATCTCCTTCCTGCCATTAGGATTTCCAATGGACCTAACAGCAGGATCATGTGACTTCTCTAACTGCCAGAATAGGGTAAAGAGGTGGGAAAATAGGGAAAAGTGACAGGAGAACAAAATGTAGAAAGTTCAAAATGATTGCTAAAAGTCATTTTACTAAACCTTAGCTGAGACCAATATAATAAATGAAATACTTAATACCGGAAATAAATATATTAAACAATTTCAAACCTTGAAGAAGCAAGTTTTCTGCATTGATTATGCTTTCAAAAATATATTACCACTGAAAATGGGTGACGAATTTCAACGAAACAGTCCTCAGTTCACAATCAAAAATATGAAATAAACTTGTTTACCTTTAAAAGAAATCAGACTACAAACTTCCAAAAAGTAATATCCCTATGATTAGCCTACATATGCTCGGGATTTCACTCATTCATGTTTCATGTGTTAATTTGAACCAGAATCTCATACAAAGATATATAATTGCTGCCATAAACAATTGCTAAATAATACAAAAGTTTAACAGAAAGCATGGAAATGCTACATTTAAACTAATTTAATTTGCTCTTTTAATGGATAATAGACACAAGAGTTGATTCACGGCCAAATTTGGGGGTGAATGATGTAAATTCTAGAAAAAGTGAAAAGTTGATGCATATTCTGGGCAAAAATGACTACTGTACCAATATGAAGACTATCATTCTTGAACAAACCACCTAGGTTGGACTACATTCTACATGAAGCACTAGAATCATTCAAAATGTAAATGTTGTTTAATTCAATGAAGCAATTTATAAACAACCTTTTCAAAAGAACACTGCCATACATGAGAACAGCACCATCATTTATGCTGTATGACTTAAAAATAAGTTTGCATATGAGAATAACACTGTTATATATGCTGGATGGCTTTCAAAAACACCACTTCACTTGAGAACAGCACCATTTTTGCTGTATGACCTTCAAAGAACACTACTGCACATGAAAACACCACCATTATTTATGCTGTATATCTTTCAAAGAACACAGCTGCACTCAAGAACACCACAATTATTTATGTTGTAAGACTTTTAATGAACACAGCTGCAAATGAAATACCACCATTATTTATGCTGTATATCTTTCAAAGAACACAGCTGCACTCAAGAACACCACCATTATTTATGTTGTAAGACTTTTAATGAACACAGCTGCAAATGAAATACCACCATTATTTATGCTGTATATCTTTTAAAGAACACAGCTGCACATAAAAATCATGCTAACTGCTAAACACATGCTCACTGCCAAACATGTCATGCTAATTGCTAAACAGGTATCAAACAAACTGCTAAACATGTTATCCTAACTGCTAAAAAGTTTGTTGCAACTGCTAAATATCATGCTAACTGCTAAACATGTCATGCTCACTGCCAAACATGTCATGCTAACTGCTAAACAGGTATCAAGCAAACTGCTAAAAGTCATCATAACTGCTAAAAAATCATGATAACTGCTAAATATGTCATGCTGATTGCTAGAAAATTCTGCTAATTGCTAAATATGTTATGCTAACTGCTAAATATATCGTGTTACTGCTGAAAATTCAAGCTAACTGCTAAAAAAAATCATGATAACTGCTAAATATGTCATGCTAACTGCTAAATATGTCATGTTAACTGCTAACAATATCATTTTCAATGCAAAATGTCATGCAAACTGTTAACAATATCATGTTAACTGCTAAACATGTCATGCTAACTGTTAACAATATCATGTTAACTGCTAAATATGTCTTGCTAACTGTTAACAATATCATGTTAAATGCTAGATATGTCATGCTAACTGCTAGTAATATGTTAACTGCTACATGTCATGCTAACTACTAGTGTAACACCAACAAAATATGCTAATAAATAACATATTATTTTTCATACCTGTGTTTTGTAATCAGCATCTGCAGCAATGGGATTAATTCCTTCAGAAATGGAACTTCAATGTATGACATTGTAGTAGATAAAGGAACATCTTGCTTTTGTTCAAATGGTGGATTGTCAGTTTTCTCCACATTCAAAATGAAAGCCTCTTTAGCTTTCATTGGAAGATCCTTGTTAAACTCCTGCTTTTCTGGGTTGAATGTAGTTTCCATGGTAATAATTGCCTCCTCTAAATTATGACCACATAATGGATTCAGATTTGGCACCTGATCTGTATAAAATACACCAGTTGGTTCTGCAATTAAATAGCACCTGTCTGGAATTTCTGCATGTTTCCCTTCAAAGGCTGATTTTGAGGATGAGTTTACAATTTGTTTTGGAATATTGATATCCATTTGAGCATTCACCAAACTATGCTTGATTCCATCAGGACCTTCAGCCAAATTTTCAAGTGACATGTGACCCACAAAAGATGATGTTATCACATTTAGGCATTCATATTTGCCAGCTGTATTGAACATTTGGGTCCCAATCAAGCTTTCTTCTTTAAAATGTTCATAGTAATTGGTCTCCTCTACAACATTTATGCCAGACATTGTTGCATTATATTTTGTATGGTCATAATTTGTATCATTAACTAAAACTGATGTGAAGTCACTACTCTTGAGGGACATATGATTTGATTCATTCTGACTTGCTTGACTTGATGCAGAATCCATGCCTTCAACCAAAACATGACTAAATACGACTTCAGCTAATTTAGCTTGTCTTTGAAATTCAGTCCCCTTTTCTTGTAGCAAAAATACATTTTCCAGTTTTTTTTTATTCAAAGCATCACTAACTCTATGTACAGTACTATGTTCTTCACAGTTCAAAAAGTCTATTTTATCACTAGAAACTGTCCCAACTCTTTGACTGTGATGAAAACTTGACTGTTTCCTTGCCCTTTCACTCATATGAAGATCTTCTGATACTACCTCTTTTCTTTCAGTGTTATCAAATTTTTCCAACACATCCCCTAAACTGTCAGATACAGAAGAATACATATTTAAACCTGAACTTGTCTTATTTAAAGATCGATTATAGTTTGCTGTTTCTTTACTCTTTTGTAAAGAATTCTCTAAGAAATAAGATATCCTTGATGTAGCATCCCTACTTTCGGATTCACTGCTTGACAATATACCTATGTGTGATTCAAAGCCAGCTGAGCTGGGAACAGATTTGTGTAGGCCTTCAACTTCTGGAGAAATATTCACTTCCATGTTATGTAATTGTTGTAATTTCTCTATAAGACAGCTTCCATTCAAGGAGGACGTGCTATCATGATTCGAAAGGCCAGAAGACCCAGAGCTATAGAAAATACACATCTCTGAACCTGACTTTGAAGTACTGAGTAAACTGTTAATGTTGGACACATGAGGATGTTGTCCTGGTGTAAGATTATCAGAGGATTCACTATTATGAAGTGAAGTAGTACCTATTTCCATTGGAGTTGGTGATTTCTGAGGTAGGTCTGTGTTCATCACAAGAAGGAAAGAATCAAAGGCATTTTTTGACTGGTAAAAGCTTGAATGGTCACCTTTTGCAGCAGGTCGATCTTCAGAATGTAAATTTTCCTGATAAGTTATAGTTTTACCTGTACAGGTAGTTTCTTCTTTTTCCTCTTTTGGAATCTGATTGGTAGATTGACCGGTCCCTTGATATTTTTGTGCCATATTAGTATGTCTGGTAGCATGCTGGACACCACATCCTTGCATGTGACTGCTTACTTGATTCTGTCTGATACCTCTAAGATTCTGAGAAAAACAATTTTGGTCTCCATGACATGATTCCAAAATTATATTATCTTTAATGTCATGTACAATGCATACTTGAAAAGTGGCTTCTGAAGTTACAACAGCTTCTTTCGAGTCCTGATGATTCCTTTCATCTGTCAGAGAATCTGGTACAACTGCCCTAACATGACTGTTGTCATCCGAAATGACTGTATCTTGGAAAATAATTTTGTACAGCTTCAATGTATCTTCTAGACCACCGTTCAACCCTGACAAAATAACTGAAATTGTTTTTTAAAAAAACGAAATTACAAATGTAAATATTACAGTTTAACAGCTATCATTGCATCTTAAAAAGCATGATGACATAATGAATGTATACTACAAATGTAAAATTCAGCGTAGAAATGCATAGATGGGGGGGGGGCAAAGGTAAAGGCGTAGAAAAGCGTATCTGGGGAGAAAAGGGTTAAAGAAGGAAAAACAGGTATGTTACCGCCCAAGTACAGTATATGGGAAAAAATTTATTTATATTTTTAAAACGGAGAGTAAGGAAACTTTAATTGACAATGGCTTGTAATTTAGATGTCTACTTTATAGGACTCAGTATTTAATTTTTTGTCATTCTATTTTTAAATTCTGAAAGGAATGTAGCCTTACTTCAACAATTATAGCTTTGGTGCTGTAAATATATCAAACCAAAATAAAGTTATTCTAGTTCAAAAACTTCAGGGTTGACTGTACTGAGTCTAAGCAAACTTCAAATGTTTGAACAATGTGACTACTCTACCAAACCAAAAAGTTTATAATGTTGGGAAAATAAGGTAAAGTGGTTGGAGAATAGGGTGAAACAGTAATTAAATAGGGAAATAAGGTAAAGAAGTGAGAGAATAGCTAAGGGTGAAACAGTGGTCAAATAGGGAAAATAAGGTAAAGTGGTGGGAGAATAGGGTGAAACAGTGGTTTATTAGGGAAAATAAGGTAAAGTGGTGGGAAAATAGGGTGAAACAGTGAAAAGTTAGTGTAAAAAGATCAAAATATGCACTGTTCTGATGAGTTGCTTAAAACAGCCATTTTACAGAAACTCTGAGCCAAACAACATTAAAACAAAACAGAAATTCATTTAACTTTAAGAAAACATTAACATTTCTCTGTTTGATTCACTAAAATATTTGTATGAAATTTTCACAAGAGCTAGCAAACTCAAAATTGGTTACAATCAATAATTGGTACTGGCTTCAAGGTCTAAGTCAGTTCCTAATTTTACCGAATAAAATATAAATTCTATGTTTACCTTTACCAGCAATTAATCTATAAACCTCCAGAGTAATAATTTGCTTGTGACTAGGCTACAAATGTATGGAATTTTGATAATTTCTTCAAATTTTGTATGCTAAATTTCAACAAGACTCACAAAAATTGAAATTTAATTTCATAATTAAACTTAGACAAAAGGTTAAAAAACACACACTAAAATGCTATGTTGAAACTTTTGCATTTTCTCTTTAAACAGAAAAAAATTAAAGAATTAATACTGGACCCCAAATATATGAAATCACTGACTGCCCCCCCCCCCCAAAGGTGTATGACTATGCTGTACTATTATTATTAGGTATAAATTAAGTACTATAATTTAAATAGGCATTATTTCATGAGCACTGTTTTGTGTGCAATGTGCTATAGTATATACAAAAATGATTTTAAAATTACTAACCTGTTTATTTTCGCTGCCTGTATGTCGGAATAAGAACTAACGTTTATTGCTGAAATTATCAATACTTTGAGCCACCCACCCCAGCCCCAAAGGCAGCGAGTAATGGAACATCTAAAAGCACATTCCATTTGTTTTTAAATACACATTGAGAAAATACAAACAAATTCACTGAATTCTAAAAAAATATCAATTTTATCATAGGCAATCAGGCTTTTTTAAATTTACTTCTCAAAATCTGTCAAAATTAAATATGGAGCATTCAAACATAAGACCTCCAAACCAGAAAAAAAAACAATATATTTTTCTGCACGTTCTTGTTCATGTTCTAGCATTAGATTAATAAAGATATGAACTGTAATGGTATAAACTCAAATAAACAGTAAGATTCGGATCATGGTTGGCCCAACTGGAAGAAAGCTGATGAACAACAAGACACCATCGAAAAGAATAAAACATTCTAAAATTTCAATGAACAATGATTTATTTGCCCCTCCCTTCTTTTAACATTTTTTCCTGCTTCAAGTTTTCATATGTAGCACTTTTAGCTTTACACACACATTGACTAGAATACATCTGAAGACTTTTAGTGCCAAATATTAAAATTCTTTCCACACGGCCTGTAATAGATGTCATTTGATGCTGCCCTTGTATCTCCATATTTGGAGCATTGTTATTTTTTGTTTAGATTTTTTTCTTCTCCTTTTCTAATCCATCTGTTAAATTATTTCAAAAGAGATATTTTTGCTCTCATATACGCATCAACTAAAATAAATTATACTTTTTAGTGCCAAATACCTTTAGACTGGTTCTGTACAAAAAAAGAAGTGAATTAGAACAAAGAAACTGCATGTAAAGATTCAAGTTAGAAAACTAGTCTGTTCTCTCCTCACTAAGCCATACAGCTGCTATAAATAGAATATGAGGTCGAAAGTTTGAAGTAGAACCAGCCAGTTTCTTGGTAATAGGAAAGTTGCTCCTATAAATAGAACATGATACTATCAGGAAAGTGCATGCAAGTCCATGAACAAGCATACTCATATATTCTAGTTATGTAGAAGCCGTCTTTTCTAAAATTCAGTCTATGGGATTAATGGAATGTTAATAAAAACAAGAAAACCAATAACTAATTTTTTTTTAAAGGTGGATATACCCAAAAAACGTAATCCATATCCGTTTATGCATAAGGCATAATTTAGTGACAAAAAAAGCGTAATGATTACACCAAAGGTGTAATGGTTGGCATGTATGCAGAAGGGGTGGGGTGATATTTCAAGGCATGTTTCAATGTACAAGAAGATTACAATATCTCTGCCCACTATCAGAACAAAGTGTACATTTACATAAAGCTTGAATTCTTACATGATGTGTGGAATCTTTCTCTCAAATTCCTACAGTAGAGAAAGCTTGATCTTGGAAGATACAGGTGAAATCTGGAAAGGAATTAACAGTAAATACTGAATTTAATTTAGCATATAATACTAAAAACAGTTCTACATGTTGCTTTTTCTAGTTGCATAGATACAAATTTGTAACATGTATGTAACAAATGGATTCCATACTACGATTGTTCAACTATGAAAGGGGGCCCCGAGTGGCCGAGTGGTCTAAAGCGCTTTCCATTACGGACCACTGCCATCTCACCTCTGTCCACATGTGTTCGAGTCTAAGATTCGGCAAATGTAGTTACGTGAGAAAGCTTGCCAGTAGCTTCTCGTGGGTTGGTGGTTCTTTCTAGGGGTTGTCCGGGTTCTTCCTCCACCAATTAATACTGACCACCATTTATAGCCTATATTGTGCTGAAAAACGGCGTTAAACCATTAAAAAAAAAAAAACAACTATGAAATTATTGCTCTGAGTATGTAGGAGTGCAGTACCAACTATATCAGCTACAGGTGTCATTTATGAGTTTGATTATACATACCTTTCAAGGGTTGTTATTCAGTTTTTATTTCACCCTTGTGTCAATCAATATTCCTTGAAATATTATAAATCTAACCCGAAAATACAACTGAAAAATAAGTGTCAAAGCATGCAGACATAATCTGGCTGAGCAATTTAGAGGGACAAAAAAATCAAGTATAAACCAGATTTAATGTTGAGCTATGCTACATTGAAAGTTACAATATTGGAATATTCTTTTACTAGATTGCACTCATAATATTTAGATCCATCATGCACTCTGCTTGACACGATTTAGTGTCCTGCAGAAGTTCATAGAACTCTGTGTATTTTCACCTGAAAGTTAGATCACAATATTGGTAGAGATCACTCAATCAGGAATGAACTGACACTGACTGGCAAAAGTATAAAACTATAATATGAAATAAATTTTCGAACAAAATATATTTAAAGGTGCCTGAGGTACACTATTTATTCTCTTGAAAAGACTATTGAAGATGATAGAAAAGTAAGAAACGTAGAAAAGTAAGGACTACAATCTGTCCTGGAATAAAAAGTTTTGATTTTATAGTCATAGATTCAATGAGCAAACACTTAAAGCACCAATGCAGATGTTTTTCACAAATTTCTACATTCTTCCAGTCAAACTAAACCTTAGAAGGAAGGAAATGATTTGTTACAAGAGTCATCTGACATAAATTGTAGTTTGAAATAATCAAGATGCCTTAGTCAAATATTCAGTTTAGAATTAATAGATGTGAATCCTTTAATTCAGTTACTGAAATCACTTATAACTCTGTTCTTTTTTGTGAGTGCTCCAAAAGTAGAGATGTAATACATTCAATAAATTCTGTTATTGACTAACCACAACAACATTTGCATGTGGAGCACAAACTGATTCAAGATGTAACAAAAAGAGGAAAACCCACTTCTTTCTTATAAGCAGATCTCAGAAGAAAGTGTGAATTAGTCACAAATAGGACCAGGTAAATAATGAGGATCAGCTGGGGCACTGGAATACTTTGAAGGGTTTAACTTTGGCTGAAGACAATCCATCCTAATGAGGTATTAGCTTCTTATGTTTATAAGTTTTCAAACGAAATTAGTAGACCCATGGATTAATTTGTTCACATGTGAAACATGACTAGGTTCTTAAGGGAGAAATTACATGGTCCATAACGTGATGAAATGTTGATATCTGGTTTAAATTGATGTTTAGGACCAATATCTTTCAACATTCAAAATTATTCAGACAATTTAGCACATATGATTTTTTGCATGTAACTGAGGCATTGGGCCTTTGAACGTATATTGTATGATTGCTCACGACTGCAACTTCAGGCTTTTAAAAGAAATCAAACATAATATAACTTATGTAGCTTACTTGTATGGCTTGAAATTCGGAATTTTTACTACTTCTGCTTCAGTCTTCTTTTGTTTCCTTTTCTTTTTTCTTCTCTTCTGTTTTTTGTTCTTTGGAATTGAAGTCAGACCTTGCTTGGACTTCAAATCAGTATGTTCTGTATCAGCTGTTTCAGTTTGCTTGGATTTAAATGAAGTATCTTTATTTCCTGACACAAATTTAACTATATCCAAATCTGGTGAAAACTCAACAGATCCAGTCATTTTTTTGGTTCTAGACTGAGAATCTGCCTGATTATCTAACTTTCGTTTTAAATTGTTTCTGAATACAACAGTGTTACAGTCCAGGTTAATAGGATTTAGTGAATCAGTCAGATTATTGACAACATGCTTTGATGTTTCTTTGCAATCTATTAAACTAACTGTCAGTTCTCTTCTTCGAGAAAGATTGTCCATTGTTGGCATATTATTTTCATCTTTCAATTTTACAATGTCAAGATTCGAGTTGCATACTCTCCTGCCAACAACATTTTTACCGTCCAGAGAGACTTGCTCAATGCTATTTATATTTAGCACATTTTGATTCAATTCCAACTTTTGTCTTTTGAAATCAATCTTTTCATCATCCCAAGCATTTTCCATTAATTTTCTTTTGGGTAAATTGACCTTGTTTAAATTTGCTTCAGCTAGGGTGTGTGTTGATTTTTGCCGTTTCCCACTTTTACAAGTTTTATTTTGCCTTGAATGGTATTGCTTTTTCTTGTCCATGAACTTGGAGAAAATCTTAATCTTTTTGGGTTTTACCTCAAAGCAAGCATTGCTTTCAAATGCCCACATGTTGTAGACTGGCAGACCTACAAAATAAGGTGTATTTTTGTAGAATCTACAACAAACTCTTTATGTAGTTTACTTACATTACACACATCAAGCTCTGGAAACCAATTTTAAAAGTAAACTTTAAAAAAAAAATCATACATGCCATTTTCAAAATACAATAGATCTTGTAAATCCAGACATCTAAAGCTGTTTTAGTATCAAACATATCAAAAGGCTGCTTGCCTAGGTAGAAGTTAAGACAGGATTGGTCATTCATTTGACAGATTAACTGGTGCCAAATCCCGTTAATCATCAGTTAATAACAGAACGGATGTGCATGCTCTTCCTGGGACATCATAACTGGGATGGCTTAAGACATATATATATTTATACAACACACATTAAAAATAACATGGCATTTAAAATGTTGGTATAAATCAATTTGTCATACCAATACTATTTGTATATCAAATTGTGATCCACCCATGGTGCAATAAAATGCATACTGCATATAAACATTATATTGACTGTTTGCAGTTGATTCTAGATCAATGATGAATTTCCACACATTAATCATTACTGAGAAATGAAAATATCGATAAAAAGTATTAATAATCCTCGTTTTCTAAATGATTTTAATATGGTACACATTTTCATCACAAACCTCTAACAAATTTGAACATGAAGTGAGTTCCATAATTTAACCCCTGTATAATGTTCATATCCTTTTAACTGTTCCTACCAAGTCTTAAGTAATGTTAAATTGTTGCTAAAATTTTATCCTAGATTATACTGAGAAAACATTTTGCAGAATTACATTGTGATGTATGTAAGGTCTGAACTAAGTTTGCATTCCAGGGTATAGACATTTCTACTTGATTAAGAAAATCTTGCATATCCGCAAACATGTCAGTATTTATATGTTAAGTACAGAGTGGAAGGTCATTGATAAATAAAAGAAGAGGGCCCAGTAAAATGCATTGTGGAACACAACGCCTTATATAACAGGGGTATATAACAGGATGGAGTGGACATTTTCCAATGGGACCTGTTACTTCCTTACTATAAAAAGTTATCTTTTCATGTAAGCTCACATATAATCATGATAATTTATTACATTTTAGTTTATGCACAACTTAATGACCTTAAGTTATTGTAGGTGCACAGTACCAGTGTTACAATGGGGTTTGTTTGTTAATGACCATTGAGGGAAGAATTGTTGGGGTGGTAAGATGATGAAATGCCAAATTTATAAGGCTTAGTCAGTGGCTAACACTTGGATAGGGGTGTTGTACTTATAGCACTTGGTTGACTTACTGCACTGTCTAACAAAATCACCACAAATATGTACCCATACTCAAATAAACACAACCATACTGACATTATATTTTCAATAAAAATATACCTTTCTTTGAAATCCACTGCATATATTTTATTAAATAGCTACAGACGTTGCTGCTCTTTTAGTTTGGGGTTGAGGGGTTGAAGGTAATAAAAAAAACTATAAAAAAATATAAAACGCTCCTCCTTGCTGCTGCACTTCACAAAGTCAAATTCCATCCAAGAATTCTAAAATTTAGTTTTTCTAAGCACTGCTTATTTTGCTGATGGCTCATCATTTCCTAAACAAAACTACATTTCAAAATTTTGCTGTGAAAAAAAAATTAATTACCTGTACACTATTATATTTGGGACATTTAACCAAATTTAACTGTTTCCAATTTTCTAGTTTTGTACATAGCCACATTAAATAGACTAAACAATTTGTAAAGAGCATGCTGACCACATATGAGTGGAACTATTATATGGCAATTGAAAGCATTTGGTACCAATCCCTCTATCCATGAGGACACAACTCAAATATGAAGTCTGCAAGCAGATAATCTTTTACGCTTTGAATTAACAAATAGGTGCAGTTTAAAGCATCTGATGTGTTGCTGTAAAGTTAGTCTGGTTCCCTGACCAATTTCACTACTTTTAATATGAAAACCAGATCCAAATCAAACACAGATGAACAAATTTTCCAGATGTTTCAGCAATGATCATTTTTCCATAGTTTTTGCTTTTATGCCGTAATTCCATATTTTAAGATTAATTTTTGTAAGACTTATGGTAAAATTGTAACAGCTGGCAGGTCTGCCTTTAGCATGCTTACAAAATGCTACACAGAACCATGCACGGGTACATAAATTCACAAAATTATATGATATAAATATATATATTAATGCATGGTTCTCTGACAAAATGCTACATAAACCATGCAATGGTACATACATTCACAAATTTATATGATATAAATGTATTTATTAATGCATGGTTCTCTGACAAAATGATACACAGAACCATGCATGGGTACATACATTCACAAATTTATATGATATAAATGTATATATTAATGCATGGTTCTCTGACAAAATGCTACACAGAACCATGCATGGGTACATACATTCACAAATTTATATGATATAAATGTATATATTGATGCATGGTTCTCTGACAAAATGCTACATAGAACCATGCAATGGTACATACATTCACAAAATTATATGATATAAATGTATTTATTAATGCATGGTTCTCTGACAAAATGCTACATAGAACCACGCAATGGTACATACATCACAATCAATACTGCCCTGATGGAAGTTATCAAAGAATGCAGGTCAATTAACAGCTTATTTCCAACCTTTATTGAAATTTTTTTAATTTCAAGATACATATCAAATAAAATCAACAATAAACACTATTTTGTAGATGTGTGGCCAAGGGTTAAAATTAATCTTACCAGTTAGTTGCAGGAAACAAGTGGGAACCACCTGTACAAAGATGGATGTGTTCTCCAACAGAAATGACATCAACTCATCTCCAATCCTAAATGAAATGTAAAATCAAAAAACTAAACTCGCAAATGTAAAAAAAAAAAGGTCTATTCTCTCACAAGTTTATAACAAGAGGCCCAGCCCAGGATGGATGTACTTTTCTACAGTCTTCAATGTAGTGGGGACCTATAGTCTTCAGTGCAGTGGGACAGACATGATATAGTCTTTGGTGCAATTGGAAACACTATTTAGTCTTAAGTGCAGTGGGAAACATCATATAGTCTTCACTGAAGTGGGAAACACCATAGTCTTCAGTGCAATGGGAAACACTATTTAGTCTTCAGTGCAATGGGAAACACTATTTAGTCTTCAGTGCAGTGAGAAACATATAGTCTTCAGTGCAATGGTAAACACTATATAGTATTCAGTGTAACTGGAAACACTATACAGTCTTCAGTGCAATTGGAAACACTTAGTCTTCATTGCAATTGGAAACACTATATAGTCTTCAGTGCAATGGTAAACACTATATAGTCTTCAGTGCAATTGGAAACACTATATAGTCTTCAGTGCATTTGGAAACACTATATAGTCTTCATTGCAATTGGAAACACTATATAGTCTTCAGTGCAATTGGAAATACATGTACTATATAGTCTTCATTGCAATTGGAAACACTATATAGTCTTCAATGCAGTGGGAAACACTATATAGTCTTCAGTGCAATTGGAAATACTATATAGTCTTCAGTGCAGTGGGAAACACTATATAGTCTTCAGTGCAGTGGGAAACACTAGTCTTCAGTGCAGTGGGAAACACTATATAGTATTCAGTGAAGTGGGAAACACTATATAGTCTTCATTGCAATTGGAAACAATATATAGTCTTCAGTGCAATGGTAAACACTATATAGTCTTCAGTGCAGTGGAAAACACTATATAGTCTTCATTGCAATTGGAAACACTATATAGTCTTCAGTGCAATTGGAAACACTATATAGTCTTTATTGCAATTGTAAACACTATATAGTCTTCAGTGCAATTGGAAATACATGTACTATATAGTCTTCATTGCTATTGTAACACTAAATAGACTTCAGTGCAATGGTAAACACTATATAGTCTTCAGTGCAATGGTAAACACTATATAATCTTCAGTGCAGTGGGAAATACTATAGAGTCTTCATTGCAATTGGAAACACTATATAGTCTTCATTGCAATTGGAAATACATGTACTATATATTGCAACTGGAAACACTATATAGTCTTCAGTGCAGTGGAAAACACTATACAGTCTTCAGTGCAGTGGAAAACACTATATAGTCTTCAGTGCAACTGGAAACACTATACAGTCTTCAGTGCATAGGGAAAGACTATATAGTCTTCAGTGCAATTGGAAATACTATATAGTCTTCAGTGCAGTGGGAAACACTATATAGTCTTCAGTGCAGTGGGAAACACTATATAGTCTTCAGTGTAGTGGGAAACACTATATAGTCTTCAGTGCAATTGGAAACACTATATAGTCTTCAATGCAATTGGAAATACTATATACATACATGCCAACCCCTGACGAGAAAAAGTGTAATCCAAGTGGTCAAAAAGAGGAATCCAAGCAGAAAAAGAGTAATCCACATATAACATACTACAATAACAATTAACAATGATTTATTTGCTTTTCTCATCTTTTATCATTCATTAATGGTTAAAGTGTTCATATGTAGCACTTTTAGCTTTAGAAAGCAACAGATTGTCATGTTGCATTTCAAAACATTTTGTACCAGCTGAGGCCATGAATATTTTGCATACCAGTAGAGCACTCAGTACTGGGTTACTTAGCCTGGACCTGAATTCAGTTTTATTTTTGTTAACAACACTGAACAATCTCTCACAGTCAGCATTAGAATGGTAAAGAACCAATATTCCTTTCATAACCTGACAAAGAAGAGGAAATTTATTTCTTCCAGTGATAGAGTCTTTTAGCTGGGAAATAAGGTGCCATTGCACATCAACTCTATCTGCATTAAGTATATTGTCAGGTAGAATCCCAACTTGATACTTCAGGAATTCTTCTTCCAGATGATCCAAGTTAGACAAGGGTGGCAATAGAAAGGGATATCTCTTGACAAAGAATCTAACACTTTTGAAGCTTTTTGACTGTCTCTCATTTACATCAGCAACTGAAGCATTTAAAAGCAGTTCATCTCCATATGGGAATTTATGGAGCATGTAATCACAGGCTGTAGCATAATAATCTCTAACATTATCATAGAACATCTTCACAGGAAGAGTAGAATTGTGTTGTATGAATTCTCTTGCTTCTGCACCAATAGCTAGATCTTCATTATCTTTCTGGTTTGCATGGTCATGAAAGTCAATATCAGTTAAAAGTTTGGCTGATGTGATGATTTCTGGCTTAATAAACCTTATTAGCAAATCTGACAACTGGTTTGACAGAATCTTGTGCATAATATGAATGCATGGTTCTTCTTTCTGCAATACAACATTTGCTGCATCAAACAATGGAATGGCACTCTTCATAAACAAGCAGTACAGTTTTGTAACTGGATCATTAAGCTTTTTGTAAACCATCTCACATTTAGAGTCTTCAAAGCAGTGAACAGATTCTTTTTCTTTCTGTGCCATCTTAGTATCCACTTTGCTAGTTTTGCCCTTGGAAGTATGAGAAGATCCAGTATGCTTTTTAACAGATTTATACTCTGAAGAACCTGATCCAGATGGCTGATGAGATTTTATGTCAAAAGATTTATCTTTCACAGTCATGGTCTGAGCCTGGAGGCCCTCTAGCTGGATAGACAGAGGCCTCTCAAATAAAAATTCCATGGATTTAAATTTCTTTCTTTCTGCTACACCAATCTCTTTATTGTTAGTATGTCTGTCTATACTTTCATCTCTTGTTCTCTTCCGACTTGCAATAACAGATTCTGCTTTTGTACCACTCTTCTTCACTTTTCCACCACGTTTTCTCTGTGCAGAATCACTTTCAGTTTGAAAGAATGCTTGTAGTGCATCCCAAAGCTCAAGTAAACGGCTAACACATTTGCCAAGGGATAACCATCTTGTACACACATGCTTTATAACTTTATAGTCTTCAAGATCAAACTGATCTTGTAACAACTTTAGAGCCTGTTTCCTTTTACTACTTTTCTCCAAATAATAGTAGATATCTATTAACAAATGGCCAATATCTACTTCTAATTTATCAGCAGCCTTACCAGCAGCAAGGTGCATCAAATGACAGGGGCAACCTGTTATGAACACTGATGGAGTCATTTTCAAAATATAGGATGCAACTCCTTTATGAATTCCAGTCATCACTGATGCATTATCAGCTGCAAACCCCATACAGTTCTGCCAACTTATGTCATGTTTCTTCAAAACATTGTCAAGCAAATCAAAAATGTTTTGTCCAGTGGAATCTACTGTTAATTCTGGTAAAGAAAGAAGAACACTCATGACTTTGCCTTTTTCACTGTCAAAGTATCTAACACATACTGGGTACAACTTTTTATAATCATAATCACAACTCCCGTCTGTGGCAATACTAAACGGCCCAATTTTCATTGCTTCTGCAATTTTAAGTGAACTATCTTCTGCTAGGCACCGAACAATGTGAGATGATTTTGTTCTTGCACAAGCATATTTTTCCGCAATTTTCGAATCAGGAAACATTCGCTTGAACAAGGGACCAACGTGGTCTGCTACCGCTAAGGGTAGTCCGTGTTCTATTAAAAACTCAGTAAATAACACCTCAGCATTTATAGTATTCAAGTCTGCACTTGAGCTCTGCTGTAAATAAGAAGTTACCTTAGTATTAGAGTTCGTAAGGCGAGCTAATTCGATGTGTTTCCTTGTTTTCATGTGTTTTTCCACATCAAATTTACCACCATGACCAATGCTAAAATCGTTTCCGCACAGTCTGCAATGAGCATGATGCTTTTCTAGAATGGAACGCTGTATTATGCCATTCATATATTCATCTTTGAATCTTTGGAGGACTCGTTGTTTTGCTTTTTTCTGATCCATCTGCGAAATTCTTGGGGAAACAAATGTGCTCTAACATACACAAAGACTAGAACCCATCTTAACATCTGAAGCCATTTAGCGCCAACGATTAGACATCACGTGATGATGCCCTCGTCGTGTTTGGAGGATTGATTACATTTTGCTTTGTTTATTATTGACTTTTTCTAACCCATCTGTGAAATTATTTAAGAGATATTTTTTGCACTCATAAACGCATTGAGAATTTTGTAATACTTTTTAGCGCAAAAAAAAACTTTTAGACTGGTTCTGCACTATACAAAATTATAACAAAGAGTATGTGCATAATGATTTAAACAAAATAGAAACCAGTCTGTTCTCTCCTCACTAAGCCGCTAAAAATAGAATATGAGGTCGAAAGTTTGAAAGTATCTTAGTAACATGATACATGTAGTTGCTATAAATAGAACATGAATATTAGGAAAGTCCACGGACAAGTATACTCGTATATCGTAGTTATGTAGAAGCAGGGTATTTTTTAATTAAAAATAAAACAGTATGTAAAAAATAAAGTAATGCTAATAAAAACGAAAAAAAAATTTTTTTTTTTTTTGCAAGATGGATATATCGAAAAAGCGTAATCTATAAACGTTAACGCGTAACGCGGAATTTAGTGGGAAAAAGCGTAATGATTACGCCAAAAGCGTAATGGTTGGCATGTATGTATATAGTCTTCAGTGCAGTGGGAAACCCTATATAGTCTTCAGTGCAGTGGAAAACACTATATAGTCTTCAGTGCAGTGGGAAACATTATATAGTCTTCAGTGCTGTGGGAAACACTATATAGTCTTCAGTGCAGTGGGACATACATGATATCATCTACAAAGCATTGCAAAACATTATATAGCCTGGTATTCAATTCAGAAATATTAAATAAAACTAGCATGATCATCTTTATAACTTTAAAGTATTCACTGTTGATGTTGGACCAACTGTAAACCTCAACAGCTATATAAAAAGTAATCTGCAGAAATCAGTAAAGTAAGTGCTTAACTTGTTATCCCCTCATGCAATAATTACACAACATAAGGAGTACCTTAGTTCCAAGCTTTGTAATGTCAACATCAGTCTTTATACATCAAAGTGGGCAGTAATGCAGAAAATAGTCAATCAAAAACATCTTTTATACTCTTAAGCAACTGTCAAACGAAACCAGTTTTCAAGGACAGTAGTGCTAACTTCTGTTAGATGTCTGCTGAGATGCAAGCAAGACCAATTTTTCTTGATGATTGTGTTACCTGTTTCTAAGTATCTTTGGATTTTTTTGTACAAAAGCAAATGTTAAAACAATTCCAAAAGAAGAATACAAGTATTATTACATTTTTATAATAGACTGATGAATAATTTCTTTACATGGTTTAACACTGGGGTGGGGGGTAGGGGGCTGTGTCAATTTTTCCTGTCTCAACATATACAGTAATTCAGTAGTTATGGCAAGTAGATCGGTATAATATAGGAACTGATCTGTACATACTACCCTTCATAAATAATCCATTGACACCACTGTATACTGTGAACATCTTCAGTTTAATTAAGGTGCATGTGAAACCTTGTAAGTTCAATTATCATGGCCATACAAAAACTGACAAATACATGTTTTTCCAGTTGCACAGATAAATGTTTTCGAATAAGGTGATTCAACCCACAGAACACTGAAAATGAGAGGGTAGTTGAAAATATACACACCTACTAAGTAGAATTTTCCATGGTCGAAAGTGAAGCCTATTGACATTGTTGTTGGGATACCAGTATTCTAAATTCTGGACACTGGATATCTGGGCATTAGCATCATCTGACATCTGTGGTAATAAACAACGGATGTTAGAAATCCATATCAGTAAAGACTATGATGAAATATTTACAAATATAGAAAGCAAAGAAAATCCATTTCAGGGAATTTCCATAACCTAAACAATCAAATCTTGGTTAGTTTAATTAGCCTCTTGGAGTATTTAGGCACATGCACACATTGAGTTTACATGACGCAGAAGGTAGAGAAATGAACCATGTTAGAAAACACAAAACACACAATGGCAAATGATCCAAGCGATAAGTTTCTATGGATGGAAAGTATGAGCCAAAAAATGCAATCAAAAATCTCCAAAATATCAATTAGCATAATAACATCTACTTTAATTAAGTCATTAACAGTCACACAAATGGAAATTAGCATTATATTGTCTACCTTTCTGAAGTCCATTAACAGTCACACAACTGTCAATTAGTATTATGTCACCTACCTTTTATTAAGTCCATTAACAATCAAACAAACAGCAATTAGCATTAAATTGTCAACCTCACAGAAGTCCATTAACAATCATACATTTAGCAATTGGCATTATATTACCAACCTTACTCAAGTTCAAAGTCCATTAACAGTCACACAAATGACAATTAGCATTATTGTATCAACCATACTTACTTAAGTCCATTAACAATCACACAAATGGTATTAAGCATTATATTATCAACCTTACTTAAGTCCATTACCAATCACACAAATGACAATTAGCATTATATTATCAACCTTACTTAAGTCCATTATTAATAACACAAATGACAATTAGCATTATATTATCAACCTTACTTAAGTCCATTATTAATAACACAAATGACAATTAGCATTATATTATAAACCTTACTTAAGTCCATTACTAATAACACAAATGACAATTAGCATTATGTTATCAACCTTACTTAAGTCCGTTACCAATAACACAAATGACAATTAGCATTATATTATCAACCTTACTTAAGTCCATTACCAATAACACAAATGACAATTAGCATTATATTATCAACCTTACTTAAGTCCATTACCAATAACACAAATGACAATTAGCATTATATTATCAACCTTACTTAAGACCATTATTAATAACACAAATGACAATTAGCATTATATTATCAACCTTACTTAAGTCCATTAACAGACACACAAATAACAATTAGCATTATATTATCTGCCTTACTATAAATTTATTATTGCTACAGAAAATGAAAAAAATTGGGTTAACAGCAATCACAAATTACCCATTAGTGTATCCTTGCAAAAGCCACTTAGCTCCCATTTCATGTGCATGATATAGCCTATAATGTTATAAAAGCTGTTTAACCAAAAAAATACTAAAGAAAACAAAATTTTCCAAAATGGAATTTTGCTATCAAAGCCAAATGCATTCACTAGGCATAAAAAGTCACTGTGACCTATTTATGATCTCAGTGAATAGGAATTTTCAAGATAATATACTCACTACAGGATATGAATTTACATTTTAGAGATATGGAGGTAAACATAAATTCTCTGACTAAAAATCTTGACAGAAATATTAAAATTGTGATGACACTGTTGCTGCTTCAAAAGTCTTACACTTTATAGTTGAGAAAAACAACTGCCTAGCAAACAAATCAAATAACAATCTGACTGTTTACCGTCAGTCACCATTTAGCTGTGTCATCATCTCAGACTGCTTCTCTACATTGTAAAAGCAGTCATTTTCTTTTTAAATCCAACATAGACCCCAGTTTAACTTCTTTATACTAAAAAGTACACAGTGTTCACAAGAATTCCCACAGAATGTTCTTACATTCTCTGATGATGCATCAAAATACCCAAATTAATGGAAAAATAAAAATGGGTCACTGTGACCTCTTGTCTGTAATAAGAAAGTACTCTCCACGATGAATACACGGTGAAGTTTCATGCAAATGTGTCAGAAAATGTGAACTAAATGAAAATACTTCAGGTTGCCAACCACAATGCTGTCAAAAATGTGATCTATATCTTGCTCATGCAAATGTTTGAAAATGTGATCCCTATGTCTCACCTGTGTTTTACATGCAAGGCACACACTCTTTATATTTACCAATCCAAATCCAAGAGTTAGAATATTCTTCCCTGAACCTTCTCGCTTATGAAGTTTCTGAAATCAAATGAACTCCATGTACATGCAGATCAGAGAGTGAAACATCCATAAAATTAAAGATACCAAATGGAAATAAACACAATTTTGTAATCTAACGTTGAATAATAGCTCATATAAGTTTTACTAGAAAAGAAAACCATTTAGTAGGAAATTCACAATTCCATGTCAGCCTTAGATTTTCCTACTTTAGTTTGTGATTGATTCTAAATTTTCCATTTCCACCAGAAGGCTAGTTTTTGACTCCCATACACAACATTATAACAAGTACTGCACTTTAAGACACTTTGAAATATTACATGTAATATACTTTTGTACTTGTTACAGCAGAATCTATAAACTCCAGTTCAAATAGATTGCCTCACAGCATGGTTGTGTTGACCATATTGGACGTTTCTGACTTCTTATTTAACTTTATTAACGCACTATCGAATGACACGCAGTGTTAGACACGGTGCTATAGAAATTCAACTTTATTATTTGTATTATCCGAATCGGTCGTTCCTGCCTTGTTTGACTCCGATTAATCGGAAGTTCATACTATCCGGTGGAATCCGATTTCCAGATCGAAAGTCGGTTATGCCCTAGTTATCAACAAAGATGTGTATGGTGACCTGAAAATCTCTATCCTGAGGAATTAATCAATATAACATATTGATGGGTCTAGCTCCAACTACTGAGTATAATTTTGGCAATTTAAGTTTTGATTGTGTTGCTTATCATGTATACATATGATACTGAGAGGGATGCAACTCAAACATTACTGATGCAAAACAATTTTCAGCACTACCTGTGTCAAACTCTCACATACCAACAAGTGTCCCAGACCACAATTAACCAACTATTAGTGTTAACCAAACTTTGAGCCTCACCTGCTCTGATGTAGCCTCAAGCTGCAGCTGATCTTAATGAATTCTGATGCTTGCATATTATCAAGGAAGTGGTCTATATACCTTTACCATATGTTCTGCATAATAAGTACAATTAAATATTACCAATGACATCATTTGAAATTGCCATACTTGGCTTAATTTAAAATCTGTCATGCACGAACCAATTAAATTAAATTTATATTGATATTTTCCTCTATTTTGTGCAGCAGATAAGACACAATTATGTTTCCAAAACATATGAAATGATGCAACAATATTACAGCACCATCTAAAAATATTAATTGCTCACATACCCACTCTTATTAAATTAATGCAGCACAGGCTTTCCAGTGGTAATGAGAAACTGAATTTCATATTTCCACTTGCTCATTTATAATTTGTATCTCCCCCACTCTAAGCATGCTAAAGGCTGAATATGATTTCTTTTTTCAGCCTCGTGTTATCTGCATCTGGATCTTTGCCTGTTCATGTCAAAAGTAATTTATCTTGGGAAACAGGCAATCAGATTTTTGAAGGCATACACAGAGTTCAGATTAAAATTCTATAATGATACTGTACAAGTACCAACATTTTTAACACTAATCTCTGACTGTTGCAGTCATAACGTATGAGTATAGAAGCATTAATACACAGTACTCCCTCATTATAATGCCATCCATATAATTCATAGAGTATACTGCCTTATTGTGACCAATACTTACAATGAAGTGCATGATAGATATATATATATATATATATATATATATATATATATATATATATATATATATATATATATATATATATATATATATATATATATATATTGGTGCTATCACTTACTGAATGACTATAATCACCTTACACCATATAAAAGAAACCATGTTATAATGAAGGACCTTACAGTGAGAGTGTGCTGTATTATCTCATACAGAACTACCTATACAGCTCTGGATAGAGTTGTCTAAGGTGCATGTCTTTACATGTCACTCAAATATGACATCTGTCCAAGTGGGTTCGAGTCAAAGCTCGATCAATATGGGTAGGTGAAACAATTTGACAGCAGCTTATTGTGAGTTGGAGGTTTAACCTGAACTCTTCTTCCACAGGTAAATTCAACCACTGGATCATTAGAAAATCAATCAGAATCAATAAAATCAATTTAATCAAATTAAGCATCTCACATATTTAACAAAAACTATAAGACAACCATTTTACTCAAGCTTACATCAACTTTCATTTAATTAAAATTGCATTTGCAGCTGTGATCATCATCGTCAGCATTATGTTACAATGGCTAAAATTATTAATGGTTTTAAGAGAGGTTGACATAGACAGTTACTTGCAGTAAGCACTATGCTATACACTGATAGTTTCTCAAGATAAGAAATCAAATTCAGACTGCTCTGGTGGGCTAAGCGATTAGAATGTCCACCTTGATTCAGGAGGTCACGGGTTCAAACCCAGGCCAAGTCACACCAAAGACATAAAAATGGTACGAACATCTGCCTTGCTTAGCACTACGCATTAAGAGATTAGTGTTAGGACTGATCGGCTTAGTGTCAGGATAATGTTACATGTCTGCGCCATGATGTTACATGTCTGCACCATGATGCCAGTGTGCAATACATCCCAATAAACTGCCACACCGCAGACATCATAGCGATATGACTGGAAAATTCTTAAAGCTACGTTCAAACTCCAAATCACAGACACACACAAACCAAGTTCGCACAATTCAAATCACCTTTACTGGAGACAGTCTATAACTCGAAGCAATCATAAAATTAGTATGACTCATAAAGATGGGAGATAGTAAAGGTCTATAATAATTATTTATACATCATTTCAACATTGATCAGGCTTGGTGACTGGAAGATAGTGAGATTGGCAAATTATAGGGGAAACTAAAACACAAATGATTTGGTATGTTCAAATTTACTGGCAATAACTCATGGTGGCAATAGACTGGTAATATCAAAATGAGGAGCAGTATAAATGCAAACATTGTTGGGCTCTTCAAAAAGCATTTCAACCATAAGAAAATAAGACAACCTACTTCTATTACTCTCAGAATGACTTCCCTTTGATGTGAGTGCTGTGATAAGGATGCTGTTGCTACTGGTAACTTAATGTCAGCTATCATGGCAATCAGACAGCTTGTCAGCAGATCTCTGTAACTAAATCAATCAATTAATTAAATGATAATCAATTACAAGATTTTTGTCGGTATCGTTTTTGGGGAAGTGGGAACAAATATGACCCCAATTTAAAATATGTGAATGTATATTTTCTGATTTGAATATATCCAACTTAAAGGAATTAGGATGAAACATCAGGCAAGAAATAAAATATCAAATCATTTTTCTTCTTGCATTCTTAAGCAAAAATTTGAAAAGAATGATGAAAATGAAAAATACATATTTATCCGATATTATATGGGAAAAGTTGGAAACTTTTGCAGTGTTTAATTCTATTACGTTCCTAAGTATATGCTTTCAGCCTGATCTGCAATAAATGTTTCCCAATGCTTTATGCATTCAAATGTGCTGTGCTTTCCAACAATTTCCAATTTAACTCATTTACATGCAAATATTACCTATTCCAAATATCACAAGTACAAGTCCTATTCAAAGGACCACAAAGAGAAAAAAACTTTTCCTATTGGAAACCATATATTGAAGCTTCAAAGAAATAATTTATAAAGCCATTTATGGTTATTCTGTTTTGAGTATCTGCTGCCATTGTTTGATATCTGATCTGCATTATCTGAAAAAACCTGAAAGGTTCTCTTGCCAGGATGCTTTCTGTTGAATTTCATCACATTCTGTTGACAGGTTCTTAAGAAAATGTCACAGAAAATGTCATATACAGGCTTTTCCATTATTATAATGTAATTAAACCGTGTTGTGCAGATTTTATTACACTGTTTAATGTTTTCTATATTTCATAATGTTGGCTATATGGCTAAATTGGTTGGAAAATGGGAAGCAGTTCAAACTGAAAGAACTTTATACCATAATGCTTTAAGACAAGTTTAGTTGAAATTGGCTGAGTGGTTTTAAAGAAGCCAAAACTAGCAGTCCCCTCCCAGAAGATTCACACTTTGCAAATTAGAAGAACTAATTGTTGGCCCTGAGTTTGATTTTTACATTCTTTATAACGCTGACTTATAGCTCTTGTTTTTCCATCAAAGTCTAACTGAATTTTTGTCAGTTTTTTTCAGTCCAAGTTAAGATCTTATTCCTAACAGACTTCCTTAAAATTGGCCAATGTCCCATCCGAAATATCAGTTCTAGCAACGTAAGCACTCTTCTGAATCTCCTACCAATTTTCATCAGTTTACCGTTTGACCCAAAATTACTGATCCAAATTTGCAAAATATGGCATTTAGCCTTAGTCTCAACATGTACTATTTGTTCAGTTACACTCGAAATTAACACAATAATGAAAGCTAAAGTTGTTTATTTTATATGCTCTTATAGAAAAAAAAAACATGTAGATCTCTGGGTCTTTCTGCTTCTAAATTCAATTACTGTAAATATCAGCACATTTTTCCATCCTGCAGCCAGTCAAAGTGTTTAACTTGACACTTGGCTATTACATCATGTTCTTTCAAAGTACTCTTATAATGGCAACATGCTCATCAGGAGTTTGGCAACCAATGAATTCTGTCATCGTAAATATCAATACAGCTAACTGATCAACACATTTTCCCACTCAGCAGATGACTCAAGAAAGTCTGGCAAGTCTTTGTATTTTGCCACCCACCTATTACACGTCTATAGAGGACTCAACAAATTTGCATCCAAATATGCATGATTTAGATTCAAAATGTTACTATTAGACACTAAGAAAAAGGGATTTAATATTTCCAAAAATGTATAGGTTGTTTTGTTAAGTGAAGTTTTTTAATAATAAATGTAAAAGAAACTCACAAAAGTAACTGTGTAATTTCTATCTTTTAAGTTACAAGTGATAAATTCGGCAAGACAAGTGATTTTCAAAATAACTTGTCCAGAACAAGCGGATCACTAAAAAAGAAGAACTATCCAATACCTGCTGCAATCATCCTCAGTTAGTAGACTGGTTCTTGCTTTACCCTCAGGCAAACAGTCTGACAACCAGTCTATCAGTAGTTGCACTTTGGGATAAACCTGACATAGAACATCCATTCTCTTCTGAAAACAGAAAAAAGATCTTGTGAAAACAAAAACTGTAAGTCTTTGATAAGACTTGGCCCGGGCTTGAACCCAAGACCTCCCACCTCTGAGGCAGACACTCTAACCACTAGGGCACCAAACCAAACAGAATTGAGTCATAATAGTCCAGTTTTGAAAGTACTAATGAACACACAAATGTTTTAGTGGCATCGAACTGAAAGATATTTACGAATGATGCTGATGCGTCTCAGCTCAAGATATGCAGCCTTGCAACATTTAATGTTGGTGTTGCTGGTATTTTTTGTTTGAGGTAAACGATGTGAATGAGAAAGTCTTTGTTGTGACCAGAATGGCCTCAGTTTTATCATCATTCATCTGCAGCTTGTTATATGTCATCCATGATTTCACATCAGAAATGTACCTATCTACTCCTTGGATGGTAGCATCAACTTCAATTGGGTGGCTAAATTTGTCTATTTGGGTGTCATCAGTATACAAAATTGGTGAGATACTGGATGATGATCTACAGTGCAAGATTATTCAGTATTTTGTAAGTTTCTAGAGACATAACCTGAAGTTTATTACAGATGCTTGTAAATTAATCATATAAAAATCTCAGTGCACACACTTGTATTTTATAAATTTTATTGGTGACACGGTGTTCAAGTCACTACAGAAGTACCAGGATTTGGGACAGAAATTGAAACTGGAGGGAACAAATGTATATAAGAATGTCAGTTTGTTAAGTCTAGTTAGCTATAACTAATACATTTGAGGACATAAAGATTTCTTGAGCTTTCCTACAGGGATTTTTCTTTACATCATACATGTGAATCAAATTACAGTTGATAGTCAATTTCGATTCCAAGCAGTTTAATAATTTTTTCACAATTTTATGACAGCACTGCTTTAGTTTAGTACAGGCTTCAAACTGAATGCTTATTTAACAACAGCTATTGCTTGAAACCTTTCTAGGAGTTTTTGTTAATCAGAATTTTCAACTCTGCTTCATGTTTGTTAATTAGTGTCAAAACCCATTGAGGAAAAGGAAAAGGTGTTATCATTGGCATAGTTATTTAATGAGCTATATGTAATAAAATAGAAGGTATAATTGATACAAATTTTAAAAGTAATCGACCAAAGTTTGACCCTAAGAAACCATTTTATGAACTTCAGACCAACCAGCTACTCAAGATATCCTGCAACCTAATTTGCTGCTTATAATTCGACAGATAGCTCAGTAAGAGTCCTTCACACCGTAAGCCCTTAACTTGCATATATGAACATCATAAAGGGGACAGTCAAATGCCTTCGTTAATCCATTAGGAGGACAGTGGTGAAATATTTTGATTCCATCAATAGTTTCCTCCAATCTTCAACCAAATAAAACAGAGTGGCAGGAAAAGCACCTGAAAGTGTGTTAAACATATTGAACTTCTATTCACAAGAAATGATGCTAACTTGGTCTCAGTTGATTTTTATCAAGAAGCAGAAAAAAAAGAGAAAAAAAACACACATACGGACATTGTTAATATCAATGATTTATAGTATTTGTTGATGGCCCTATTTTTGATAATCTACATAATCTCTCATTTAATGCTCTGTTAATAATTGTCAAAATAAAGCAATGGAGAAATAGTTAAATTGTTAATCAGATAAACAAATAATTTTATTTACATTTCCTATTTTGTTTAACTTATTTAACAACTAATTTGTGGTATTGCTAATTATTTATAAATGTTGATAAATATTCACGTAGACTCTTCGCTAAAACGGGAGCTATTTCCCTTGGCAACTCCTGACCTTACTAATTTTACTGTTACACAAAATATCGCTAAATATTCGCAGTTTCTTTTGTTTGTTTGTTTGTTGTTTTGTTTTTTTTTTTTTTGGGGGGGGGGTGCTGTTGTTGAAATTTAAAGTTGGTCTTGTCTAAAGTTTAAGATGTTTTTGGAGAGTCTTGACTTGGGGTGTTTACTTTAGTGAGATCCACTGAAACTCCCCCTGCACATATCTCTAAAAAGAAAGATGCCCTTGCTATTATTAAATTAGTCATTTGTGAATGAAAGTTTCCCCTTTCAAAAAGAAAACTTTTAATATGTTTATGCTGTATGTTTTGCAAAGTCTGGAACGGATAAAAATTATATTTATCAAAACTTAAACGTTTTTCAGGTTAAGTCCTTTTCATACATCGCGCCTCTTTTTCCGGTTACGTGTAAAGTGTAACCCGTGTGTAAACCGTACCTGTGCCAAATTTCACCATACCCACAACATATTATCTTAAATAAATCTGGTATCTAATCATAAAAAAATAATACACGTGTGGTGATTATAAGTGCAATTTTGCAAATAAGTATGTCTTAAATTCAACTTGTTTATTCTCGTATATTACCTGGAATTATGTGTTTTCTGAGAACTATAATTTGTATCCCAGACATGAAAAATTTAATAATAATAATAATAATAATAATAATAATAATAATAATAATAATAATAATAATAACAATGAGGACTTTTGTATAACGGCTTATCTTTAAACGCTCTAAGCGCTGTACAGCATCTACAATGATATGAATACACATAAAAAATATAACAAAAAAAAAACACACCATGAAATTGGAAAACAACAAATGCTGAAAATATTTAAGATATGAACATTTTTAGATCTTTATGTATGTACTAGCAGTCGAAAAGGGTGAGCTTTAGGAGCACTCTTGAATGGGATCACTGTGTCTTTGTGTATAATTTCAATGGGAAATTTATTCCACGCTGCTAGGCAATGGTATGCAAAAGAATGTTGTCCATATGACTTCGTTTTCATAGTGGGAATAATGAGTATACGATTGTCAGAAGAGGGGCGTAAGTATCTTGCTGGTATCTACACATTGGTGAGGCCGGATAAGTATGCTGAACTGAGTTCGTCACTGAAACGTAGCACAGAGAACAAATTTTAAAATTTTAAGTTTAATTCTGGATTGAATGAATTACCAGTGTATGGTACAGAGCAGTGAGGAGATGAGCTCTGATTGTGGTACTCTAAAGATGATCCGAGGAACAGTGTTTTGAACTTTTTGAAGTTTCTGGAGTAGATATTAAGATGAACCAGATAGAACTGAGTTTTAATTGTTCAGTCTTGAAAGTACTAATGAACACACAAATGTAAAAGTGGCATGAACTGAAAGATATTTGGGAATGGAGCTGATGCGCCTCAGCTTAAGATATACAGTCCTGCATATGTTCGTGACATGTTGGTGCAATGTGAGAGTACTATTCAGAGTAACGCTTAGATTTCGTATTTACTATGTGAATTTAATGCTGTTGTTGCTTCATTTTCTCCTCATAAAAATTAATTTCATCTACCTGTCATAGTAACGTGTATTGAGGTCCGCCGCATTTAACACTGTTACTAAGAATTCGTCCAATTTAGATCAGCCACCTGTAACACTGTTACTGAATAATTGCCCGACTGAGGTCAGCCACTTGCAATATTGTTGCCATTTTCCCCAGTGTTCAGTACCGTGACGTCACCCATGTTAATTTCTCATTGACGTTATTGTGGCCCACCATGTTAAATTCCCCCAATTACTACTAATATAAATTATTTTTAAAAAATATCGGCTCATTTTCTTACTGCAGAAACTTAAAAAGTTACAACACGGTTGCTTGGATCATCCTTTGAGTATGAAAAACTGAGCACACCTTTACCCTATTCAGTAACCTCCACTGGCTGCCCGTTTGATCCAGAATCAAACACCAATTCTATTCACTGTGCTATATTATTGTCTGACTCCAGTCCAATACACCTGTCTGACCTCGCATATGTGTATACCTCATCTAGAAACTTACGTTCCCCTTCTGACACTCGTACTCTCGTTGTTTTCACTGTTAAGAGTCATACGAACAACGTTTGTTTGAGCTACCATGGCCCAGCTACATGGAATGAATGTCCCATTGATATTAAACACAAGGACACTGATTTCATTCAAGAGTGCTCTTAAAACTCATCTATTTCGACTACAAGAACAGACTTAAATACTTAATCATGTTTATTTCCTTAAATATATGTATATGTTTTATGTTTTTCTTATGTAATATTGTAAAGTGCTTTGAGTTTTTATAGATCATCAGCTGTTCTAATTCCACTTTATTAGTAGTAGTAGTAGTAGTAGTAGTAGTAGTAGTAGTAGTAGTAGTAGTAGTAGTAGTAGTAGTAGTGTTATTTTTATTATTATTATTATTATTATTATTATTATTATTATTATTATTATTATTATTATTACGTTAAAACAACCAAGCAAAGCTACTATTTATTTTATAGATGCATATCTGAGGTAAGGGCAAGCTTTAAACGGGATAACCCAAGATGCATGCATCAGTCATACAAAAAGTAATGGGAATTAAAAGGTTCTATTCAGTTATGTAATGTTTTTTTTTAAAACAGTCAGTATAACTAGTGAGGTAAACCTGAAATATTATTTTTCTTTAAAATCGTAATACGAAACTATAGAGCGCTACCATATAAACAGCGTTTTTCTTACTCACCTGGAAAGAAAAGGCCGAAAGTGCTCCGATTGGAATTATGATTCGAACGAGGGCACTGACACGATTAGCAGTTCTGAGAAGCGTGTTTAAAATAGGTTTCCTTTATTTGTACAGTCTTTCCGCAAAGAAAACTATTATTTTTGCAATTTGGTTATTGTACATTAAATTGACAAGTACTTTTTGCTCAAACTATTGGTTTAATTCGAGTTTTACCGCAATAAATTAAGTCCATGATACAATACAGATGAGGGTCCCGGGTGGCAGAGTGATCTAAGCTGCTCGCCTTTACAGATAATTGACATACCACCTCTGTCCGTTTGGGTCAGAGTCAGGAGCCCAGGTAACGCGGGTATGTGAGAAAGCTTGCCAGTGGCTTCCCGTGGGCCGGTCGTATAAAGTAAGACGTCTCACCTGATGTGTTGTTCTGATGAGTGATATTTATTGTGCTTGACCCAAACAAAATAAATATCGTCTATCGGGATAGGCGTTAAACATGGTAGGACTACCCGTGGAACGGTGATTCTTCCTTCATCAAATATACTGGCTGCCATGGGTAGCATCTCGTGTGCTGAAAAATGGCGTTAGCCCATGCAACAAAATATGCTTGTGATTAAAATTTAAACAGATTTATGCCCAGAGATGAGACGTTTGTTCAAAACCTGCGAAACAATTATTAAATACAAAAGAACTTACTTGAAACATTTTAAAGATTTATTAATGTTCATAGTAATAAAACTAGAACCAACAATTCCTGAACTCCTAATAGAGCATGTATTTTACATCATGGGTTCACTTAAGCAAAAGATTAAATTCCCCACAGATGCACACTTCAAACCAAGATGCAGCAAAACATGAAATATTCTTTGTGTTCATGCATCAACCATATTTCTGAACTAGTCAACTGTTGCTGAAGCTATGGTTTATTAGCACCTATTGCGAAACATCATTTTTTTGCAATGCTTCACATAGACCAGTGCAGCGTAGGCTGAAAGAAAATATGTTTCCCATTGCTGACCCTAGCACATTTTCCCCACAGGGTAAATAATAAAAAGAATTAATTTAAAAATAAAAAAATTAAAGACAAATTCCCAAAATTGATTTATGCAGTCAGTTGAGCTTAGTATTTGATGGACTTGATACATTATATATACTAATCATTATCATTAAATATTGTTTTTAAAATTATTAGAAAAAACACTCCCTAATTACCCAAATTTTTAAGCCAGTGCTGTAGAAATCATTTTTGGAGGGTCTTTATTGGATAGCCTATTTGTTATCTCTCATATCATCTGTTAGTATGCATGTATTTGGATTTTAACAGCTTTAACAATGTTTCAGTCATATCACCACAATGTCTGTAGTATGCCAATTTGTAGTGATATCTGATTGTGTCATGCTGCAGACATGTGGCATCTTGTCCCACCCAGTCACATTATCCTGACACCAGGTCAATACTAACTTCTCAATACTGAGCATCAAGTGATTAAGCTGCTGCTACCATTTTTATAATTCTTTGATTTGACAGGGGCGGGATTCAAACCCTCAACCTCCTGCATCCAAGTGAGACACTAAAACCGCATACGCCACCAGTGTTAATGCAAGTTAGTAATTGCTACTCCTCCTAAACTACATGGAGGATTACCATACAACTTCATGTGCACATTTATTACTGTACAAATTTATTCACACATTTATAACTGTACAAATTTATTCACACATTTATTACTGTACAAATTTATTCACACATTTATTACTGTACAAATTTATTCACATATTTATTACTGTACAATTTTATGCACACATTTATTACTGTAACATTTACACATACATTCATCGCTTGATCATTTAAGTTTGCAAGTGTTATTTTCTGCCAGACTTCCTTTCATGAGAACCAAAATGTTGAAGATATTAGTAACTGTTCTGAGTTTTGATGCAGAACAATCTGTTTAGCACATCACATACAGAGACCAACTTTGCATGCTGCTATCTTTTGAAAGAAATTAAAATCAGGCTTTATGTTGAAGATTTCATGTGCATCATTGCCTTTATTTCTTCTGTTCTTTATGACTAAGATACACACACACATACACACACACACACTCATATTATATATATATATATATATATATATATATATATATATATATATATATATATATATATATATATATATGCATACAAGATTTTACATCTAAATATTTCAAGATAATCTCATTTGAAAAAAGGCGAGACAGTACTTTATCTCTGGAGAGTCAGCAGGGTTAGTACTTTAATTTATAATTAATTTAATAAATTTATGGTACTTACAGTGTCCTATGCTTAAGTAATGTTCTGATATTGCAGAAGACTTGTTCTTATAATATTCAACATCCATATATGGATTTGTGAAGTGAATGTATGTATCATTGCTAGCCTGAGTCACACCAAAGACTTACAAAAAATGTTAGTAACAGATGCTTATGCCCAGCATTAAGAGGTTAATATTAGGACTGGTCGGCTTGGTGTCAGGATAATGTGACTGCATGGGACATCATGCTACATGTCTGCGGCTTGAGTCCCACATTGTTAAACATTGCTATAAACTGCCACACTACAGACATGATAGCAATATGACTGAAAAATTGTTAATAGCTACGTTAAAAACCCTAATGACACACACACACACATACACACAATTGAGAGCTTTGCTTTATTAAGAAAGTGGGCTATTAATAGGTCCAACAGTTATTTTATTATATTTGGAAAATTAATATATCTATTTGCAGGAGTTGGAATTAGCAAGGTCCCCACTTGTGTAAATATCAGCAACTTCCATTCCTTGCCAGTGACATTTCAGCTGCCAGAGATGAAGATCCGATTGATTCCAGCACTGCAGGATAACTACATGTACCTTTTGATAGATGAGGAGACAAAACAGTGTGCTGCTGTTGATCCTGTAGAACCAAAGAAGGCATGATAACACATTTATCATGGTTAAAAATCGTGCAATGATACATACAAGTCTGATAATAATCAATATCCTTTTATTTATGTATTTGCTGTGCCAACAAGATTGACTTGTCCATTTGACATTCTGTGAGGATAGCTTTTAGTGCCTGGTCCAAATGAGAAATCGATATACGATATCTGTGCATAATGCTTCCTGAATGTGTACAAAGCAATTCTGTCTGTTGTAATCATAAGATGACCCACCAAGAAAAAAAATATTAGTAATATAAGGGAGGTAAACGTTGTAAATAAATTTATAAAATTGACAGAGTTCTTACCCTTGTTAATTATAGTGTGTATGACTAATTGTTTTGAGTAGTTGCCTTGTAAGATTTTGGTACCTGGAGAAATGTTGTGCTAGGACATAGCACACAATTATTTTTCAGTACTGAAATCCAAATAAATAATATTTTTATCTAAAGTATCATCCTGGATGAACAAAGAGTAAAATTGTTTATATAAGTCATGTGATATTTTTTGTTTGTTAGGCAAAACTTTTAATGAAGCAATGCATCATAATTCAAAGATTTTCCTTCGGGGACATTGTCATTGTGCACTTGATCCAAAATAAGTGTAGTCATACCATAATCTAATGAATAAATAGTTTCTTTAAAAAACAAAACAGTATCATTGATGTTTAAATTAAAGCCTGGGATCGCCACCAAAAAGGCTTGAAAATTATGGACAAAGTTCATGAGGACTTCCATAGAAGTAATTTATGTACAGAGTATTTTCAGATGTTAATTTTGTGACAGATTTTAGTGAATTTATCATATCTAATATAAATTTTATATATATATATTATCTTTACTCAACAAATCTTTATAATTTTCATTGCAGATTTGGACTTTGACTTCAGTTAGAAATGTTATAGTATTGTGTTCATCCAAGTGCCATTTTTTGACCAGATGCTTTCATGCTGCCAAAACTAACTTTCTTGCATCTTCCTTAATATTAGATTTTTTTGCAAAACAATTAAGAACATTTTTTGTTATATAATTTCTGATAGAAAATGTTTTTAAAAAAAAACATTGATAAATTTAATTTTTATAGAATATTTTAAACAAAGGTTTACATTTTTCAAAACCTTTTTAATAAAGTACACAAAATTTTCAGATTATTTTAAAACATGAGACTGCATATTGCTTGACCAATGAATGACATTAAGAAAAGTGGTAGTTACACTTATCCTGTGGTGCTAGAACAGTGAAGCTTCATATTGCATTGATATTCAAAGACAAATGTCAGGTAAAATGTATATAGGTGTTAAGACTTAAGAAAGAAAGAAATACTGGGTTATTTGTTCAAACTTTAGAAAATAATAGCACACATAGATTACCAGTAGCCACTGGACCAGACCATGTTTTATAGGGAAAATGCAAAGTATTTTAATTTCAATTACCATAAAAGTTGCCCTGTAACAAAAAAAATTCAGTTCCATGAAGACTCTGCCTCATTGAATAGTGGTGTTGGTCTCACTGATAAGAATTGAGCTACGTCTTCTGTCAGGTCAGCATGAATTGGTCTTTTGCTTTTGCTGGGTCAGTTGAATATACCTTAATTACATCCTCCAGGATCTGCTGCCAGGTCACATGACTGTACTAATCATGCAATACTGACCATTTGTCATGTTATGCTATTTTCTTTGCACATGCAAATAAAAATATACAGTGCATGGATAAGACTTTTGATTTGGTTTATGATTCCGAATATGTCTTTGATAACTTGTAGACTTTCGACACTTAAGGTGCATCTCTAGAAACCTTTGATGGAACAATAACATTAGACGTTTATCCAGGCTAGAGTCGGCTATGACTTGGATGGCATGTGATTAACCCCTCGAAAAGACAACACAATTTCAGTTAAAAATTTCCAAGATCATGCTCATGTTAAGGCTAGAAAAGTTAGCCACATCTCTCCAAACCACATATTATGTTAACCACATCTCTCCAAACCACATATTATGTTAGCCACATCTCTCCAAACCACATATTATGTTAGCCACATCTCTCCAAACCACATATTAGGTTAGCCACATCTCTCCAAACCACATATTATGTTAACCACATCTCTCCAAACCACATAAACCACATATTATGTTAGCCACATCTCTCCAAACCACATATTATGTTAGCCACATCTCTCCAAACCACATATTAGGTTAGCCACATCTCTCCAAACCACATATTATGTTAACCACATCTCTCCAAACCACATATTATGTTGGCCACATCTCTCCAAACCACATATTATGTTAACCACATCTCTCCAAACCACATATTATGTTAGCCACATCTCTCCAAACCACATATTATGTTAACCACATCTCTCCAAACCACATATTATGTTAGCCACATCTCTCCAAACCACATACACTGTATTAGGTTAGCCACATCTCTCCAAACCACATATTATGTTAGCCACATCTCTCCAAACCACATATTATGTTAGCCACATCTCTCCAAACCACATATTATGTTAACCACATCTCTCCAAACCACATATTATGTTAGCCACATCTCTCCAAACCACATATTATGTTAGCCACATCTCTCCAAACCACATATTATGTTAGCCACATCTCTCCAAACCACATATTATGTTAGCCACATCTCTCCAAACCACATATTAGGTTAGCCACATCTCTCCAAACCACATATTATGTTAGCCACATCTCTCCAAATGACATATTATGGGAAGGATTCCTCTGCATAGACTGACATTAGCATTGCAATAAGAATCAGATTAACTTCTGAAATCAATAACAAAACAATGCTAATACAATTAAAATAATTTATAAGATGATTTAATTCACCAGAGCTCTGGATACATAGAGGGGATAAAAGAACAAATAATATACTACTGAATATTTTCCCTATCCTCCACCACATATTTTTAAAAGCTAGGACTGAAATGATACACCTGTTCTGTGTATTGATACATATTGAAATACAAAAGCTATGATACAATACATTATCAATACACTTATCAGCTTGAAGGTCTTGTCATCTTTACCAGTGGTAGGTTGGTGCTTGTATAAGATGTGGCAACATAATGGTCATATTTCCAGTATGTAGGTTGCAGACTGAATTATCATCATTTTAAAGGCCATCCTCATCAATGACAAGATAACAGAAATGCTTCCAAAGAGACTGCCTGCTCTGTAATTCTGAAAACTTTTTAGGCCCTTCAAGCTGCTCCACTTAATTGGGTGCATTTCATGCCCATTGTTTTGCATGAATGCTTTAAAAATGTGTCTTGTAACTAACCTTATGCATTTACTTAAGGCATTATAATGTTAAGCTAAAATAATGCAATTTCTTGGTGCAAGGAAAATCTGGTCTAGAATAGGTCTGGGTGCAGGAGTGGAGATAACAAACAACTGAATCTATTACACTTTACTGTTTGCAGATGCAGACATCTGCCACAACCACCTGCACTTGATACTGTCAGTAAAAGACTGCTCTAGTGGTTAGAGCATCCACCTCAGATGCAGGAGGTGGTGGGTATGAACCCCATCTGAGTCATACCAAAGGGGGACTTAAAAATGGTGCAAAGAACTCCCTCACTAGGTGCTCAGCATTAAGAGGTTAATGTTAGGACTGTTTGGCTTGATGTCAATCTTGTTTCCCATGTACAATTTAAATGTTTTTCTGATCATTTGGTAGCCACTTTTGAACAAAGTTTCTCTGTTTCATTGAGTCATCTTGGCTTGAATGCTTGTACTTTAAATATGTTTTAAGCTACATTCAGTTCTAAATGGTGGGCATATTTTACTAAATTGTACACTTGAAATGTAGTTCTCCAAATTCAACTTCAATTCAGACAGACAAGATTTGAAGCAACAGCCAAACTTCAGATCTGTTATCAGTGGTTAAACATGCTGAAGATTGTTTTAAAAAATTAGCTCAGAATTGGCTAATATTAAAACCATGCAAAAATGTCAGTTTGTTTTAATCTGTTGAAGGTGATTGGTTATTGTGAATAGTTTTCCTTTTGTACAGGCAGAAATGAAGGCCTCTGACCATTAATGTTCACTCTGATGAATTATTACACTAATTTGTATAGGTAGGAATATTTACATAATGATTCTTTTCTTCATGTATCAATATGGTAAATTATTGATGCATTATTTCACCCCAGTGACAAAGTTAGGGATGGGTGACAGCCTGTCTCCTCTTACCAGCTCAATTCTGGCAACATCACTGCTATCACCACCTAACTTATGTGGGATCATCAAAGCTAATATTTTTTCTCCAATGTTCCAAGAACAAGACCAGACCAAAAGAGAGATAACATATATTTCATTAATTTCAATAAGCTGTGTATAAATAAAATGAGAATGTGCTTATTATGGAGTTTTCACAATCAAATGAAGTGTATGAACACATAAAAAAATAAACATTACATTATTGATACTCGAAACAGTAATGCAGTTAACATGTATTAAAGTGGTTTGGTATCACTAAAATATGTGAGTTGTCCTGACATGTTTGCCTGGGTATCATCAGATTATTAATTAAGAGCACCGGCTATCAACCGTTAATATGTATGGGGGAGGGATGCAACAATTATTACTTGACAGCCTGAGGCCAAGTGGAAGAATACTGAAATGATATTGCCATTAGGAAGCTAATTTAGGTGTCATATGGAGATGCAGGGACCCTATAGTAATCACCTTTTATGTCCATGTCAGTCCATCTATGTCTGTAACCACCAGGGTTTTACAACTCATATGTGTCTTCAAATATTTGTTATGTGAATTGCATATTACACATAGATGCCCTTTTGAAAGATTCATTTTCTAAGGTTTTTTTTTTGATGGAGTTATTGCCCCTTTCCACCACCTTTAAAATCTCTGCTACAGTAGATTCTTGTATTTAGCTTAACCCGTGATCATTTCAACATACTCGGATGCAGTTTGGTTACATTGTCTCATAGATCAAGATATATCATTTAGAGGTTTGTGGCTGCAGCTCCACTTTGGCTACAGCTATGGCCTTTGACATTCAACATTATATCTTTTTGTGGAATGTTGCTTGTAACCAGTGCAGCTCAAAAAACCATTAACATCATTTGATGGAATTTCAAGAGTTGTTGTATATTCAGAATACCAAATGATTATTTCATAACATATTTTGGTACTACTGGCAGAGTTCAATTTAGGCTGAACTGTTGACCCTTATTTTCTCATTGGGGCAAGAAGGTAACTGCTGTTGTGCCCAAGATGCATAAAATGAGTACATCCCAAGCTAGCATACTAAATATAGTACCCTCATTGCCAAAGACTAATCGTTTTCATTGGCTTTCAGAAATGTCTCACTTTGATTAGATTGGGCATCAATCACACAATCAATGATCAAGGATAGAAAAATGAGAGGATGAACTCTTCAACAAAAACACTACAGTAACTGAATTAATTTCCAAAGTAGCATACCCTATGGAAAAATATAAGGGAGTAATTTGTGTTTACAGTTCTTGTTTTGATATTGAATTAAATCAATAGGTATGGAAAGTGAAAACTGGAATAGGCAATTGAAAATTGGAAAATCATGTACCATTTGGCAAGTATACTTTCAAATTTTGTTAACTATTCTGACAGCTGAGAAAGAATAAAATGTTAAACTTGCATCATGAGTTGAATATTTATTCTGCAGTAGAAATATTGACAGATGCATTTGAATTTCAATGACATACAGTTGACTCAAACAATGTGGATTATTCATAACATTGCATTATGCCATTGAGGAAATAAGTGCTCTTCCGAACCCAAAGACACACTTTTACAGCCAAATCTGGCAAACCTGCAACCCTTGGATTACATGTCAGATGTGTTCCAATTGAATTACAGATCTCTATAATTTGTCTTTTAAGTATTTGAGCTATGGAGATCGAATTTTCCTGTATTTTATGACTGTCCACTATTTTCAGATTCTGGATGCTGTGAAGGAGGAACGTGTAAGCTTAACCACAGTTCTTACAACCCATCATCACTGGTAATTATTTCATTACAACATCAACCTGCTAACACCTGTGGATGTCACTATGGCAATGCAAAAATCTTGGTGTCAAAAACTTTATTTCACCTTTATTAGCAGCATAATCCTTTGATATAGGTACTGTATATACTTGCTTGTAAGAAGAGCCCAACTTCAAATTGCATAGACCCATAATGCACATAATGGGGTCTGGCATATCAGAGTCGGTGAGTTTGTTTTAGTGACAGCTCCAAACGAAGTGTAGAGACCCAGATCTATGTAACGGCAGATCTGGATCTGTGCAGTTTGCAGTTGGACTTATAAAAGAATATTTATAAGAGAGTATATATTTATATATATGGTTGTTTATATTTGATTAATCTTTTTTCAATAAGTATTTCCTTATTGTATACTAGGATTGGAAATATTAACATGTTTTCATTGACACCCACACTTTGATATTCATAGATTGTACCAGTTTGTTTTAATTCCATTTGAATTGCATTGTTAAAAATATTCAGAAAGTGTTAAAGATAAATATTGTAGCATGTTCGTGTTTTGTTTCAAGTAAGGGAAAGAACTCATTAGATAAGGCATATGAATAACTCTTGACCAGATGTCCTCAGCATAATCCAACGTGATATTAAACTCTTTCTTTTTGCCAGCTCAGACTGAAACACATAGTTTCATATTTTTTGCATGCATTAAGACTGTATTTTTTAATATTTGTTTATTTTTAGACATTGAATGAAAAATGTTGGTCACTTTTTTGGAAGAAAAACCACAGAGAAACAATACAGGTGTATTGTGATGTTACCACAAACAACAGACGGTCTCAGAAATTACTTTGTTGGATCTATAATTTATTTTATTTCACTTGTAATATTTAATGAGTCATCAAATAAATATACAACTTACATTATACCAAATATTAATTTATGGTGTCTGGGTTTGTACTGTTTTATTGTGGTACTCCATGGATTATCTCCCCTTTACAAGGCTAAAAACAAACAAACAGCAGTTGTTAATATGATGTTGGAAGTATCACTGATTTTTTTTTTTACTAACCAGCCAGGAAATTCTTACAGAGAAATGGGCAAGAAGGGCATGTTTCAGGATAGGTGCGTTTATGTTTTAAAACGGGTCAGTCTCTTCTGACATAGTATTAATGCAAGGCCTAGAACAACATTTAGTATCTTTCAGATGTAGAAACAGGCTAAAGTATAGCCATATAATCAAGATGATTTGGTAAAGACAGTGGATTGAACTTGAATGGCAGAGATGAGACAGTAAGAACAAAAGGAGGAATTGCCATATGCTCTTTATGTTTGTTTGGAGCAATAATTTTTAAGTTTGCATGTTGGATTTTTTTTATTCACTTTATAAAGATGGCATAACAAGAAAATAATTAAGGAAGAAACCAGAATAAAAATGTTAACGTACAGTTGTAATTTCCATTGAGGAAATAAGAGAAAAAAATGAAGAGATGAGGGTACAGTTTGAATGATGGTGCGACTAAATTGTACGTGTACGGTAAAATCAGCATTGAGACCTTAACCTGTCTTTTGACATAATCGCTTAGATGGATAATCTGGCAAAAGAGGTCATTACATCATGGCATAAAATTGATCTGTGCATTAGAACCTGGCTTTACATGACAATTGATCTTCCAAAACAGTAGTCATTAAATACAGGTTTGAGTATTGTAAGGTCTCTTCTATATTCCACTTGGAACACTATAAATCCCCACAGACTGTTTCCAAATACATTTTTATTAACTTTATAATTTGTATGTATCATACTATTTTTTGTACACTA
Organism: Unio delphinus; assembly: GCA_029339505.1. Lineage (NCBI taxonomy): Eukaryota > Metazoa > Mollusca > Bivalvia > Unionida > Unionidae > Unio > Unio delphinus. Next base: position 16,250,399 of record JAQISU010000035.1, on the reverse strand, counting down.
ATTGATGCAAAGGACTCATTTTGAATAATATAAAGTATTCAGATTGACATTTGAGTTCACTATGTTGAATTACTAAAAATTCCTTAATTTTTTCTTCCATCTCTTCATATTGACATTTTCTTTCTCTGCAGGGATCATGCTGGAGGAAATGAGGAACTGGTCAAATTATATACTGGTGGGAAGCTGGAAGTTTGTGGGGGAGATGACAGAATTGGAGCCCTAACCCGCATAGTCACCCATGGCGATAAGATACAGGTACCCACTTGATTTAAACTTTTTTGTCACATTAATCCACACAAAAATTATCTCAGATTAATTAGAATGGCATGTATGACCAATGAGACTATTAAAAGGGGTGTTTTTAAAAGTATGTCTGACACAGACATATCCTTCAATTAATGCAAAGTATTACCCTCTGGCCCTGAAAATAAGGTCACAGTCACCATGTCTTGGGACTCACATGATCTAAATATCCAACTTGATCTAATTTTGTTTAATATTTGTTGGCTATCGAAACAAGTGGGGGAACTGGTCAGATGTTCTGCAGCACAGTGCCTCAATGACCATACAGGGTCAAGAGACTGATGATGATTATATTGCACATGTGTAACAGACAGACAGGCAACACAAGACCAGTATGTCTATCATCTTTATGGCAGGAAAGACATAATCACTTACAAGTAATTAGTCACCTAATGATTCATCTTAGAGAATTATTGTTAACTATACATTCATCACAGTAAAATGTATATCTTGATGGGACACTTTTTTTTCTTGAGCACCCGGATACACATGATTTGATACTTGTATTGCTTTGAGTGTCTGGATAAAGATCTAGAGCTGATCTATCACCTGTCACATATTTTACAGATTGGCAAGCTGAGCATTCAGTGTCTGTTCACTCCCTGTCACACTCTAGGACACATCTGTTACTTTGTTGAAGGCGAAGGTGGCGAACAACCAGCAGTCTTTACAGGTATAATCAGTTTAAAGCCATGTGTTACTATTAAGATAAACACTGTCTAGTTATTATTCAATAATAATTTAATTGGGCATTACAATCTGAACTTGTTATTTATATCTTTCATAATGTTGACAACATGTCACATATGTAACCAGTCTGCCAGTCTGTTTTTTCAACCTATGTGAAGTTTCTGTTGTTCATTGTAGCCAGAACATTTCAAAACATTATAAAGATGGTTGCATTGTTCTGTGTTTGGTTCACACAAACTAACTGCTATCATCCTGTAAAATAAATTAAGTAGCCAATTAAAAGAACTGTTGTTTCAGAAATGAATGAAATGATGATATGCACATTTTATTTGAGTAATAGTTTATTGAGGGGTGTTATAGTTTGGGAAACACTTTACCTAATAGGTATTGGGTCAGATTCCACTTGATCATAGTTTAATAATTTGAACAGGATTAGATTTTTGTATGCCTACCTTAAGACATAACATATCCTTCATCCAATTTCTAGCTGTTACTTCTATGCCAGGGGTGGCGAACCTATAGCATGTGTGCCCAAAGTGGCATGTGAGATGATTGTGCATGGCACGTCATTATGCTGATATGAAACAAATTATTCATCTTGCTAAATCATTGAAATCTCAATTTAGTATAATTGCTACTGTAAACATATTTTAGAAAGGCTTAACTGATATGGAAGAAGTCTTATCGACCTACCCTATCCTATTCAATCTTTTTTTTTACATATAATTTACTGACTTACTGTTTTTGCAAGGGGGCGCGGGTGCACAATAAATTTTAAACAAGATACATTCGTATTTTGAACGAGATCTCGCTAGTTCTAGACTGCCATGTTGTTGATTTTGAGAATTATTACAAATAATCTTTTAAATATAAGTCTCAAATGTCGTTCTCAAAGCCAAAGAAGAATAAGCTTACCGAAGAAGGAAGTGGCCGAGATTTCCAAGAGTGGTGGACTCAACGATATGGAATGGTCAACAAACGGAATAGGGCCTTTCGTGTCATGTGTTCGGAAAGTGTTGTTGTCGAACATCTTCAGTTAAATGTCATTATGAGAGCAATCACAGCTGGCTTCTTGTCAAAAGCGAAGATGAACAAAAAGAACATATATCGCGCGAGATAAAAAAAACTAAACTTACAAACCAGTTCTTTTGCTAAGTTTGTTAACAGTACATCTAATTTAGTGGCTGCGAGTTTTAAAGTTTCAAAAATCATAGCTAGGCATGGCAAGCCTTTCAGCGATGGTGATTATATAAAGGAATCGTGGTTAGAATGTGCATCTTATTTGTTTGAAGACTTTCCAAATAAAGACAAAATTATTCAGAGAATGAAGGATTTGCCAATTAGTCGAAATATGGTCAAAGAGAGAGTTATTAAATTGAATGCTAATATTAAAGAATAAGTAAAAAAGGATATTAATTCATGTCACGCCTACTCTATTTGCCTTGATGAAAGTACTGATGTGACATCGTCCGCTAGGTTGTCCTCGTTGCTAGATATCACAAAGATAACGAAATGCATGAAGAAACAATAAAATTATCAACTTTATCGACAACAACAACAGGTGCAGATTTATTTAAAACTTGTGACTGAACTTAGAAATGCAGGTGTAGATATAACCAAAATAGTTTCTGTAACAGCTGATGGTGCTCCAAGCATGACTGGAAAAGACACAGGTTTTGTTACATTATTTACAAGACATGTTGGGCACCCACTGTTAACCTTTCACTGCATTGTTCACCAGGAAGCCCTATGTGCAAAATCCGGCTATAAAGGAACTTGAAGTCATTATGAAATGTGTCACAAAAACTGTAAATTTCATTACTGCACGTGCTTTAAATAACAGAAAATATGCACAGCTGTTAAATGAAGTTCAATCAGCTTACTCTGGTTTACTAATGTATAATAATGTACATTGGCTTAGTAGAGGTCGAGTTTTGGAACGTTTTGTAGAATGCCTTGATGAAATTTGAATGTTTATGGATGATAACAAATGGAAATGCTCAGAATTAACTGATGTTGACTGGCTCAGCAGACTAATGTTCTTTACAGATTTTTCATTACATCTAAATGAACTTAATACTAAGTTGCAAGTGTGCGGAAAAACTGTTGATGAGGCATTTGAGATTGTGAAAGCACTTGAAAAGAAGTTGAAGATTTACAAACGTGATCTTGAGAAAAAAAGAGTTTCACTATTTTAAGAAACTTGAAAAATTGTATGCTGATCTAGAAATTCAAGAAACTATTGTCAAAAATTCTCAGATGAGGCTGTTTTTCGAGATAATTGATGCAACTCTTGAACAATTTTCGTCACATTTTGAGCAGTTCAAAATATTCAAAGACACTGCAAAATTTATAAAATATCCAGATAAAATTGATTTTGAAAATCTAGATCTGGCCATGTTTTCTTGGATGGAATTACACGATTTTGAAATGCAACTTGTTGAGTTAAAGTCCAGTGCAATTTGGAAACAAAAGTTTGTTCACTTGCGAGTGCGACTAGAAATAATTGAATGTGAGAGGTTAAATGGATCATTAAAACTGATATCGGCTAAAAATGAGGTTCTCAAAGTTTGGAATGACCTGCCTTGAACTTTCAACTCTCTGATAAAAGTAGCAAGGGCGATTTTGTCAATTTTCTCATCTACTTACTCATGTGGATCGTTATTTTCAACAAAGAATTACATAAAATCGAATACCAGAAATTGCTTGACTGATGATTTGAGTGCAGCTTGTGTATCTTTGAAGAATACAAATTCTACTCCAGATATCAAACTGTTATCGTCTACCACACAGCAGCAAAGTCACATTGATTGACTTGTCTATGACTCCAATATCGTAAGCTAGGCTTAAGTCATGAAATAACAATAAATGCTTTATATTGTAATTATAATTTTAAGCTTCATTTCATCATAATAAAACATTTTTAACAGCTACTGGTGTATGTAGTACCGGTTGAAGAAAAACAGCAGAGTATAATTATATTTATTTATGGTAATTTTATTATGGCATTATATATGTAATACCATTCAAAAATCACCCTACGTTTTGGCATAAAGTCAACACATTTAGTTTTGGCTGGGGCTTTGCCCCACACCCCTGCCTGAATAGCTACGTCACTGGTAGGCCTCTTTGGCACGCAGCAATAATTATATTTTTGAAATTCAAAATATTGGCACACGATCTAATAAGGGTTCGCCACCCCTGTCCTATGCCATTACTCATGGCATTACCATATTTACTCTATTATAAGTTGGTCTATATAGTTGCTTCCCCCTCACTTTAGGACAGCAAAAAGAGAATTTCACTTTGACTCTCCTGTTATTTCAGATATTTTTTGTTGGTTAGGTCCATTTTCAAATGGTGTCGGGTGGTTAGTGAGTAAAGAGTTGCACTAAGGGGAAAAATAAACAAGTCAAACTGGATAGATGGATAGACAGACAAATGAGACAAATAAAGACAAAACCGGTGTAGAATAATTACATTTGTATTGTGTTGAATATGTACAAATAAATTGACATCTGTCTTCATGTAATGAAATCCATAATGCTTAACATTTTTAATCCATTTATGTAATAAATCCATTCATTGAATTAAGTGGCTAATACAAGTATAATAATCTTAATCCAGAATGATGAGATTCACAGTATCTCGTAAAACATTCATTTTAAAAGTAAGAAAGTAAAGTCACCATTTTTGTGATTCATAGTATCCTGTAAATGTCACTATTAGATATCATCTGGTTCAAAACCCAAGAATTTTTCTTCATTGGCAGAGTTATGTTGTTGTTATAGGGTTTAACGCTATTTTTCAGCACACGATAGGCTATACATGGCAGCCAGTATTATTGGTGGAGGAAGAACCCAGAAAAGACCATTGACCCTCAAGAAACTACTGGCAAGCTTTCTCACATAACTACATTAGCAGAATCTTAGACTCGAACCCACATAGACAGAGGTGAGATGGCAGTTGGGATAAATTATGATGTTATAAAATATAAGTGATTTGTGGCTCGTTTAAACATAATTTTCACACTTCTCAGCATTAAATATTAACTTTTAGTGATTCATGTCTATATCAATGGTCAACAAAATAAGATATATTTTAATACATACATGAAGCCATAAAAGACTTGTAGGGTTGCATCAATGCTAGGCACAATAGATAACTGTACAAATGTTTTAATATCATGTTCAGTGATATTTTGGAGTATTAATATATTGATAATTTGGGTGATTGTGATTGGCACTTCCTTCATACTGGTTTGTATCCGGTTGTCAATGTTGGTCCAAATTGGTCTTTTTAGGCGTTGTGGTTTGTTCCCTTTTAAATCGTCTAACACTATTTGGCATAGTATATTCATTTTATGAGATAAAGAGTTTAATTCTGATTTGAATATCTTCACATCAAGTGTCCAAATACTGAGAAATTCCACTACCAAAATATTTGTATAAGTGCGAATCACAATTCACCCGCCATCATACTTTTGAGCGTTTCTAATGTGTTAAGTATCATTTGAAACAACTCGTGTGTTTCCCTCACGCACTTATGACCTATACCCTTCCCATCAATCTCTGCGTAAGACCAATGGGTCTCAAGGGTATAAATACCAGTCGTGTGCAGTGTTTTGCAGATGCATTCTGACCGGCAGAGACTGTATATACAAGAAGAGAACAAAGAGCTAATATGACCGATGTATGTTTACTATAGAGATCGTATTGTAACCATATAAATCATTACAGATGATATAATCTTCCAAATGATATGAAATAAAACTACAATATATTATTCAGTATTAAAGACTGATGCTCCCCTCAGAATTAACAGTGCTATACTACAATAGCGTTGTGTAACAAATGGCATACATTTATATTGACTCTAGTGATACAACATTAATATATTCTGCTGTTATATAAGTGATGCATGTGGAGATTCAATCAGATAAATATATGAAAATATCAGTACCATTGCTACGGTAAATAACTACACATGTATAGAAGGGAGTATTCATTGTAATATTCTTACAGGGAGTATTCATTATTTCTGTATTACATTAACGTGTCATTTAGTTAGCTATAAAGAAGGAAAAACAATTCTAAATTTAAATTCTGAAGTATTAGTGCATTCTGGACCATAACAATACTAAATTCACTGGGAAACACATTCGAGTGGTATCGTTTTTCGTATGTTATATTATCCCATTTGTTTTGGGTTGTATTCTACCACTGAGAAATACATTAAGATTAACTGTTTTCAGTGACTGTTTGATTATGTACAATCTTAACTTTACCATGAGCCACATATTTATGTGATGAAGGAAATTTAGGTGTAATCAACTCATTTTGGGACCTATTTCAGAGTTTTGACTTAAACAGTACGATCTTATCTTGATCCATTCGTGCATATTGCACAGTTAATATTTACCATTACTAGGGTTTATTAATTATTGAAACTTAAATAGCTTTCTGTCTTGTGATTAAAATCCCATGTTGACATCTGGTCAAAACTGACCTTGTGATGAAATAAAGCTCGGGACGTTACAGCAGTGATCCATAACGGAGAGCGCTTTAGACCACTTGGCCACTCGGGGCCCCCATTGGCAGAGTTAACAACAAAAATTCTGAATACCTCAACCTTATAGTATCCCAAGATATACAGTCATTATGGTAAGATCAGATTTGAACTTTTTTGTTATATTTGGCTAATTAGATGACCCCTACTCTGTATTAATAATTTCTTTAGTTAAAAAGAGGTTGACTTATAAGTAAGTTTACGTGGTATATGCTCATATTTTTCTCCATTAACTTTTCATTGTCAGAATCATGTAGGATTTCTCCATATTATACTACTTCATACTGCACAAAATGTGTGCCTAAATATAGTATTGTGTTAAGACTTACTTGTTATTGTCAACAAACAATGTACCAAACACTGGGGCTTTTGATTTATTAGATTTTTCTGTGGATAAACTAGACACACACTTTAAAGTAGAGGTGATAAAATTGATAATGTGAATTAGTTCATTGATTCAATTAAAGAAACTTTCAACCATGCAGATAACTGAATTGATATCTGCAATATCCAGTGATGACTTTTTGACTACTCAGACATCGGAAATGTTCATAACAATTTGTAAATTGCATGGTTTGGATTATGTTTGTTTGTTTGATTAGGATTTTTAATGTAGCTTTAACAATTTTTCAGTCATATCGCTACAGTATCTGCTGTGAGGCAGTTTATAGTGATGTTTAGCACTGGGGCATCATGCCGCAGACATGTAGCATGATGTCCTGCCCAGTTACATTATCCTGACGCCATTCTGACCAGTTGGAAGAGTATCAGTTTTATGCCTGAGCAGTCTATCCTAAAATTTTGTTCAACAGTAATAAATGTTATGCTAGACCTGAAAATATAATTTGAAGTTTTTTAAATGCATCTTTCTAATTATTCAGAATAAGATTTAAAAAGTCAAGTTAGGTTTTATGACAGAATTGTACCATTTGGATGTGCCTTTTTCCTTCCCTGTGACATTTAATGGCTGCAATGAACTCAGAGACATATTTCCATTTCTCCATTTAGGATAATTAAACAGATCAACAGTCAGATGCTGAAATTTTAATTCTTGTCGTAATATAAATTAACACCACCTTAGGTTTTATTATTGTTGATGGGGAAAGGGCAATACATGTCTGAAAAGCATGCATTGAAGAGTAAGATAGCTAACATTATTAGTGCTAAGAAAGTTCTGATTAAAGCACTGGTCTAAGCATCTCTCTTGTTATTTTCATAGTATTTCCATTGTTTCAGGAGATACCCTGTTCATTGCGGGTTGTGGAAGGTTCTTTGAGGGAACACCAGATCAGATGTACATAGCTTTAGTAGAAATCCTTGCCAAACTTCCAGGAAACACAGTGAGTCTTAACGTGAGAGTTCAGTACAGACAGAATAATTATAATGGCTTTAGTTATTTCATTACAGAACTTATCCTGCGGCCATTGTTTTCTTTGCTTGAGCACTTTATTTTCTCTTTTAAGAAATGTACTTCTTTTATATCAGTACCTCATATCAATTGAAACAGTTGCTACTTTAGTATAGGGTGCATGTAAAAATGTTAGTAGTATATTTCCTGACACTTTTCTTGCCATACTTACAACAAGAATTCCCTTTGTCAAAATGTTTGTATAATATGTCAGTTATTTTAATACACATCACTTTGAGTCTACTGCACCATACTACACTGTTGTACACTGGATTACCAACTACTATATACTGCAGAGCATTATCAACAGTGAATTGAAAATGCAAGTTTATATTTAAAAAACTTAAACTTTATTTAAAAATTCATAAGTGATTAATCTTTTTATTATATTTTTTTTTTCCAAGCAAAGTTTCTTCTCAAAAGCTAAAAGAATCAAATTGAAAAAAAATTGTGATGGTATTATAATAAATTTGTTTACATGCAAGCCAAAAATATTAAAATTAGCTATGAGTTTTAAAAATTAATTGACAGTGGGTGTATTCAAAACATTGGTCTCTTGAATATACTGTTTTGTAACTTCCAAACTGTCCTGCATTCTTCAGAAATGGATTATCTAGATGTGTACATAATCAAGGACAAATAGGCAGAGTTACAGGAGAAAGATTTATTTTCAGTTTTATTATCATTCTTACCACAGTCCAAGTTAAGAAAATGAAATCGATCAACACAGTCTACATTTCAAGATTCAGCTACGAGATCCAGAAAACATTGATTGTCAAAGTAAAATTATTCATCTCCCATGAGATAGAAAAGACTAAAACTTGGACATAATGAAATGAAAATGTAGCAGAAGCCAATTTAAAAGATCTGGTAAATTTATATGTTTTGGTAATTATTTACAAATAAAAACAAATAGTGCTGCCAATGAACATAAGTGAAGACAGCTCTGCATGATGCAGTACACTGTTCTAAATTGTATCCACTGCTAATAATGATAGGATTGTTTCAAACAAATCTGTCCATAAGAATCATTGTTGACCAGGGTCAATATTTCTTGTAGTCGTGACATCTTCAAGAGATGCATTTTGTCAAAAAATGAGGAGTTTGGGATGCTATCTCATAACAGGGGACATGAAAGTAGTATTCTTTTAACATGAAACATAAGCAAATATCCTTGAATTTATAACCAGTGATAACCACCTTATCAATAAAAGAGTTTGCCAATGAAATACCAAATGAAAGTTGCAGTTAAAAATGAAAGAAATGCCCATCAATTCTGATTGGCTCTCATAAGTTATATGCAAATACTATGTATACAGTAAGTGAGAAGATATATAAATTCCTTACAGGACTCCAATTGGAGGTACTTTTTAACTCGTTGACCCAGTATGTATCAATGGCACTTGTGATGTCATTGACTTCTATGCAGGGCTTTAAAAAACATTAAAAAATTAGCTTGCCCTCGGCAAACTGATTGGAAAATTGAACTTGGCTTTTATAATTTGAGCTTGCCACAAAATATCACAGCTAAAGTAAAGTATATGATGTTTTAAGAAAATTAGGTTATTTGAAGAAAAAAAAAATATATATATATATATAACTTTTGTTTTGATATTTTTGTGGCACCATAAAACAATATGTCATTAAGGAAATAAGGTTATCAAAAAAGATACTTGCAAATAAAATGTGTATTGGGATATGCAGATAAGGAAATAAGGGAAAGATTTGAATGCAGATACAGATAGAGGAACAAAGACAGACATAAATGTATAAATTTAAAATAGATAAAAGTTTTGGAAATTAGTAGTAGTATTTAAGGTTTTAAGTGAAACCGGCCACAAAGGGTCATATGTTCACTATTTTACACTACCAATTAGTATGGTAGTGATTTAGATTTTCCCGTGGGGATGGAATGGTGCCACATCCCCACAGGCATTTATGCATACAAAGTATGCTATTTAATTTGGTCGTCATGTCGTACCCCTAGAAGGGGCTATTAAAATGAATGAGAGACCTAGGGGAGTGGGAATAGAACAGCCACGCACTCAACCCTATCAGCCTATCGGAAGCTGCAGTGCTAGAGGTGCAATGGCACCAAATGATGACTAGTGAAAAATGGTTTTCATGTCTACTCTTTTGCTGGTGTTGATGTCTGGCCGAGGAAAAGGATCTGTGAACTGGCACGCCCTAGCTTTATCAAATTGAGTCCAGTTGTTGCTAGTGGACACCCTATACCGATATTGTGTAAGCCACCTGTGCAATTGAGTCAATCTTTCAAGTTATATTTTTTCCTAATCATCCTAACATTCTAATTTCTGTCTAGTACAGAGTGTACATTTGGTGTGTTCCCCTATAAATTTTGTAAACTAGGTATGTCAAGTGACATGGGTAGGTTGGTCAATGTCAGGTTAAATGGGTTGTTAATTTTGATGGTGGAGAGCCAAAAATGATCAAGTTTGATTTTGAAGAACGACATTGTCGAATAGAGTTTCTGAGCCAAAAGGAAACTCTGTAAGTATAAATAGCCCTTAAAAGGGCTTTTTGATGGAGTGTTACAGGGTTTATGTTGGTGGTTCCAAACAAACTACATAGATCCATATCTGCTAGTGCATTATGCAGCGGACTGAACTGGATAAACGCAGATTGCAGCTAGACCAGATTTGTTCTAATTAATATATTTTGTATACGTTTGTATTGTCAAGCAGCTAAAATGGTATTTTTACCATTCTTAAAAGTTACATTTCTAATTTTTAGACCAAAGTATGTAAGGAAACAATTTTACTGTTTTTAGGGTGTATATGATAAGTACTTTTTTGGAACAGTGAACTCTCTCACTCTATCCAAGAATTTTTTCTGAACACAAAAAATTGTCAAATAACCATGTGTTTTTCAAAATAATGCTAATACAGAATACAAATTATTTCTAAAAAATTTCATCAACATAATTAGTTTGTGGCACATAACAAAATCATTTAAGAAGTACAGCAAAGCATGCTGACATTTTTTGCTGCATGAATTGTATATTTGCATCCTTAAAGTGACTAAATTAGCATAATTAAAAAATCATTCCTTCTTGGATTTTGGAACGTATTTGTACAATAAATCTGATTTCAAAACTACCTGACTTTTATCATCATCTTCATAACAATGGCTTTGTTTTCTATTAGATGTGGTGATTTCTGTTGTGAAACAAGAAAGTTTTAAAGACCCTTACGTTGAGGTGGGTTTTCTTAAACAAAAGCTTGTGATGGTTTTACCATTATTCAAAATTTGTTTCTTTATCACTATTTGTTTTGTAAGAAAGATATTTAAGTATCTATTTATATGAAAACTGAAAGACATTATATATGCCAAATAGTAAATGATATATTTCCTTGAGGTAGCTAATTTTGTAGAACATCAAGGTAGCAAGTTACTTACCCAAATTATTCTCTGTTACATGCCATAGTGTGTGGCCATTGGAAATGCATTTGGTTTCCATTTCCTTGACAACCGATAATGTGTTAAAAGTGTCAGCTAAAGTTGACTAGCCAACCAACATGACAGCAGCTTATAATTAAGTTTATAACACCATGGTCTTTGCTTCCAGAGAGTGTACTGCGGACATGAATATACAGTTGCCAACCTGAAGTTTGCAGCCCATGTAGAACCAAATAATACTGCCATTAAACAAAAAACTTCCTGGGCACAGGTAGGTAGTTATGGCATCAGAACCTGGTGTTGCTATTAGTAACACTCAACACTCACTTGAATCAAATAAATGTCATAATGCTATTTAACACCCTGCCACTTGTTTTTAATGTATTTACAGTATTTGTTGGGACTCCATATATGTTGGGACACAATACATCCATTTTTAATGTACTTTATTTTTGCAATGTATGTTCTGTGACATGACATTTCTTTTCGAGTTGTAAGTTGTGGGACACCTTTAAAATCATTTAAAATTAAATGTGAAAAAATGCACTCAAACTTAAATTTTGTTGAAGAAAGATGCTGTGAGCATTGATTGTTTACACTTTTCTTTCTAAGTTCAAATCTGCTAAGAACAAGTTCATTTAAGAATGAATATTTTGTGTAAATGAAATCAAGTCCAACTAATGTTCTAATTTTTGCTTCAGCCAAGTTTCTTCTTGTAGAAATGTTAAGGTTTATTTGCCGTTCTTGATGAAATGTTAAAGTTTATTTGCTGTTATTGATGAAATCCTGAGGTTCATTTGCTTTTCTTGATAAAATGTTAAGGTTTATTTGCCGTTCTTGATGAAATGTTAAGGTTTATTTGCTTTTTTTGATGAAATGTTAAGGTTTTATTTGCGGTTATTGATGAAATCCTGAGGTTCATTTGCTTTTCTTGATGAAATGTTAAAGTTTATTTGCTGTTGTTGATAAAAATGTTAAGGTTTTATTTGCTGTTATTGATGAAATCCTGAGGTTCATTTGCTTTTCTTGATGAAATGTTCAGGTTTATTTGCTTTTCTTGATGAAATGTTAAAGTTTATTTGCTGTTGTTGATAAAAATGTTAAGGTTTTATTTGCTTTTATTGATGAAATCCTGAGGTTCATTTGCTTTTCTTGATGAAATGTTAAGGTTTATTTGCTTTTCTTGATGAAATGTTAAAGTTTATTTGCTTTTCTTGATGAAATGTTACAGTTTATTTGCTTTTTTTGATGAAATGTTAAGGTTTTATTTGCGGTTTTTGATGAAATCCTGAGGTTTATTTGCTGTTTTTGATGAAATGTTAAAGTTTATTTAATGTTCTTGATGAAATGTTAAGGTTTATTTAATGTTCTTGATCATTACATGATTCATTTTGGCCAAATGACTTTTGATGAGCACAGCAGAAAACTTTACATTGTAGTTAATTTTAACTGTTTCCCTTTACTCTTGTTTGCACTACAGAGACCTCCAAAGTTTTCATTTGACCCCCAGTTTTGATACCAAAGTTTGTTTTTTACTCAGTCTAACCCCCAGTTTTGACACCAAGGAGAATTTTCACTCTCAGTCTTGCACCCCTAGGGGATACACTGATACAAGTTACTAAATTATAGTTTGTAATTGTGAATAGGTCATAAAGGTCAACATACATAGTGTAATAACCAAGATGGGCACACAAACTTAAAGTACTTATGTAAAACATGTTTTGAGAAAGAGAGAGTATGTATGAACAGTTGGAGAGAGAGATTTACAATGAGGCTACTGGTTGATAGTGACGGTATGGAGTGATAGACAAACATGCTAATTCTGAAACTGAAAATCTTATATTTACACAGCAGTGATATCCGACATAATCCAGGTACATGCTGAACAAACTTGAAAGTTGCTGCTACATTTAATTTAAATCTTCAAGCTGCCCACTCAAAATCATCTGGCAAAAACCAGTCAAACTTGTCCTCTTCACTGTCACTGCCATTTCCATCACAGTCAGTAATTCTTGTAACATTGTCCTCACATCGATTCATATTAATGTTAATACCACACTGTCACGTTGTAGAATTAAACCAGATTTCAAAGGATGAAATAGACCATCATTTAGTTTAGTGATAGGATTTTAGTTGAATTGTATTTGAGAGATTACTGTTTGAATTATATTAAATTGTTGATATTTAAATTTCAAAATTTGTGTATTCATTAATTTAACTGTCAGCACCGCTGACTGGGGGCTTTTAGCCTTGCATCTCTCTATTGTTACTTCAGTTTCTGAAAAAAATGAGCCAGGCTGGGTCTTCTATATTAATTGAAATAAATTGGGAGCACCCTACCCCAATCTGGGAAAGCACGAGAACCTTCACACACACACACTTTAAATGATTTTCATATCAGATATAAAAGATATATATTTATTTACTTTTGTGGTAAATTCAAACAATGACTTTATTGCTTGTTTGCAGGTATATTTATTCAACACCTGTGCTTTTAATTTTTGCCATCTGTAATTACAGTTGTTACAAACTGGCATCAACTTCTGCAGTGTCAATAGTATGCACAACATTAATTTGCTTTAATAGTACATTTTGTAACCCATGCAAGCAAAAAGATTATCATTTGCACTTACAGTGAATTTATTTTCTTTTTTATTGTTACCTTGGTTATAAATCATTCTTGGTTTTGTTCTACCTTACACTGTGTCATGCATGAATGGCAGGTGCTTTTCAAGCAATGGGTTGATATTTTTCTCACTCTCATGTGATTTTGCTGGATCCAGTTTTCAGTCTGACAACATTCAACTTTTTAAGATTACAGTACACAATTCATCTCAATTTTCGCACAATGACCAATGTGACATGTTGTCTGACAAAAGCGATAATGCTGTGGATGAATGTGCTACATATATGGAGTTCGTTTATATATTTTTACCTTTAATACATTGCTCATGATGTGCAAAAATTTGAAATAAATGATAACAGTACAAGGTTAGTTATTTCATTATATTATCAAAACTACTTTTTTTATCAGTTGTATTGTAACATGCGGTATGGGGATATGGGGCAGTTAAAAAATGTAACACAATTTATTTCATTTCCCAAGTCTTGAGACACATTATCTAGGTGAAAGGAACTCACCATAAGTTCCAGTACATGAAAAAAGTTATTCTTTTTTTTTGCCCCAATATATACGGTTGTATAGCATATGTTTCATGTCACTGTTTTCATGCTTACTGAAATAAGACAAATATTTTCTGTATTATTAGCCTTGTTTTTTTAAAATAGGAATTTTGTCTTATACATCTCATGCCCCAAATTTCGTTGCCTTGGGGCATGAGATGTATATCATCCCTTTGTGGACATAGTGATGTAGAATATATCCATTTGCATGTCAGTGTTTGATATCCTACTCCTCCTGTGGACCTCATGATATAGAATTCCTCCTTCGAATATGTTCCCTAATCACATTACATCAGGAATATTAGCCTGCCGCCTTGCGAATCCAAGCCCTACTGAAAGATCAAAATCGTCCTATCCTATTTCCAATAGACAAAGGGCAATAACTCTAGCCCATAATCTCCCCTTGGCACCACTAGATGTCACCAAATTTTAGTTTTGCTGCTGAACTATTTACATTGTACAGTTTATCCACTGGTTTTCCAAGACAAGTTTGCGTTCTATTGAATCATTCTTTATTCCTTTTGGATCTGTTCTGTGGATTAATCATTCTGCTTCAGGTTGTATATCTTCTAATTTCAATTTCTGCCCAATTTGAGTGATTTTGTCACCTTTATGGTCTCCATCCTTTTATACCCACATCACACTACACTATCATTGACTTCTGCAGGGTCACTACGAGTTACTGCAACTCAGACTTTTTTTTTGCTTACTCCATTTGTAAAAGAGTTGATATTAGAAAGTTTTTTACATGCTGCATTAATAATTTTTTGTTTGTTTTTCCCTTCTTGTGTAGTTCCAGTAGAATGGTCAACTAAATAATTGAAATGCATAAATTCAAAGCATAGTCTATAAGTCTATAAGTTTCGATTTTGACATTGATTTTTCTAATCTTGTAGTGGGGAATATTTTTGCATTAGTGAGTTAGTAATTTAATGCATTATTTATTTAAGCTTTTTTTCTCTTCTTATGTCATTTTAGCCGAATGACATTCAAATGCTATTTATGCAACTTCAGAGCATGGAAATCTGCCCTGACTCTTCTTTTGTTTATACTAAGTTTACACCATCTGTGATAATCAGCTTCTGTAATTTGTGATCAAAGGAATTCTGTATTACTATTAGATTGTTAGTCACATACTGATAATCAATAATTTATTTTCTTGTGTTGTTTGTGGAGAAATGTTTACTAAATGCATGAAATGCATATTCATTCGGCATTCGAGGGAAGGAAAGATGGAATAAGTCAAGGAGGACAACACAGTTCATTGTTGGTGATGCTGACTTATTAGGGAGTATTCCCACATTTTAGACAGCCCAGTGGACACAAGTCCCCCTGCATGTCCAAGAATTACCTTCAGGCCTGTAAGTCAGGGTGCTTGGGGTTTGTTCTGGATCCTTTACATCCACCTCCTTATACCACAACACCATTACTGGCTGTCCAGCAGTTACAAGCCATATAGCCATTGCTGACCATCCAACATGGGAGAAGTTTCTAGAGGATGGCCCATTTGATGTAAGTCTGCATCCCTGGCATGTGTGAGCATGGTATTTAGTCCTTTAAATATGGATGCATACTTGATTCATTTGAGCCAATACATAATAAAACCATACCATCGCTGACTGTCTAGTCATCACCAGCCATCCATCTTTTCCAACATGTAGACCATTTAATTGAATCTGTCCAGGCAACTATGATTTAGAGGGATCTTAGTGACAGGTCTGTCTAAACATACTGTTGGCAATATACCCTTACTATGATGGAGATTTAAATGAGAAATTTGTCTGTCCTCGGAATCACTAATACCAGTGATAGCTGGACCATCTTCTTTACCAACAGCTTCAAGGCCAACCATTCACATATTCAGATCCAACCTTGGAATGGACTGAAGTTTAACTTTCAAGTTGCCATCAATTACATTTATATGGTTTTGGCTACTTCAAAATGCCTGCCATTCCCAATTACTACTCTAAAGAATCAGTAGATCTTGAAGAGGAGGAAGAGACGATATTCTTCTGGTTTCTTTCCTAATTAGATAGACTTAAGGTGACAGACACCATCAGTACTGATCTCCCAATACTTGATAAAAACATAGATGTCGTTCATTTGTCTGCTTTTCTGTTGTATAAGGTGGACAAATGTGCTCCTTGAATATCAGAGCTGGTTTGGGATTTCATTGCACTGTCTTCAGTGTTGGATTTGGCTACATTGGCAAATTTCAGATTCATCAGATTGGGAGGCAATGGCCAGGATTACTAGGCTCATTGATCTCTGCTGCTCACCATACAATGGCCACTCCCCTGTGGGGTTGGGCCAATTTACACCTGATATGGTGTGTCACATGTGCCAGATCTCTCAAACGTCATCATACCCTCATTTTTTCAGATGGCCCTGTCTGGGTCACCATTACTTTTTTAAAAAGAAGAGAAAGCTTGGTGGCAAGCATCTCAGGAACTGCCCCTTCACCATACTGCCCAAACCCACACAGGTATCTGGAAACATTCAGCTCTAACCAGTGTGAAAGGGTGTTAAATGGTCTTAGGACAGGGGATATTCTCAGTCACTGAGCACCATTATTGATCCCTAGGAAGCTAAAGTTACTACCATACAAGAGATTATCCTGATTTCCTATCCACATACAGGGTAAGCATGTTGCATGCACTTTGTGTCAAGTCAAGTTGGAGGGTTTGATGGTTCTCTGGACACAACCAGGCTTAGTAGCTAAAATCGGTTACAAACCATTGGCTACTAAAATGTTGTCACTTGGCTCACACTTTTCCATTGTCAGTTCAATAACAGCAGCCATGCAAGATCCAGTTTGCAATTTCAGGCACAATTTTTGAATGCACAGAGGCAAGTCATTGCACAAGTAAATGTCTATTTCTTCCAGTAATAGTGTGGACATATGATATCACCTCTGAAGCCTTTGCTTTATGGCCAAAGTGGGTTGTACACTCGGTGTACTCAGAGATTAGAGTTGCTCACAAAGATTAAATCTCAGTAGCTTCAAGCTATATCTGCAAGCCTCATGTTTGAACATAACATTTCAATTCAAAGTACACCACTCCCTTGATAACTTGTGCACATTTGGGGTCCAAAATCAACGGCCATACTATCAGTGTGGCGCAAGTTATCGAGGGACCTATAATAAAACAAAAGGATCGATACAAAAACAAATGGGTGGGTGGATGGCAGATTTTTTAGTTTTTAATACTCACTTTATAATCGTGCTGTGATTAACTGTGAATAAATATCTCTTCATAACAGTGTAGTTTATATTTTCTTCATAGAGTAACATTATTTTCAGGATAAATTACCGTATATTGAGGAGTTAATCGAAAACATTATTCCACATGGTTTCCGTTCTATTAACATGTGTACCGCTCCACACATTGTGTATTACATCACTAACTTTTGTGCTGAATGGGATACACTCTTGTTTTATTGTTTGATCCAAATTAGACGTATTTGTTTAATACAAAAGATCGACTCTCTTTTTGAAACAATGTCGATCGATTGATTTATATACAGCATATATATTTGATTGCGGTAGAAGTAAAATGAAAAATTTGAAACAATGTAAATTAGAACACGATAATACATATGCCGGTTGTGATACACTGGACAAATGACTAGACTTTTTGAAAAAAAATCAGTTAATTTTTTTTGTTACTCCCTGATTTCACTGCCGTCAAGCAAAATCATCACTTGATTGATTCAATGCACAAGACATAAGTGATAAAACAACACAGGTCTCTTTTAATGGATTATTTTAGTGCAAAAAACACTTCGCCAAATTTATTGATCAAAATTAAGCCAGCAGGTAATTAGGTTCTCACGGAAGTAGCAGCAGAGAGGGTGAACAGACCAACTTTTTCGGCGTCAATTTAGCTAACTGATGTTCCTCAAAAATGCTGAATAAAACTCAGTTTACTAAACTGAGGCTTCCTTGAAAATATTTTAATCAAGTATTTTCATAAATTTAGCAAAAATTTAGCAAATTTATGAAAATTTTCAGTAAAAAAAAAAGACGCCAACTATATGGCGTTCACCCTCTCTGCTTCTATACGCTAACCAATTTAGCTATAGATACGATGATGAATTAGCGATATCATTTTTATATAAAATGTCAAACATCGGAGAAGCACAAATAACTAGATTAACACGAGAACGGTTGGCCGCGATTAAGAAATTTCTCCTGGTGAGAGATTCTTTTAGAGATAATTTGCAAGCGCGTCAACAAGCAAAAGAAGATTTTACCACTGATACTAAAGAATTATTTGCGCCGATAACTACGGCAACTGGGGAGGTTGTAACCGAATTACCTATAGATTCTGTCTAATCCAATTCGATATCGTGTTCGAGGATCTGATAAATTTATCATTATAAATCCGTGAGGGGTAGCTCTTGCGTTATTGAAGAAGTTTTAAATTTATTAAAATCCATATCACCGTCACACCAATAATTATAAATATTTTGTAATGTGTATTTTCCAGTACCGTTAAACACACATACTAAATTGCAATTTTCTCTTATTACACTCGGAATCTGTGCGTATTTTTGAGTTACATATATCACGTCGGAGTTTTTATGACGCCCTCGAGAAAATATCATTGCAGGATTTTTTTGTTTCTCCAACATTACATCGTCGTACACAACAAGATTATTAACGAATCCATCCAGATCTTCCACGGATGGAGCATCATCGATATCTGTGATAAATTCAATTACACTTCCACCGTAAGCTTCTGAAGCGGTTTGAACTCCTTCATGCTATCGTCGTTTAGACGTTTTTGTTTAACAGATACTCTATCGAGATTAAATCTAGGATTAATTTTCGATAATCTCTCAAACTCCTTCATATCGAGATTAAATCTAGCATTTTCCCAATGCGTAATTTTCGATAATCTCTTGAACTCCTTCATGCTATCGTCGTTTAGACGTTTCGGTTTAACAGATACTCTATCGAGATTAAATCGGGGATTAATTTTCGATAATCTCTTGAACTTCTTCATGCTATTGTCGTTTAGACGTTTCGGTTTAACAGATACTCTATCGAGATTAAACTCGGGGATTAATTTTCAATAATCTCTTGAACTCCTTCATGCTATCGTCGTTTAGACGTTTTGGTTTAACAGAGACTCTATCCCGATTAAATCGGGGATTATTTTTTGTTAATCTCTTGAACTCTTTCATATTATAATTAAAACAAGTATTTAAATAAAAAGTTTTTTATATAATGAATCATTGCAAATGGCTCATGATTGGATCAGTAACTATGTGTAACAAATCATGCAGAAATGAATTCTGTGGGTATCATATGCAAAGTGTGAGAAACGGTTCAAAAGGTCCTCTCCCATGCCTGTATTGTGGGGTAGAGGCAAATCACAATTATGTATCAATTGCGGTGGTAAGCGTTATAGAGAGTTGAAGCGTTATTATGACAAAAAAAAAATAAAAAATCCTGACTCTGTCAATGACGTCAACGACGTTGCCAACGGCAAAATCATAAAAACTGCCAACGACTACATAGAAAGATTTCTCAATGTTATATCTCAACCAAATAATGAATTAGACAAATAAGTATATTAGTATATAAATGAACCAAGAATTTCAAAGACATCCAGTGATCACCAACTACGAAGCCTCTCGTGATGGTGTTGTTAGACACTGTAGACTCAAGAAATCTGTTGGGCGGGATAATGGTATGGGATATTTGGGGTTTAATTCTGGAAAGAAAACTTATCTCAATCACCGTTTCATATATGAAGTGTTTAATGGATTGATCAAGGATGGCCTAGTTATTGATCACATTGATGGTATTAGGACTAATAATTCTTTATCGAATCTACAAGCTGTTACACAACACGAAAACATCAAACGAGGTGGGACTGGGAAACACTCGAAAAAAAATGCTAGACCAGTAAAATCAATTGATACTGAAAATAACACGGAGATAGTATTTCAATCTTTGTCTTCAGCCGGTAGGTATTTCGATATTTGCCCCCCCCCCCAGTACGACTTGTTGCAGAGGGAATAACCAAGACCGCTTTTTCAAAACGCTTCAATAATAGTATTCAATTTGTTTATGTATAAGTACGTAAACTTGCATTGTTCGAGGGAAGTAACTCCCTCAGGTATAACGCGTGCGACAAATCACCAATGACAGAGTTACCGTTGGTGAACGCGGAGGTAGTTTTTGATTGGCTGTTATAAATATCGACGGGATCCATGCTTTGCAATTTGAAAGGACTTTCAATCGTAAATCGCTTTACAATTTCAAAGGATTTTCATAGGAAACAAAATTAATCATGAAGTTTACAAATAATCGTATTATTTTTTTTAGTGTTTTTTACAAGTACTCACTAACACTAACAAGGAATTACAAGCACACATCGTTCTATTTAACTTCGTTGTAATGAGTGGTTATATACAACCTCGTCTGTGTTATGTTTGGGCTTTAGCCGAAGTTCAAGTGCAAACTCAAATCACACCGTCATGCGTGGTATGAATGTTATTATTGACATTCAAACGGGTTGGATTTTGGGGTTTGTTTTTGCACTTGAATGTAGAATAGCCCGCGTCATCCATTGTCATTGAATCAGTTCATTGTATTATACCATTGTCATTATAATCTATTGTTGTGCTGTCCATTGTTGTGCCGTCGTCATTCATAACCATAATCGTTATAATCCATTGTTGTGCCGTCGTCATTCATAACCATAATCGTTATAATCTATTGTTGTGCCGTCGTCATTCATTGCATCTGTATATAATCATAATCGTTATAATCTATTGTTGTGTGCTGTCTGTGCGTCCACGCACCAAACGTATCCTCTTGTAGGTCAAACACATTATTTGATGAGTTAGACTCTACTTACAGGGGAATACACTTCGTGATTATGTATATGTAACCGTTGGACGCCCTTGGTGTATATTTATACAACAAGGAGGTTCAAAACGGTGATGTGTAATATGTATAATCAACCGCCATACAAACTAGATCGTGGGGTTGATGTGCCGTCGTCATCCATTGTATATAACCATAATCGTTATAATCGCATTAAGCTTCTGGACATGCTAAGATGACCAACACCTTAGCGGGTCCATAATTCATTTTGTGAAATGGAAAATGGAAAATTCTAAAGATGAATTGCAATGAAAATCATAGATGGAAACTCTTTGAGTGAAAATCCAAAGGATTTCACAAATTAAACAAATATACTTTTTATAATAATATGAATTCTGAAAATATCAGATGTATTATTGTTGAAATTAACAAGCTTAAAGATCAAAATATTAAACTATGTTCAGGGTTAGATTGTGATCAAATAATGACCGATTTCGAGGACATGGAATTTGCACAAAACAATGGAAAATATGTACTCGCTAAGCAGTATTATCTGATCAAACGCATTCAAAAACTTATCCGTGAAAGTTTAGTTAATGTTGAAGACGTTAATGTGTTTGTACCATTATGTATGATCGTAGAAGATGTACGGAAACAATTAAGTTCTGAATACGAGCAAAGAAAAATTATCAATTGTAAGGTGAAACAGATAAAAGCTTTAATCGAGCAGGCTGAGTCCCACTCGTAGAGAGCCTCCTTCGTATAACCTGTACACAGGTAATGTGAAACTAGAACAAAGTTTGTAAACCTGTGTCAACAACAGGGAAGTATAATTGTATTGTGTGATTAATACCTGTGTCAACAACAGGGAAGTATAATACTTATGCAGTATTTTTTTTAGCTGAAAATTCTTTCAGAATTTCAAAATCGTGAAATTGCAAAGCAATTTCCATTTCAATGAACAATTTTAGAAAATGTGTAAGTTTTTTTTAAGATCTTCCACGGACAGGCATGAATGGGTGTATTGCATTATTTGATCACAGGTTAATCTCACCACAGTTATAACGTTTTGCTGAAGATTTAACATTTGATAATCAGTCAATAGAAACTTTTCATCGCCGAGGTTATCTATGACTATATCCACGTGGTATTCACTTGTTGTGAATACCTCTGTGATAGCTTGTTAAAGAAGTTCTTTGTCATGGATAGATACTAGCACGTGTTGATACATTATTGAAATTCTTTTCAAATTGAAATTGCAAGTGAAAATTCAAGGAATTTTTCATTTACGATTTTGAAGTCTTTTTAAGACTTTACATCTAGCGTTATTTATAGTGTTTCCCCGCGAAGGTCAATTAGGTTAAATTCTTGGTCGGTTATTGAAAAATTCATCCTGGACAGAAATGGATTAATGGGCTCAAGATAAGTCAAATTAGGTGGGTTTTTTACTATAAGACTTCCTGGTGATACGTCTGGAGAAAACGTGTACATGATATATCCTTGATTGGCGTTGTTTGATTTTGAAGTATCAATTGAGAAACTTCCTAAGATACCATCACAGATAACGTGTATTGCAATCACAGATGATATATCAACGTTGCCGGGAGATCTATGTTTGTTGTTGCGGTACACTGAATTCGTTGATGTTAAAATTGCTTCTGGCGGAATCAGTTTAAACCATAACGCGTGAATCTGTGGGAAGAATTCATCGATGATTTTTCTCATTGATGCTTTTAACGCTGGTACATCATACCCTGGAAATTTATAATCAGATATAGTTTTTTCATCTCTTAGCGAAAACATTCTTTTAAAATCTTCTTTTGTTTTTACCACATCAAGTAATGTTTTATTTAATGAATTCATATCAGCGATAATTTGATTTAGTTGTTGATGGTGTTGCTTGATTAAATCACGTGTAATTGTTACACCTGTAAAATTCAAATAATTTCCGAGAGATCCTTGAATAATATTTCGAAGTTGTTGTTGGTGAGTTTGATATAATCGCTTCATGTTGTTGAATCTCGCAGATAAACTATTGTACGTGATTGTGAAACTTTTCCTGGTAGATCTTGATGTAAACGTCCAAATTACAGGACCTTGTGTTATATACAGGAACTCTGGTCGTTTGTTATCACACGATATTGTTTTGGTGTATCTGCTTCCATTATTGTACGAAAGAAGCCATCATCGGAGTAATCTAATTGTGAACCACTAGGTGTATCATCGATGAAGTCAGCATATTTAGGTTCTGGTAATCTTGGGTGAAACGCAGGAAGACTATCTAACAATGCTTTGTGAATCTGTGGGAGGTAATTGTCGATGGTGTCACTAAGTTGTTTACGCATTGCTGGTACATTATATCTTGGAAATTTAAAATTGGGAATATCTTCGACGCGGATTTTATTAGCTGCTGCAAATTCTGTTCTCGATGAAGAAGTATAATTATCACCGAGAATATTTTCAATATTTAACTGATTATGAATTTCCATGTCGAAGATAATTTCGTTACACACTTCCATGTATTTGATGACATCATCACAACGTGGTTGAATTTCACCTATTGCATTTATTAAATAACTTAGAAATCGATGAAAATCATTGTTCATTAATCTAAAAATGTTTCCAACAGCGCTAGAATCCACCAAAGAACCAGGTAATATTGGTTCTTGTACTTCATATGTTAATTTAGGTATACCATCAACATCACGAAAATAAAAACCATGAAAATCTTTTTTCGTGGTAAAATAATCAGATTTTAATGGTTCCGGTGGTAGATCTTTTATGTCGACGGTACCCGGAATAAATTCAGGATAACCTAATAATCTTCTAATTGAGCTGTTGTTTATGTCTACGGCGTAGTCAGGTGAATTTACTTCGATGACCGTTGACAACAATGGTTCATGCCCGTGAATCTCAATGGGGTATTTATCAGGTTCATCCTTGATGTCAATTTTATTTGGCCCTGTGATTGCCTGGATTGATTCTATGATTGCATCATTGATATCTTCGATATCGTATACACCAGTTGGTAGATATATTGTATGTGTGATTGGTTCGGATTTTGTTCCATCTGGGTTAGTTTTTCTATACATGAATGTGAAACTGTTATTGGGAGGTTTACCATTGAACGGTGTTGATCTTACATTAGGCCAACTGTAGTAGCATCTTAATTGTGTTAACGCGATTGCAGATACCGCCAACGGAGGATGAAATTCAATGCTGAATTCTGGTGTTTTCGTTACCAGCGAGATCAACTTTGTTTTTGTGTTGGCGGTATTTGTTGCTATTCGTTGAAGGATTTCTTGCGACGATGTTGTCATTGTTATTATTGTTATTGTTTTCCAATTTTGAAATCATTGAATCATACAACCGTACCATCTTAGAGAACTTTTCGTCTGATATTATTTGATCATCAATCGATGACGAGATCAGCATTGACAATTCTGAATAAGCGTTTGACACAGTAATAAGTTTAATAGAGTAATCATTAAATTTACATTGAGAACACGATGATATTTTTTTTGTCATCGTGGTAAATACTCCTGTGATTGTTGCCGCCGCGGATATTATTACAGGGACAACAACTGGAGCTATCATTACCACCGATGATAGTATTATTCCAGCGCCGGCAATTACACCTGACACCGAGTAAACTGTTATATCTAACGCGGTGATTCTACGTTGATATTTTTTCTTTTTGGTTTTATATTCGGTGATTAACGCTTCAAGTTTGTTTTGAAAATCTTTGACGGTGTTATAACGGTATTCAAACACCGTTGGCGCCAATGACATCGTTGACATTTTATCTATTAACGTAGTCAACAATTCTCTGAAATTCCTTTCAATTGAAACTTCTAGTTTATCTGTTTACTTAAATCAGCTACAAATTCAACATACCATGTCATTGAAACCCTAGCTAGATTATTATCAGTGGATGTAATCGTGAATTGTTCAATCATATCCTTGTCGATGATTGTTGATAACGTATTATTGACTCCAGATGAACTCGATGATGATAACGTAAACAACGTTGGTGTCACTAACGTTAATCGATAAATTCCCTTTACGGCTGCAGTAACGTGTAAAATATTATTTGTAGGTGTCCACGTATATGATCCTTATTGAATCGTGTATATGTTGTTGACAATGATTTTTTTTTCATGAGGGATTTTTACTTTTTCAAGTATTGCTATCATCCTTGTTGCATCTGTTATGATGCCATTAGTGGTCGTGCTAAGATCATCGATGGATGTTTTAAGATCATCGATGGATTTTTTATTAATCGCGATTAAATCTGAAATTGATCTATCTTCGCGAATAACACCTAACCGGGAATTAATCGCGGTTATTTCATCGAGTTTGGTAATAATATTTCCGAGAGTTGTTTTAATATCATCTGGTTTTGCATCCTTTCCGAAGAACTTGTCGATGGCGTCATCAGCTTTTCTAAAATTTCTTCGTAAACTAGTAAACTGATCAACATGAGAATCAAAATCTGATTGTAATTTTGGTAAATTATCAACGGCTGCTTTTACTTTTGCGATGTGTAAATCAAGGTGTTCACGTGGAACACCAAAGAAGTTATTGATTAGAGTTTCAATAGCACTGATATCCTGTTGAAGCTGATTAAACTTGGTTACATGATCGTAAAATTCACCACGTACTTTAGTTACTTGTGATGCGGATTGATCAGTACTGACTTTAATGTCATCGATAGTTTTTTTTAATCCTGTAATAGCATTTTTTTGATCAGATAATTTTTTTAATTCATCTAAGTTTGCTATCGATGAAACAGCTTTGTTGATTATTTTTTTTACTTGTGAGATAGTAACTGATTCAGGAACACGTGTTACTGATCTTCCAAAAATATCTGCCATTGTTATATATATTTCTCTTTGTTAAAATCATTCTTGAATTACTTAGTAATTCGATTTCATCATCGTGTACTCATGGATGGCTTTATGAGGTAATTTAGGATTTGCCGAGATAATCATCAACGCGTTAAGAGTTTCTCGACCACATATTGGAGGATCTGTTAATGTCTGCGTGGGCAACGTTGAATACCAAATGGGGATTTTTTTTTAAATCATCGAAGTATATTTGACAAATTCAATCGGAGGTGGTAATCCATATGAGTCAAAATAAATAATTGACGTTGGATATATCGCGTAACAAACCCAATGAGTTCCAGGTCTAGTGTTATCATCAAGATTAATTATTCCAGTTTCTGGTATTTGTGGTTTTGCTGGTAATTGATCTTTCATGAATACACCTCTGAAATGCTTTATTGGGAGTTTTTTTACTGCGTCGAGTAAATCAAAATTTGACATGGGTAAAAATCCTTTGGATTTTCCTGGTGAAATTTCGTTGGATTTCACTAACTGGTTTTGTAGTATCGCGTGAATCGACTTCCTGGTAGTCTGAATCCCCTTCCCTTTTTTTGTGATTTTCCATTTAGACCTTTGCCAAGAACTTTATTGATAACAGTAAAAGCAAGTGCTCCGGCTGCCCCAGTTCCTAACGCTCCAAGAATTGCCGGAGCCGCTGACGCAATTAATCCTGGAATTGCAGCCAACAACGGGAAAAATCCTCCGATTTTTATCATATTCGCTATAGCAGCTGCAGATAGCGTAATCTGAACTCCCCTTTTTTCCTTAAAAGCGCTATTGAAATGATTAACCTGAGTTTTTGTCAACGATAGTTTATTTGATCCGCCGGTCATTTGATTATGTTTTAGCGTAATCGTAGTTCCACATTTTTTAGCTGAACTCGATTGAAGTTTTTTTATCTGACCAGGTGTCAATGTGACATTAATAGTGTTATACGACATTTTTATATAACACCGATTGATTCAATTACAGGTTTTCCACTGGTGCATCAATGACTCTCATTCTTCCACCACCACCTTCAAGTATCATAGATTTATCACTGACAAGAACAGCAACTGCCCTAAATCCATCAGGAGCAACACCAACACGAGCTTGAAATTTTACATCAACGGTCGAGTGTTTAGAAAAATCAAGATGTTGCAACGAAAAGTAATAAATCGGATATAATTCTTTAAAATCCACCTGTGATATTTGAAGTCCAGTATCGATATTTTGATCACGACCCATAAACGACCACAATCGATGATAAACTCGTCCTATTTGATTATGTTCGTAATCGATGATAAGATTTTCTACAGGTTCTTGTTGGTTACTTATCCACAATGATACTTCATTGACGCTAAATTTATCAAATATCATATGAGATCGTAATTGTAGACTGTCATCTGCAGCTGTCTTTTGAGTTCTATTTTGGTGTTGTAATACAAGAAAAACATGTCTTGGCGCGGAAATGTTTTTCGTCAATGCAAGTTGCCAAGTAAAAACTCCAGGACCTGGACTAGACGTAGTAGCTGTTGTAACCTCACCCCAACTCATCAACGATTTTCCTCCTTGGTCCATAAACGATAACAATTGAGTCTCAACAGTCAACGATGGAGTCATAACTGGCATCCACAACGCTAACTTTGTCAATGTTACAATATTGTCTGTTACAGGAGCAGGACCACGCCAAAGAGCATATTCATCAGTTGATCTTCGTGTAAGTGTTACAGTATGACTAGCACCAAATATCACTCGCCGGACATCTCTGCAAAATCCAAATATATGCGACAACGGAATCGTACATGAAAATCTACCATCGGCGTCAATGTTCTTTTTTCGTAACGCAAATCCTGCGTTGTAATTAGGATTATCACTCACAACAACAGGTTCAACATCAGCATCATCAGCAACAGCTGAAACCTTCTTTGGTCGTCTTAACGTAAATTGACGATGATCAGCGTGATTGGTAGTATCCTTGGAAAACATCATTGAATGACCAGCTGATTTAATAAAATCATCAGAATATCTAGCTAAACCTATAATTGTTGTTGCAATATCAACATCGTTATCGATGGATTCTATTTTAGAAGAACCAATCGAATACCGGGCGTTGCTAAATAACGCCATTATTCCGTTGTTGACAAACCCAATCCGGGTATCTTTAAGATTATCGCCGGCTGCAAATGGAGTATCGTCACCTTTCCGCAGTTGTCCTTCTATTTCGATGAATGCTTCACACGGCAAGAAGTATTTAGATGTATCATCAAATTTAAGATCAATTTGTGACTTTACGTTTGGATTTTGTGCTTGATATGAAAAATACTGATAATCGCGTATAGAATTATTCCTTGATACGGGATCATTTACTTTAAAAGCATCATCAATCTCATCCCGAAACATTTTATATTAACGTAGTTGATCTAAATGCTTAACCGCGCCAACCCTGAACCAGCAATTAATCTCAACCTCGTTTTTGCAAGTTTATTAATCGCACTGCCTATTTTCGGTGGCATTTGTTCCGTAGACTGTAATTGAAACTTTCTTCGTTGAAATCCATTTCCACTTTTCTTTGAATTTCTATTTCCACGTTTTGCCAACGACATAAGTTTTTCTTTTGCATCACCTAACATATCAAATGCCTTATTACCAATAACTGTACCAGCTCTATCACCGAAAACCCCAATAGCTTTTGACGCTATTTCCTTACCAACAGGTAAAATCTTTGGAGCAATTCTAGTAAATAATCCAGTGACAATATCACCAAGTCCATTTCCATACGTGAGCTTGTAAACCGGCAATCTTGAGTTTACAACATAAACAGGTCTTGCTCTGTTCATACTACGATGTACTATCATTTTATTTAAATGCTATATGTCTAATCACTGTAATAATCATCGGTAAGTTCATCGATGAAACTGCGATAAAATCCGATATCCATTACACGTCCTTGAAATAACCGTTGACAGATTTCAGTTGCCTCGTTAATTATTTCCGGGGAATTATTTCCAGCTCTTTTCCCTCCAATAAGAACTTCTAATCGCGATATATCATCAAGAACACTTCTTGAACAAGGTATTAAATTACCACCGTGATATCCCTCGCCGGATTTTTCTTCTTCAGGTTCTTCCTTTTGAGGATCTTCAATAACAGGTTCTGGTTGTTTTCGTGGTCGTCCTAGTTTTTTTGGAGTTGATTGTACACGTTTTCGTTCTTCTCCTCGTTCTTGTTTTTCTCGTTGTTTTAGTTGTTGCTGTTCTGTTGCTAGTCGTTGTTGTTCAGTTTCTAATAAACCTCGCTGTTGTTGATATTGAAAATCTTTTGTGCCAATGACAGTTTTATATGCTTGATATGAAGGATCATTATTATTAATTTTTGGTATCTGATTTTTAATTTTAAAAACCGCATCAGAAAACTCTTTTACATTTGAAATAGAACCTACATATTTAGGATTTAAATACCTATCCTTTTGATAATATCCTAGCGCGGCAAAATATGTTAATTTCTCTAATTTAGTTTCATCAATATATGCTAAAGTTTTTTCGGTAAATCTATTTCGGAGTTCTTGAACTCTATTACCACCGATTTTTTTAGGTTTAACCACAGGTTCAACAGGTGGAGCAACCGCAGGTGCAACTGGTGGAGCAGCAATAGGTTTAGATTCTTTTATCGCGGTTACAACCTCCCCAGTTGCCGTAGTTATCGGCGCAAATAATTCTAGTATCAGTGGTAAAATCTTCTTTTGCTTGTTGACGCGCTTGCAAATTATCTCTAAAAGAATCTCTCACCAGGAGAAATTTCTTAATCGCGGCCAACCGTTCTCGTGTTAATCTAGTTATTTGTGCTTCTCCGATGTTTGACATTTTATATAAAAAAGATATCGCTAATTCATCATCGTATCTATAGCTAAATTGGTTAGCGTATAGCAGCAGAGAGGGTGAACGCCATATAGTTGGCCATATAGTTAGCGTCTTTTTTTTTTTACTGAAAATTTTCATAAATTTGCTAAATTTTTGCTAAATTTATGAAAATACTTGATTAAAATATTTTCAAGGAAGCCTCAGTTTAGTAAATTGAGGCTTTATTCAGCATTTTCGAGGAACATCAGTTAGCTAAATTGACGCCGAAAAAGTTGGTCTGTTCACCCTCTCTGCTGCTGAAGTACTCACAGGTTTCAATGTGACGGTTGATTGACTCTTTTTCATGTTTTCATGGAAAAGAATATGCTGCAATTATAATGTTTACATTGAAACGGAAATAAAGGATTATAATGGGATTTTCACACAGCAAGATATTTAATTGCTGTTTATTTCATTATCTGTTGCCACCTGTTAGCATTTACCAGACATTTTCATTGATCGCTATTTCACCAGGCTGTTTATTTATGGCGTATTGATGACGGTGTATCAACAAATAAACCTGAACATAATGTGATATCTTATTTAGAATTTGCAAATTTCACAATATGGAATCGATCTTTATGGGCATTAATCACCATTTTTGATGATAAAACAATAAATGTATAAAGGTTTAATTTACCAATTCTTATCGTAATTTTTTCACGTTCAGCATATTTTGAAAGATTTTTTAAATATATTTTTTCTTTGGGGAATAATTGGGATCCATGCCAGACACCGTGTTGTAAACAGGTTCACGAGTTATCAGGGCACGAGTTATCGAGGGAGCGGTGTAATAGAAGCAGTTGACTGTCATGAAGAGTCAAATTTCTGGAGTTTATATCTCAAAGATTTTACATCTGGTTGGTTCAGTGGCGGCAGGACAGACAATAACTAGACCTTATTAGATCAATCATCACACCCTGTTAGCTTTGCTGGATTCTTATATGTAAGAGGATTTCAATCTTTATCTTATTAACCATATGCTATGATGCTTATGTAATCAGGAGAATGGGTTATCATTCACATGGGGAATTCGGCTTTTCTTCCTAAGAAGGATACCTGAGGTAGAGGTTGGATGCTTTTCTTCCTAAGAAGCATACCTGAGATAGAAGTTGGATGCTCAGCACCACTTCCTCATGTAATTTTCCTACTATAATGTGATTCAGATATGTATTCAAAAAGAAGAAAGAAACTTTATGAGTAAATTTTGTTTCTTCAAAAATACTTATTTAATCACCTTACTCACCTTACTCCCACCCACCCTGCCATGTGAATAACTTTGCTACTTCTCACTCAGCTTAAAACTAGCAAAACTAGACAGTGTCAAGGGAAGCTAATGGGCTAATAGACTGGAAAAGATTATTTTCATTTTTTTTTAGTAACGCTGTATTCACATGGTAGCAGATTCATATTCCTAATGTAATGTGATTGGGTAAATATTCTTGAAGAGTCATAATTTAGTTTAAAATTTGCTTTTTTTCATTCACATCTTTAACATTTGTTGACTTCTTCAACAAATGGACACACACACACACACACACACACACATATATATTAGAATTAGACCAAAAACAATAAAAGAAATCATAAATAATTTCCTTTAATCTTTCAGAGTCAAAGAGATAAAGGTCTACCAACAGTTCCTTCTGTAATATCAGAGGAGTTAGAGTTCAACCCATTTATGAGAGTTGGGTGAGTATTATACTGATGACAGATCTCATCATAGTAAGAATGTCTCGCCTATCTCATGTGAGTGACAATGTCTCGCTGTCTCAAGAGAGTAACAAAGTCTTACAAGCTCATGACAGTAACACTATCTTACTGTCTCATGACAGTAACATTATCTTACTGTCTCATGACAGTAACACTATCTTACTGTCTCATGACAGTAACACTATCTTACTGTCTCATGACAGTAACACTGTCTTACTGTCTCATGAGAGTGTCTCAGTGCCTCAAGAGAGTAATGTGTTACTGTTTCATGAGAGTAGCAGTCTGTCTCCAGAGAGTAACAATGTCTAGAATCTCCACTTTAGAACTCATTTGGTAAGCAAAAAGTATCATGTAAAGTTAAGTATTAGTTTATATTTGTGTGTTTGTGTGTGTCTGTGTGTGGAGAGAGAGAGATCGAGATGCACACACATACATTCAGTATATTCTGATTTTAAAACTATAATCAGATGTTTATATGGCTCAGTAAATCTAAATATGGTCATGTATTCCTAGTTTTATTGTTTTTATTTATTTTTCTGGTTTAACACCATTTTTCAGCACAAGATAGGCTATACATGGTGGCCAGTATTATTGGTGGAGGAAGAACCCGGAAAACCCCGGAAAGAACCACTGACCCTCAAGAAGCTACTGGCAAGCTTTCTCACATACCCACATTGGCGAATCCTAGACTCGAACCCACGCAGACAGAGGTGAGATGGCAGTGATCCGTAATGGACAGCTCTTTAGACCACTCTGCCATTCGGGGTCTTCCTTGTATTTTCTGTAATCAGTTTTGTTCTAAAATCCTTTAATCCTTATCTCTGAACTCACACCTATTGACATTCCCCAGTTCAACATAGCAGAATGTTTGCCATTTGCAAGCTTGTACTCATTATGATTGAGTGTTAGAGAACTTCATAATTATATGCATGCATAGAGAGTCTTTCCCAGGTTAATTGTCATAGCTGATTTTGGAGGTTAGACTCCTTTATTCAGTACATAGGTTATATATGTTAGATGGTGAAAAGTTAAGCAGTGAGGATGGCACATGAACCAGAATAAGAAAGAAATAATTGGAACAAAATACTTTTTTGTTAGTGCAACAGCTTGGCAAGTAATCAAGGTTTGGTAAACTGAAAGAACACTGTATTCAAGCAAATCTAACTAAATTGATGGATATATACAGCAAGCATTCTTTTTATAATATACAATTTACATATTTATTATTTTATATATCTAATAATATTTTAAAATTAATAATACCACATGAACCAATAAGCACCCGTACCTGCAAGTTTATCTAAAAATGAGCCCGTTTGGAGCCATATTATTAAATTCTTAAAACCTCAAAGCACCCATCTCTGAGACAGCACCCTTGCATAAACAAGTTTATACTATGAAACATGATGCTTGTCTGGCAGCTATGGTTCTAGATAGGGCATAACCGATTAGCATTTTTCTACTGATTTCCGATTCCGGATTTTGGGCATGAAATTCTTCCGATTCCGGATACGATTCGATTAATCGGAAGTTCATACTATCCGGTGGAATCCGATTTCCAGATCAAAAGTCAGTTACGTTGTGTTGACCATATTGGACTTTTCTGACTTATTTAACTTTATTAACGCACTATCGAATGATACGCAGTGTTAGACACGGTGCTATAGAAATTCAACTTTATTATTTTTATGATCCGAATCGGTCGTTCCTGCCTTGTTGGACTCCGATTAATCGGAAGTTCATACTATCCGGTGGAATCCGATTTCCAGATCAAAAGTCGGTTATGCCCTAGTTCTAGATATTTAGGACCTTTCTAAAACTAAATGCAAAAAGGAATCACCATTGTTGCTAGGAAAAACCCTTCTCTAGAATTTCATGGTAAATGTATTCTTCTATTATATTTTTTTAAAAATGCATTCTTGTATTGAGTCACTCCTTCATCCATGTATTCTTTCATTTACAGAGATCCTGCAGTCCAATCTCATGCTAACTCTACAAATCCTTTAGAAGTGATGGGCTTCCTCAGGGAAGAGAAAAACACTTTTTCATAACAGTTGTTTCCATATGCATAGATATACGGTGTATCAGCTGCAGTCATTGCATACAATTTGGGCAGAGTATCAATTAATTATTATGATGTGTAGGAAGACATTGATTGTTTTACAGTTAACTGATTGTTTAGATAATTGATGTACAGAAAGAACTGTAGATGCAGAAATAATTATATTTCGAAAAAAGTTTTTGTAATTTACATAAGGAAAGTATCCTTCTTAATGCTATTCTCTGTGTCTAATTAGAACTAATTAAAGTTAGCTTTTAACTGCTACTGTGTTAAGATGAGGCTTATTGTATCTATTATGTTTAATGTAATTCACATTCTAATTTCAATAAATGAGGCCAATTGTGTTGTCATTCAAGAACTTAATACATTAGAATCCTGTATGCCTGTAATAAACATTAATTTAGCAAAGCTCTGGAATTAAGTAGAATTTCATAATAATAAATTAATTTCTTTCTGCGAATTTTGTTTCCAATAATTCTGATAATGATCAATAAATATTATTTGTCTCATAAGTATTATTTTAAATGATTCCATTGAGTTTATTAGTCATGCTAAAGGCATATAGTATAATAATGCTTTTCATGTAGAGCACTAGTCTGCTCCCTTCAGCTGAAGTACTGATATAAATTTACTACCACTTAATGCAGTGGGATCCATGACTATGCATGCCTTTAATAGGGACATTGTTGTAATGATGGGTATTATAACAGGGACTGTGTTGTAATGATGGGCATTATTACAGGGACTGTTGTAATGATGGGCATTATTACAGGGACTGTTGTAATGATGGGCATTATTACAGGGACTGTTGTAATGATGGGCATTATTACAGGAACTATGTTGTAATGATGGGCATTATTATGGGGACTGTTGTAATGATGAGCATTATTATAACAGGGACTGTGTTCTAATGATGGGCATTATTATGGGGACTGTTGTAATGATGAGCATTATTATAACAGGGACTGTGTTGTAATGATGGGAATTATTATGGGAACTGTTGTAATGATGGGCATTATTACAGGGACTGTTCTAATGATGGGCATCATTATAACAGGGACTTTGTTGTAATGATGGGCATTATTACAAGGACTGTTGTAATGATGTGCATTATTACAAGGACTGTTGTAATGATGTGCATTACAATAGGGCTTTGTTGTAATGATGAGTCTTATAAAGCTGGGTGCTGTAGTGAGAAATCATTATCTTCAGAGTATTCTAGTGATGTGACAGTTTTACAGCAATAGAATAAAGCATGCCATTTTTTTCCATTTTTTTGGGAAATGTATATATTGATATTACAGACCTGCCATCTTGTACAATTTTGTCATTAGTCTTACAAAAATTACCCTTAAAATACAGACTTACAGCATACTATCAAAAACTACAGAAAAATTATCGTTGCTGACAAATCTGGATAATTAGTTCATCAGGGTTTCATCTTAGAATTAGTGAAATTAGGGAACCAGACTAACTTCACAGCAGCACCCCAGATGCTTAAAACTGCACCTATTTCTTCATGCATTGTGTCTTCAGAGTTGATCAAACTTTTGATTATAGAATTTTTAAGGTGAAGCGTCCAGAAAGTGATGCATGTTTAAGACGAAAGGAAAAAAAAGCTTCTAGAAAATTGTTAATAATCAACACAGAAGAATAAAAAGGAGTAATTAGATTCTTGTGAATTAAAGCTGGAAAGGACACGATTACATTTATTGGACATCACATACCAAGGATAGTATGTCATATGGCAGGAGATATGATTTTCATAGTCTTGTAAAATGGAAAAGAATTTCCAAGAATTATGTCAGTTTGAGAGATCACAACAGATCATTCAGCTGCATAAGATTTGGAACTGGAGTTTGTGCAACTGTACTAGCAGTAAATTAAGTTTACACACATGTTACAAACATTTCAGTTGAACATAATGTTTATCGTGGTTAAATAGAAGCATCTGAATGCAATAGAAACACTGAAACAAACTTCAATTATATCCTATATACCCTAGTGTATATCAGTTGCGTTTGTATAATACATATCTGTGACATTTAATATTAGTTATATAATAAATTAATATGTAATTTCAAGAAAATAAAAAGAAACTGGAAGCTTCACATTTTGGTGACAGTTTGAAAAGTACACAAATTAATATTAATAGAGTGTATTGCAATTTATACCCGAGTTTAATGCTTTAACTATTAATAAACACATTAAAAATGATTTATTAAGTTGATTATTAATTTTGGTTATTAATAATTACATTTTTCTTATTAGCTTACTCTCATACAAAATTAGTACTATAATTATAATATGAATCAGCATGCATGGCCTATAAACTTTACAATCTTGGTTCATGTGGCTCATGGGTTGAAGAAGATAGACCACCCTGTTCTAATATATACGTGTTTATATACATTGCATCGCATTATCAATAATTAAATTATAATGCAAATCTTATTAATATGAAATTTGAACATGATAAAAAAATATGCACAGTAAATGATGGCATATAAAGATAACTTGCTAGCAATCAAACATTTGGTTTGCGACATATGCGGTTTTGAAAATCATTTTGAAAATAGCAAGCTGACAGAAATAAATTAATAGCAGATAAAGGTTTATACATGGGATCGCAGAAATACCATGCAACTATAAGTTCCGTTCATTGCAATATACCATCACTAAAATTATGCTATTTGTTTGTGTTATTCTTTTTATTTGTTGTTTCAGTTTCATGATAAATTCAGCATCAAGATCGCGTTTTCTTGTTGTCACCCTGCTGTTAACTAATTGTTTCCTTACTATATCATTGCTGTTGCTAGCAATGGTTTCCTTAGTCATTGCGCAGTCTATGATACCCCTCCAAGATATTATTCTGACTCAAGATACTGCCAAATAAACTAAATTTCACCATTCAATACAATCATCAGCAATCCAGATATTAGTATCCACATTAGGTTATCCCTGTGGTGAATGCATCGTTATTGCATATCTTAGAGTCCTTGGAATATCATTTAGTACAAGAATTTGTTTTTCACTAATTCCAGGAATTTTAACATCACTATTTTGTCTTTGTGTATCTGCTGCTACATGTAGATTTGAGGGGCCCCAAGTGGCAGAGCGCTGTCCATTATGGATCACTGCCATCTCACATCTGTCTGTGTGGATTCGAGTCTAAGATTCGGCTAATGTAGTTATGCGAAAAAGCTTGCCAGTAGCTTCTCGTAGGTCGTGGTTCTTTCCGGGTTTTTTGGGGGTTCTTCCTCCACCATTAATACTGGCCACCATGTATAGCCTATCTTTGCTGAAAAATGGAGTTAAACCCTCAAAAAAATTAATTAAAAAAAAACTTATTTTCGATATAGAAAAGAAAAGTTTTCAACAATATAGATGTATGCTTTTTTTTTGAATATTAGTAATATAGTTAAAAACATAATTTGCAGACATTTATCTTATTTATCACATTACAAACAATAAATATCTAATCTATGACTTTGTTATCTATACATACAAGGAAAATACAGGGTTGGGGAGATTCTTGCTTTTGACAGTAAAAGATGAAATGTTGACCAGCAATAAGGCTTTTTTTCTTCTTCAAACCCCCCATTTGTAGAGTGTGATCAAAGCAATGGCATGTAAAGAATTACTTGATATATCATAAGAAAAGAACTGTGTTCAATATTTTATACTTTTTTTTATTACTGAATAGTAACTCAAGGATTGGTCTACTTTTATGGAGGCCATGATACATTTATTGGCGTGTTATTGAAGCTAGCATCCATTTAAAGTGGACTTATTGTTTAGTAGGAAAGTAAGTATATAGCTTACATAAAGGAAGTTTCTAATGATGTGTTGATTTTCATGGCATAATATGTATTAGCTTCTGGTAAGTGAGTGAATGGTGAATAATTATCAATTAAACACTGATTTACAGATGCTGAGCTGTTAATTATGAGATATTATCAATAATCATACTCTAATTCAAGTCAGTCATTTGATTTATACGTAGTATCATTTTCAGCGTATGATTTTAATCAGTCTACATGAACCCATGGTAAGCCCCCCCCCCTCGCCCCAGCCTCGCAGGTCAGCCTCAAAAAAGTGAAGTGTTGTATATATTTAATTTGCATAGATAGTTTTTAAAAAAATATTTATTACAAGAAAATCTGTATTCATTATGTAGAATGGGTAATGTAAAGTTATTCAACATCTTTTCCTCTTTTTCTCACTGAAAGATAAATATTAGGATTCTTATCTTAAACTGAATCAAGGACTTTGCGTTTCCCATTTTCTTTATTATAATTTTAGTAACAATTCTTCTAATCCTAACTAGGATTTGATCTTGTAAGATTTGGAACTGTCTAAAATTAATGGTTCCAGTATTTTATTTTTGTAATTTTAGAAAATGAAAATTGTTGCCTTGTTCGGGTAGAGGATATGAAATCTTGTTTACTGGGTGAAAAATATTGTTGCAGTAAGATCTAAAGAATATATCAGTCTTAATGTTGTTTCCACTATTTCATTTGGGTCAGAATTTATTGACTCAAATTGTTTGTTTACTAGAAATACAAAGTGCTCATCAAAATAATATTTCTGGAAATGGAGACTTGGAATTATTGTGAGATTCTAACAATGATATTTTCGTGGATGTTATTATTGTAAATCAACCAAAGACTGTTTACACATTGCTATTCAGGAGATCAAAAGGTACTCAACACTTATAGCATTGGATTTATTTTGAATGCTACTAAAGTGTATTCAGAATAGGACTTTCGTAAGAAATTCTAAAAATTAATTGAGATTCAATTCACAATACTGAAAGTTCTCTTTTACTTTTTTTACTTTGTATTTTAAGGAAATAACTTGTTCGTTGAATGTTACACATCTCTTGATGGTTTTCAATATTTTGTGTTATTTTGTGGACCATAGAGTCGTAACAGACGTTATATCAGGTAACTGTTGTCGTTGTTTCTCAATATGATTACTGATCACTCTATATTTTATGAAATATATTATAGAGACTGTCTGTGTGAGAATATATTTCACAAAAGACTATTTTCTTTTATTGAGAATATTTTATATTGATTGACGCTAAATTTCTTTGCAATGTATTGTGGGAAAATATTATGTCTACACTATATCTGGTAGACATTATGTGCGAATTTTTTGTTCAGAAAAAGTAAGACACAGACTTTGAGTAGGCAATCCATTATGGATGAAGTGAGCAGCAAATACACTAATGAAGATGCAATTAGCGAATATCGTACGTGCATCAGCAGAAAAGGTCACGAAGGATAAATGAGAGATGACATTAGCATTATGATGTACGTAATCACCAATGACACATTTTCGTAAGAATATGAAAGCTGTAGAAGATGAAAAAAATCTACAGGAACGACGCAGTGCTATGAGTTTTGTATTAAGATATTTCCAAACTAAGACTCGTAAACTATGGAATCAATAGACATGCAGTGCAAGTCATTATACGTTATGGGATGTAACTGTACATATGACGGTCATTTACGATTTGGTATATTGCTTTGTAACAATCAGCGTGCAGTGATTTAGCGAAATGCCGTATTAAAGAAAATAATACTCAAATACAAAAGTTTTGTTACATTAATCCTCAAATCAATAAATTTTGCTGTTACGAATACTGTAAATTGTATTTGCTTGCATTAATTGTTAGTCAAAGGTGTTCGACCGTGCCTTATATGCCTTAAATGTGGTTTTGGAGTGAAATCTCGTAATCAGTTTTGTTGACTATGCGAGTGCGAGTATGTTCGTGAGTGTAATTTTTTCACGCCGTCAAATATCTAAACCTATGAAGAAACCTTGACATTATGATTGTAAAAACACCAAACAACGTCGTTCAAAAAGATGCAGAAAATTTATTAAAATCAATTAGACAGGATTGAAGTGATTGCAGTTTCCGATAGTGTAAAAGTGTTTGAAATATTTATTGATGAAACTTTAAATTATACAATGATTTCCCGTTAATCAGTCGAGGCAACTCTTGCAATAACGTATGATATAATACCAAGTGGTATGCAAAAAGCTAACATACTTGCGTTATTAGGACCCGTGAATGAACCACAGCCACGTTCCCCATACCAACCATAGACGGATTTAACGACAACATGAACATGACAAGAACTAAAACAATCTGCACGTAGAGATGCCCAAGTAAAAGTCGACATGCTGTTTACTTTTTTTTTTCTTTTTTTTTTTTTATAGATGCTATAGCTACACATCTCAAAGAGTTCTTGCAAGAGACACACAATTAAATATCAAAATTTCCAAACTGGACAAATTAGCAAAACTTGTATGCATAGTCAATAATGTTCAAAATCATCAATAAATCACGGTCACTGTCGGTTGCGAAGCTGTTTAATATGTTAATCAACAAAAATTATCAGAATGTATGGTTTATAAGAACTCTCCTAATCTTCACAATTATTTGGCAATTATCCCAAGCATGCATAGAACAAATAGAGAGGCTGTAAACCTTTTAGTTAGTGTCAAAATAAAGAGATACCTACAACATGTACACTATGTACTAGAAATATTTATTGATAGGAAAGATGAAAAATTCTACGACTATATGGATTTGATATAATTGCACAGGTGGCTTACACATTATTGGTATTTGTTCTGTCCATAGTAAAACTGGACTAGATTAGAAATAGTGCGACCCGGGCGTTTCAAGCGTAAACAATGGCAACATCCAGGAGTGTGGAGAAATAGAACTAGGCTAACCTGATTGTCGACGAAAAAACATGGCTGATCCATTGGACTTTATCTACTTTTACGTAACACGGGTTCTGATTAGATGTTGGAATCTTGATTTCAAGCTCGGCCTATTCTCACACTGATGTAAAGTACAACTAAACTATTTGGCAATTCACTAATTACACAGATACTTAATACTTCATTTTAGAAGTAATAAGATATCAAATCGATTGGATTCTGTCTTTAACTAGAGTGAAACAATTTGACAAACTAGCTTTCCTAAACCGGGTGCCTTCCTGCTTTGCCGTGACCCGACATGTTACTCTAAGGCGAGACTGCCATTTAACGCGGGTGCCGGGGAGACTGCGACAACACAGCCTAGTGTAGTCAATGTTACCTTTGGTCCCGACCAATCAAATAGCCCGACCCTCCGGCATTAACTGGTAGCGAAAGCACATAGTTGCGCATGCGACCTTAATTCATATAAAATGAAAGTCTGCAACGCACTCCTTCCTACCGCAGCACTAGCGTATTGGATCAAAGATGAGTGCGTGCTGGGTCTATTCCCACTCACCACGACCTACCATTTATTTCGATAGTCGCTCAGTAGCGACTCCGATTTGACGGCCAAATTAAATAGTTGATTACACCATACCTCAATAGCTTCTAATGTTGAATATTCATGACGATAGCATCTGGACAGCATGTTGATTACACCATACCTCAATAGCTTATAATGTTGAATATTCATGACGATAACATCTAGACAGCATGCTGACTACACCATACCTCAATAGCTTATAATGTTGAATATTCATGACGATAGCATCTGGACAGCATGCTGACTACATCATACCTCAATAGCTTATAATGTTGAATATTCATGACGATAGCATCTGGACAGCATGCTGACTACACCATACCTCAGTAGCTTCTACTGTTGAATATTCATGACGATAGCATCTGGACAGCATGCTGACTACACCGTACCTCAATAGCTTCTAATGTTGAATATTCATGACGATAGCATCTGGACAGCATGCTGACTACATCATACCTCAACAGCTTCTAATGTTGAATATTCATGACGATAGCATCTGGACAGCATGCTGACTACACCATACCTCAATAGCTTCTAATGTTGAATATTCATGACGATAGCATCTGGACAGCATGCTGACTACACCATACCTCAATAGCTTATAATGTTGAATATTCATGACAATAGCATCTGGACAGCATGCTGACTACACCATACCTCAATAGCTTATAATGTTGAATATTCATGACAATAGCATCTGGACAGCATGCTGACTACACCATACCTCAATAGCTTATAATGTTGAATATTCATGACAATAGCATCTGGACAGCATGCTGACTACACCATACCTCAGTAGCTTCTAATGTTGAATATTCATAACGATAGCATCTGGACAGCATGCTGACTACACCATACCTCAATAGCTTATGATGTTGAATATTCATGACGATAACATCTGGACAACATAAACAAACAAAACAGACTTGCTAAAACAAAAAAAAGTAAAGGAAAACAGGATGTTCCCATCTCTTACGTTGTGGTAGAATTAAATCTACGTAAAGTACAGTAGTCATCATATAAATCTGCCCTACGCAAAAACTTGTAAATATCCAACCGCCTTTGGCTTACAGAGTAAATAAAACTAGCTACAGTCACAATATGAAAAACAAATCTGTTTCAACTTCTGTTTTCTCCATTCTTTTTTCCTAAAAGTAAGTGTTTTTACGTGTTTTTGTTTCCCCCATGGTGAGTATTGGTATTATTTTATATTAATTTTTGATAAATACTGGGTTAAGCTTAATAAGAAGCGGCATATTCCTTAGTTTCCATTTTTTATGCTTCTCTTATTTTGTGGCAATGCCTTGTTTACCGTTTACCTGAAACAGGTATATTTATTTTCTAAATGAATGTAATTATAGTTTTCTACTAAGTTAAACTCATATCAGTTATACCATCTTGTTACGGTAGATAAATCTTATCTCTCGTAGGTTTTTTTCCTTAGACCGAAAAAAGTTATATATGGCCTATAATTTCAGTGGATAGACGGTAATAAAAATTTGTTCCCATTTCTATGTTTCGTTTGTCCATAGCCTTCATGTTGTCTATAGTACCGTCCTCCGTGCACAAAGAAATATTGTTATTTTACTTTACATGAAGAGACAGAGGTAACATATTTATTATCTCTTTCGTTGTTCTGGTTCTTCTTCGTACAATTGTTAAATAGTGAAATTACTCTTGAATTGGTTCTCAGCGTGGATGCTTGGCAGTGGTTCTAGCCGGTCCTACTAAACACCGCAAAGTCAAACAAATGCAGACAAAGTCAAACAAATGCAGACAAAAGCAGGCAAAGTCTGTTTAATTTTGTTTTATTTGTACATATTCGTATACATTATACTATATTAACTTTCTTTTGATATTAAAATTTATATAAAATATGGTACATACGCACCCTTAGTTGTGTAGAGTATGACAAAGTCATATAACACAGATAGCATATGACATAAGTAATCTCAATCTGATAAAATCATCTTT
The DNA here is from genome assembly GCA_029339505.1 of Unio delphinus. NCBI lineage: Eukaryota > Metazoa > Mollusca > Bivalvia > Unionida > Unionidae > Unio > Unio delphinus. The sequence goes on along the minus strand of JAQISU010000035.1, from coordinate 16,207,134 downwards.
AATAATTTTATATAATAATTATCTTACTGAGAGACACGTAATAATATTATCAAAGTAATATAAAATACATAAGTTTAATATAAGTGTTTAATCGAATATAGTATGTCAACGTGATGTAAAAAACTTAAGATATTGTATGACAAAGACAGATTCATTGTGAGAAAGTAAGATAAACTAATCCTTTTTATTAAGAATCGATTATGCTACAAACAGTAACAAATTACTCTGCCGCTGTCGGCAAAATAAAACGATGGTAATTAGTGATACTCCGCACCTGTAAGTTCGAGGCTATTTTGCATTGTCTCGAGCAGTTAGGTACACAAATATGTTCATGCATTATTGTTCAAACAGTAATTATTTAATCAACCTTCAGCTATATACCGGAGTCGACAATCTCATATCTTATATTATTTGACATCGAAATATTTTATTAACATTCATAATCATATTCGTGATGTAACTTTTTTCTGAACACGCGGTTTTCGAAATTTACGATTACCACACTGTTCACTTGCTTTGTGTCTTTACTTCGTGTCTTTGTAGACCTGCATCGTGTTCTTTGATATGGCTTCATGGCTACCTTTGGGTCCTTATAAACAGTATATTTCCCATCCGAAGATGTCAGTCCTGAAACACTTGTAGTGCTTCCACTTAGGAATTTGCTGAAGAGTTATTGTTTCTCATGCTTCTGTCTTCGATGTCCATGAAAGTTTGGTAATCTTAAATCTTTCGAAAATCACGTGTTCAGATAAAAGTTACCCGTCCCGTATAATGCCCTTCTTAGATCCACCATTTCCACTTTAACTAATTCGAATATATTTTCAACCAGTTCGTCGGGTTTTCTGGGCTCCCAGTTAAGTTTCACTTTTAATCTGTGGTTCATGCTTTTGGTGTTGTTGTTTGTCCAAAGTTGGTCTTCATCACTGGAAATAATGTAGTTCGCCAATTTGTTCTCAGCACGCCGAACGTAATACTTCAAGAAGTCACTATGACGTTGTTCTTCAAGATTTAAAATTTAAGTTTGATGTTTCGCTCTTCAAAGTTCGCAGAGTCGTTTGCCGTTGAAACGCCGCTTGCTCCGAAAATCATGTCAACGATTTCCTTTCGATCAATGGTACTCTTTGGGATCAGGTCAGTCACTTGTCAAAGTATATTATCTTTTAGGTGTTTGAACACGGTTTTCATGAGCATCCCCGAAATGCCATGTATATGGCATTGATCATTGCCCGTTCGTTGTCAGTTCCCAGGATCGTGTCAATGTTTTTAATTTCCATGCCAAGCACCCCTTTCAAATGCGAAAAAAATCTGAAGTAATTCTGTTGGCGGCCGTCCCAATGAAGCATGAGTGGACCAAAAAGTATTGGCGCGTCTCCAGTTCCCTTGCGCAGTACCTTGTTCGATTTGTATACCGTGGTTTGGTTATGAAAAAACACTTTCCAAGTGAAAATGTTTTTATCGATGCCCACAACACCTTCTTTCGATGATAAAAACGACTTCAAGTCCAGTATTTGTTCATTAGTGTAGCATATTGTTGAAGGTAAGGGATTGTCTCTAACATACGTATAACATTCAAAAGTTCGTCAGCAACGTTCTTCGAACCAACGCCACCTCTTTTTTCAGCCTTCACGCGATCCTTAGCATTCTGGCACTGTCGGATATCGTGTGGATAATTTAATGATTAATTCTTTGCGAGGTCAGTCAGTTTTCCATACACTTCACTGGGTTTTTTATGCGGAACCTCTTTCCGATTCAATTGACGAGTTTATGGATTGGTTCGTTCGTATGTTTCGTGCATATTTTTGTATTTCCGTGTGGCACTTCCGATGTAGTTTACTGTCAAGTATACTCGACAATGGCAACATCTCTGTTGAATGAACCGTCAACGTGTGTAACCCGCTTTCTATTTGATGGTTGGCATTTTAATGCTGTGTAGTACCTGGTAGATATGACTATATCAGTCTCTGGTTGTGGAACCACCTGTTTTAAAAGCTTTTGAACCTTTTTCGTGAGTCTCAGTATCGCCCATAACTATAACATGCACGAGATTGTTTTTTTTTTCTTCAGTCCGTAGCCTTTCATCATAAATTTTGTTTTTACACAACGGCCTTTTCTATAACCCCATGCACCGCAATCGTCCCAATAGTGCTTTGGCTGTTTTGCAGATTTCCTTTCTTGTTTTCTGAATTGTCAAGCACGATATACATATTGTCTTTGACACCTAAAGGAATTGTGTTCCACTTACAATAATGTCCATTATTTGCTCTGTACTCAGCGGTCGACCGGCCGATAACGAATATGTTCCTGCAATATGTGTGTCTCTAGTGGATGATGTGTCGTCACAATCAGCGTAAGTATCATCACTTAAATCACCGATGTTGCCACTGGCCGTGTTGGGAGAAACATTGACAACATTTTCTTCATCATGAAATATTGAATGATTATTTATGCGCGATTCATCGCACGTCATGCTTGCGTCATTTATCGATGTGGCTGGCGTATTGACCTTCTCTAGTTTGTATGACATCAATGGTACAAAATGATTTGGAAGCTATATCCGGCCACTGCAACCTAGTCTAGACCACATTACACAAAGTGCTTCAGACGAATTTTCATTACGCCGTGGCTTGTGTGTTCTTGTCAGCAATTTAGCCATTCACAAACGGATACATAGCTTTTATTCTACACCGCAAAACATCAGATGCGGATTGAATAGTCCATGCACTAGAGTACCCACCAAGTTTTGCACAGTTCGCAGTTGCTTCGGCAAACGATGGCGAGCATAATGACAATGCACGAGCGTGCTCTAATTTCTGCACTTAACGTTTCACTGCCACAAAGTACAATTGACAATGCATGAAACAAACAGTTCCCATCATCAGTGGTCACAAACGGTTGCAAAGTATCGGTTTCGTTACGTGAATTACATTCCAAGAATCCTAGAGCAGTGATATATAAACGAAGACTTGAAGTGTCCTTAACATGGCTATTTTTTAGAGGCGGTAAAAGACATTTTTCTCGACGGGCAATAACACGGAGATGATCGACATTCAATGAAGCAGCTTACAATCATACATAAATAAATATATAAATATATGTAACTGTTATGAAAAAAAATTTAAAAAAATTATACAAACGGTAGTGTATAGACGTAAGTATAAACATAACACATAATGGGGTTGCTATATTATTGTATTATTGTCGTTCTTATTTTTTTTTTTTTTTTTTGCGTTTTTTGGAGCGAAAATCTGTTTTTGCTTTTCAAAATTACTATAAGGGGACACAACACATTTTCCTGAAATACGGAAATAATAAGTCAGTTATAAGTTTTAGTTATGGTCAATTTTTAAAAAAGTTAATTGAATGTTTGTTTGACATTTAGCATACAAAATTAAGACAGAAAAACTATCGGGAAATGATTTGACTCATATGAAGCATTCCTGTGATGAAAAGCATTACAATGATCAAGATAGTATTGTATATGAATAATGACAATTGTTATTCGGTTCACAAATTACATGTATTACCATACGGAGATTTTGTTGTTGTTGTTGTTGTTGTTGTTGTTGTTATAGTGTTTAACGCCATTTCTCAGCACAATATAGGCTATACATGGCGGCCAGTATTAATGGTGGAGGAAGAACCTGGGAAAATCCCCGGAAAGAACCAACGACCCACGAGAAGCTACTGGCAAGCTTTCTCACGTACCCACATTGGCCGTATCCAAGACTCGAACCCACGCAGATGAGATTGCCCACGCCGCTATATAATTAACGGTTGATTATATAACTACTGTTTGAACAATACGGCATGAACAGATTTGTATTGTAAAATAACCAGTGACCGCGTTTGATTTTGACGACAGCTGCAGAGTAATTTGTTACTGTTTGTAGCATAATCTCTTCTTCTCATCGGATAACACAAACATTAATAGCAACAGAAAAGATTTGTATTACCGCTTAAGATACTGTAAGGAATATGCTGAAACAAATTATGATATTAACATGTTAAATGATGTACTGTATTTGTACGATCAATCTTGTCATGGCTGATCTTTTTCGATGAAAATACATCATGAATTTGAGATTATGAATGTTTATAGAATATTTAGTATCACTTTCATGATATTAGTACGTGTCTCTCAATAAGATAATTATTATATAAAATTAATAAATCTGGTTTTGTCACATTAAGATTGTTTTTGTCATACGCTATCTGTGTTATATGACTTCGTCATACTCTATCTGCCTTTGTTCTATTAAATGTACGTATGTATAATTTTACTTTCAAACAACATTAAATCACGCTTTTTAAATATTTAAATATCAAAAACTAAGTTAATATAGTATAATATATACGAGTATGCACAAATAAACAAAAATAAACAGACTTTGCCTGACTTTGTCTGCCTTTGTCTGACTTTGCGGTGTCTAGTAGAACCCGGTTCTAGCTGTGGACTTCCGGTTCTTCTAGCGGATGTGCACTGCAAGTCTGTTGAAAATACACGAGGATACTTCGGCTACAAAAATTTTTCACTTTATATATATTCACAAACGAGTATCATATATGGTAGGAATTTAATGATCTAAATGCACTTTTTCCTGGTTTTCACGTGACGTGAAGATGGCAAATTCTAAATTAGAAACTATCCCAACATGTGCCGGTCAGTGCAATCATGATTTGAAAACGGAAAGTAAGGAGGAGTCGCAGGAGAAACTTCGACAATTGATGGACGTTCCAGGATGGGCTCGAATAAAACCAGAGTAAGAATTGCCAAGCAGTAGATTTGTCACATGCACTTGATTCAGGAGGGGAGGAATAATGTTTACACTCACCAATTAGCACTATTGATTGGTGAGTGTACACTGTAGTTTACCTTACCCCCAAATGATCTAGCCCTACACGTAAAGTGCTCGACATTGATAAGAAGGTGTGTTTGTTTAAAATTTGTGAGCGCTCCATGCATCATGTTTGTAAATGAATACATTTATTGTTGAAGGATGTCAATAGTTAGTCGACCGACCGGTCGCTAAGTTCTTTGATGTCCGAAATTGACAACAGTGGACTGTTAATAACTACAGTCTCTGTTGTTGAGAGCTGGTCTCTGCTGGTTGTATCTTTTCAAGTTTGCAAATATGGCTGGTCATATAAATAAATCTGATGTATGGGAAAACTTTGAAAAAATTTAATCAAGCATGGCTCGCTGTAAACTATGTTCACAACAGATAAGTCGGAGCGGTGGTACTACTACTGGATTGCATGCACATTTGCGTAGCAAACATCCCGGAATTGCGGCTCCTTCAAATGTTCAGCCGCGATTAACAACATTTATTGGAACACAAAGAAACTGTCCTGATAGTCATAAAAAAAAAGTTACTGCTGCTGTAGCTAAGTTTGTCGCTGAAAAAATGCTACCAATTTCGATTGTTGAATCCAATTCCTCCCGTGATTTAATGGCTTTGGTGGAGCCACAATATGGTCCTCCATGCCATCAGACGATGCGCATCTATACGTTGTGGTATGTAATGAATATCTTATTCGCAAGAGGCATTCACTAACTTGCATTATAAATAAATATTTCTTGTAATTTCAATCTAGGACAAAAACCCATAATCTGTTTAAAATCGGATTTCTACAAACGATAATCGGTTTTGGAAAAAAAAACAATATTAACATCCCTACATTTAACAAGTTAATCACATTCTTAAACAAAATTCGCAACTATTTACATAAAATAATACTGGTCCTGCAGCGTAATCATATATTAACATACATGTTAATAATAACCTTACCTATCCAGTACCAAGGTGTCATGACAAGTGAATCTGAGTTTCTTGAGTTTTATGTGCTAGAGTCTATAATGGATATAGAGATCTGCTTGTTCATTGCTTTGAAGCATATAAAGAATTGCGTTGTACTTATGCGACTAAATAATTCTTAAATATCCTTTAGATATTGTTGTTAGTTGACTAAATAAGTACAACTTGAAGTATATCTTGTGTTCATTTTGAATTCTAGACTGCTGTGAAAATCGCTGAATTTATGCCTCTCCAAGACCGAAAAAGTAAAAATGTCTGTCTCATGAAATTAATGATATGGAACTACTCACGTTTTGTGACATCACATGAAAACAACTTTTTGTGAAATCAGGGATTGCCAAAAAGCAAGTGTTAATGAACAAAGATGATTTTTCATCAAGTGATTTTTATGATTTGTTAGCTAGTACATGTATACTAACACTTTCATCAGATGGTAAAACATACTGGTTTTTCTTTTTTCATCATCGTAACATGTTTGAAACTTGTATTACCATGATGGTAGATTCTTTACTGCATGTATGTCTAATGTCATTTTCATGGACATGATGTAATCATTCTGAAGAGAAAATAAACCTATGAATTACGATATTACATTTCACCTGTTCTATAAAACCCAACCCCCTGTGAATTGTTATAATCAGTGATTACTCGTATCTCAAACAGCTGTACTTTCAACAGCAGTTACTATGCATTCCATAAGATATAATTTGCAAAATGATTAATCATTGTAACTATACCTTTTATGTATCGATAAACTTAATAATACAAAAGGTGAAGAATTGATACAAAACAATTTTTACCCTATACAGGTTTCTTTAGTCTTCAGCGTTCATGAATAATTTATCGTATGCTTTTTTTTTGTGTTAAATTTTGAATTCATGCAAGACAGCCATAGCATGCACATACATTTAATTGTGTTTGTAACATATAAAATTTATTGAAAATGTCCACTCGACTTCTACAAATTAGCAAACACAATGTGACTTTGTTGAATGGTTTTAAAGGTGCCACTCACCCCCTCCGCCAATTTTATGCTGGTTATTTAGCATACTCAGCCACTGGTAAAATATAACAAGAAAAAGACATTCCAGATTTGTTCCTAGTAATTTTCTGATCATTTAGTAACCACTGATACAGGAAGGTTCTCTGTTACTTCACATCTTGTCTACATAAATTTGAAGATTACACTTCAATGTGTCACAGTGAAATACATCTTGTCTACATAAATTTGAAGATTACACTTCCAATGTGTCAAAGTGAAATACATCTTGTCTACTTGAATTTGAAGATTACACTTCCAGTGTATCACACAGTGAAATACATCTTGTCTAACCACATACATATGGCGTTTATTGGTCTATGTACTAATCCCACCCGCTGAAGACTTGGCCTAACGAATCAATGAAGCCGCCTTTACATCCGGCATTTATTGTTCTAGAATCTAGATACCAGATACTAAACCGATCCACTATTGGCCTTTGATCTCAACTAAAAATGGTAATGAAGCCTTGTTTACATCCGACGGGTGATGGAACATTAGACAAATTTTCATTTATGATAAAGGAAAGGTAACCACTGGAAATAAGTTGCTCAGTTCAACGGATGGCTAGGCCGCGTGCGTCTTATATTTGTGGACGTCTTATTTAAAATATTTTTTACACAAATCGTCAAAACCCGCATCATATATAAAGGTGCATCTTATAATTAGGTGCGTCTTAAATGCGCGAAAATACGGTAATGCTTATTTTACTGCACTTTGAAATGAACACAATATTTAAAGCTAAAGTTGTTCATTTGATGTACTCTTATCATGACCACGTGTGCATCACTGGGTAATTCTATCTCTGTATTCAGTCATTGTAAATATCAGCACATTTTCCCACCATTCAGCAGCTAGTCCATGTCTTTGAACTTGCCATCCAGCTATTGCATCATGTTCTTCTGATGTACTCTTTCAATGGCAATGCGTACATTTGACAGTCTTTCAGCCAGTGAATTCTCTCATTCTAAATATCAGTACAGCTAAAATGATCATTTGATCAACATAATTTCCCACTTAGCAGGTGGTTGAAGCAGAACCGGCAAGCCTTTGAATTTGATGTCTAGCTATTGTATGTGTACAGAGGACTCCTGCATAAATGATTTTCTGCATTCCAGATATAAAAAACTGCATCTACAGAGATCTCGGAAACACTTAATTACACGTATTTGGACGTAATTTTTTTTATCTGGGACACAGAAAATCACCCACGCAGGAGTCCTCCTTACGCACATTTTTTTTTTTGGGGGGGGGGGTGCTTTTTTCTTTTGCAAACAGGAAGGTTTCATGACACAATAAATATGTTCTAATCACTATGTAAAATGAGGCAAATTTTACCAATAATTCATGTTATCAAATATTTACAGAAATGACGTATTGTTGTGCAGCATTACCAGACATGCCGAATAAGCTGATAACAGTTTTACATGTCAGTGTTATAAAGAATGGGGGAATTAAACTCAATGGCAACCAACAATTATTCTAATCTGCAAAGTTTTAAAAAAAAATTGGGATGGGACTACAACTTTTGCTGGTGGGACTCCCATTTTTACCAAAATGGAAGTCCTGGACTCTTAGTTTTAAAATCCTAGCGAGACCTCTGATCTAAATACACTTGCTTGTTTCCAGGAGCTCTTTAAAGTGAACATTGTCATCTGTATATTAAGGTCAAATGATCTGCACATTGTGTGGTCAGATAATCTGTATATTAAGGTCAAATGATCTGCACATTGTGTGGTCAGATAATCTGTATATTAAGGTCAAATGATCTGCACATTGTGTGGTCAGATAATCTGTATATTAAGGTCAAATGATCTGCACATTGTGTGGTCAGATAATCTGCATATTAAGGTCAAATGATCTGCCCATTCTGTGGTCAGATAATCTGCATATTAAGGTCAAACGATCTGCACATTGTGTGGTCAGATAATCTGCATATTGTTTGGTTAGATGATATGCACATTGTGAATTCAGATATACTATTTATTTGATTTAGTTGCCTTTTATATCAGAATGCTTTTTAATCATAGAGAATGAATATGCATGGAGATAAAGGATCACCCTGCCTACAGCCATTGCAACAGGGAACCCAAGTTGAAGGCTGCCATTGACAAAATATAAATTGATATAAATGTATTAGTAAATCTGTCAGCATAACATTAACATAGACTTATGGATTGTATATGTCCCTTTACTTTACAGGTTCCTGTTGCTTGATTTCAAGCCAGAAATAGACAGAGAGTTTCTTACAGACTCAGATAAACAGCAGCTGAAAGAAGATGAATCCAATAAACATGATGATAAAACAGATGAGCCACCAAAGAAAAAAATAAAACTTAGAGGACGTAACAAACATCGTCCTCAGAATACATATTCAAAGTCTACAGGTCGTATTTGTGCAGAGATTTTAGCAGAGAAAGAATGTAGGTTCGGAGATAAGTGTAAATTTATTCATGACGTCAGAGAATACATGGCTTCAAAGCCCCCAGATATAAGAGATAGTTGCTATGTTTTCAGCAAATTTGGAAAGTGTACATACGGTCCTGCATGTAGATTTGGTACAAACCATCTTGACTTGAACTTCAAAAATATTATCAATATGGAAATTTTTGATCCAAATTTGAAAACTGTTACTAATGTCCTTGTCAAGGATCTACAGGTGAAGTTGTGGAAACGCAAGTATGATTTCGGAAAAGCCAATAAAATTCTAAACGAGATGGGAATTAAGAGTAAGTTTACTGATTTTTATGAGAAGAATTCAGCCCAGGATTCAAAAATTGCATCCATCGCCAGTCAGAAAATGTCAGATATTTCTGAACAAGTACAGGTTGAAAAGGATGAACAAGAAAGTGGTATTTCAAACAACTGTAATATTTCTTGTGGAAATGTTCTACCTTTGGTTTCTGTCAGCACTGATGAGTCTGCAAAGCTAGTGCTTAGCATTAATACCGGTAATGGCAGCCCAGATACTGATGTAAATATAAAAACAAAGGTCAAGGACAACTGTGATAAGCTACAGTGCCATCTTCCTGCCAACTCAGCTGGAAAGGAAAGCAAGATCAGTCATTTGGAAAGCAAGGGAGATAATTTATTGAATCAAAGGGACACAAGTGACACCTTCATAAGACTTAGACCACAAGAGAAAAAGAAAGTAAGCTAGACTGGTTAACGTTGTGGATATTGTAGTTTACTACACCTGGCCACGTGTATGTTAACAAAACTGCACTTAAACTGCTTGGTCAACTTTGTGTTCATCAAATTTACTATTAGCATTGCACTTGTCACCATGGTATCTGTGTGCAAGAGATGTATATTTCTTGGCTTACATCCCTGCTTGTGTGTGTTTTCTTATGGAAGGTCATAAAAGCATAGGAAATTGGAAATTTTAGATTTATTGATTTACTTTGATAGATCAAGTAGTATGCAACAGTGATTTTGGAAATAATGGGAGCAAATTTAAGTTGTATAGCTTATATTTGGTTTAAGATTTTAACTAGAATTTTGGAAGTGTTACTATTCCACTAGTTCATGTTGGCTGCTTAATGTTTTCTTGATTTGATTTCCAAGCCCCAGTTTTACTGGATTTCTCAAAGTTTTAGATTTACACACATTATCTTGCTTCAGACAATGTTGGTATTTCATTCTTTTCATATGTATTGACTTCCACACCACCAGACAGAAGTTTTATGCCTGGAGTGAGGTCTCAGAAACGCTTAATTATGCTTTTTTGGACACAAATTTGTCATCCGAGACAAAGAAAATCACCCATGCAGAAGTCTTCTGTATGCACGTTTTTTGGGGGGGGGGTTTCTTTTTTTTTTTTTTTCTTTTTTTTTTTTGCAAACAGGAAAGTTTCGCGGCACAATAAATATGTTCTAATAGCTATTTTTAAAAAAGGGTCATCGGCTTGCTTTGATGATGGTGCATTTGTTATTGAAGGCACAGCTACAGGCTCCAGTTGAAAGACCTAACAAATACCCATTTGTTATTGCTGCGGCAACATCAGATAATTGTAGAACATTGAGACAGATTTGTTTAGTATATATCGGTGCTTCAGAGGTAATCAGTTTTCTTTGAAGTATCTGCAAAACGTTTTTCTTCCCTGTTGTATTTTTTTTTTTCAGTTAGCGTCATCTGGTTGACTACTCATTTCACGTTTCTACCTTCAGAGGTGTTGGCTTTTAACTAGTCAATTGCATGGTTATTTTGATTATAATACAGCATACAGTAATAAGGCCAGATATCAGCATAAGCGGATTATGATATAACAGTGCACTGTTAGGGTGATTTGTCAATATGAAACAAGGATTTGTTTATGTAACAATATATTCCAGTACATTGTTATATCCAAGTTCGCTGCTTCCTGTCATGGTGCCTTTGATTTTCTCTACTCCAAATGCAAGACTGTATACAGTTTTTATCAGCCAAAATTGGTGTCGCAACAAATATTGCCAGATGGTATATTTTGTCGCCAAAAAGAAAAACATAATCACAATTTGCTACATTAGCGAAGCCCCGTCATCCTGTAATTGATTTAATTTCCGATTGTAGCTGTATAAATATTGCATGCGAACTCGAAACCAAGACACATCGAGACTTGGACAAAATGCCATTTGCAAATTTGGACACGTATTTTGGGGATTAAACGAAAAAATTATGAAGATTTTAATGAGATCAGAACTGTGCTTAAGTTGCTAGAACTGATATAGTGGACTATTCTGCGCATGGCTTTGAAAAGATGTAATGTTTATGCATCAGACTATGGAAATGAAATACATTACTTTGAAATCTTTCTGTCTGCATTTCAGCCCAAAAAAATTTACCAAAAAGGCACGTTATTGAATAATTACAGAAATGACGTACTGTTGTGCAGAATTACCAGACACGCCGAATAAACTGATACGATTGTACATGTCAATGTTATAAAGGGGAATTACACTCAATGGCAACCAACAGTTCTTCTAATCAGCCAAGTTTTTTTAAAAAAATGGGATGGGACTGCAACTTTTGCTGGTGGGACTCCTATTTTTACCAAAATGAGAATCCTAGACTCCTAGTTTTAAAATCCCAGTGAGACCTCTGCTGTAGCATTCTGATTTACCAAATATAATTTGTTTACCTAAAATCTGTAGAAAGTTTTATAGTAAGAGTTTAAATCCATTGGTCTTTCTGGTCCATTTTTTTTGTTCATGGATGGCAGCTCAAATTTAAATTATTAGTCAGACCATCCATAGGATATTTTTCAACTGATGATAATACTCAAAACAATTATAGTAAATGCTTTTAAGAGCAAATCACCAAAGTAATTCCTCAGATAATGTTTCAAATAACTTTTATATACATTTGAAAAAAGAAGATGTACGATAATAGCAGAAGGACTTTTTGGCTATTTACAGCGGTCAGTTTACAATGATATAAATGATAAATGTTGTTCCATCTGATCTAATATTTGCTTTTTGTTATGAATAGTTTTAATGGCACTTGAAATAAATTAATTACTATATGCTGAGTAAATGTAAACTAAATGCATTTCCTAAGTTTTAGTTTAGTGCTTTTACAGTACAGCAACACAAGAAGGTTATTTAATGCCAAGGCAATTTAGTAAAGTGCCATGCCCAAGGTCACACTACAGTAGTTGACCCATTTTGGTGGGATTTGAACCCACATCTTTTATGTCATGAGTTCAGCACACAACCTACTGAACCACCCATTTGCAAGACACAACAGGCTGTCAACCTGTACTGTCCTGAGTGGGTATTGAACCCACTACCCTTGGATTACAAATTCCTATGTTATTCCAGCTGAGCTACTGTCACATCCCTGATTATATGCAGATTTTATGCTGTGCTACTGTTATCTTGTAAACACATTTTTGTGCAGACTCACATTTAGCCTTTTTTTCAATATTACAGGTTTTGATTGATTTGAAAGGCTTAATCTTCCTATAATTTATTATGAAGTATTTTATTATGGGTTAAAACTACTTCTATACTGTCACAATTTGTACAATAGGAATCTTTACAGACAGATAAGAGAATATTTTCATGTTTAATGCAGAAATAAACACTCTTTTGTTTTGAAAAGTTTCAATATATTGTTAGTTTATTTTAAATCTTTAATACTGATATATTAGAGGAAAAGAATTCTTGCAAACGTGACACTTATTGTAGGTTTTAACACCATTTTTCTGTATAAGTTTGGCCAGTATAAACATTGGAGGAAGAACGGAAAACCCCAAGAAAAAACTAACAACCCACGTGAAGCTACATGTACTGTCAAGCTTTCTCACATACCCACATTGGCCAAGCCCAAGAGTAGAACCCACGCAGGCAGAGGTGAGATGGCAGTGATCTGTAATAGTGAGCATTTTAGATTACTCTGTGACCCCACCAACCAGTCAGTAAGAAATATATTCACAAATCTCAATTTCATAAGGAAAATGCTTGATGTTTAGTGATATAGAGAGTTGTTTTTCGTTGGTTTATGTTTTTGTTGATTTTTAACAGAACTTTTAACACATTATTGGATATATTGTGATGAGAAAATGGGTGTTAATTGTTTCTCCCAAGGAAATACCAGGGCAATTGGCCCAGTCTGGCCTGGGTAGGTATCCACAACCCTTGTATTACGAGTCCATGACTCTATCAAGTGAGCTACCATAGCTTAATGAAGCTTCCTATTTGCATTAGCCATTGAATTGTGACATATTATTTAAGTATAACATGTCATTTGGTGTTGAATTATGATATTATTTAATTGTAACATGTCAATGATGTTGAATTGGGATATATTTTATTTTATTTTTTTTGCTATTGGCTATTGGAGATCTCCTGAGTTTTAATTGTTTTCATCGTTGTGATTATGAAATACAGTCCTAAATTTGAATAACTCTTTCAAAGGCAGCTTTGACTTATATTGTTTTTAAATCAGTCCTGTCTTTCTTTGCATATAAAAACTAGTTGATAGGAAACAAACCTGCTTGGTATTTATGGAGAATATAACCTCAGTGATATAACATATATACTTGCTTAAAAGTCCAGTCTAAGCACAAACAAGATCAACCTTGATCTCTTGTTACATAACATGATGGCAGATTGTTGTCTGTGTTGATTTTTATTCTAATTATTATTCGTAACAAACTGCACAGAGCCAGGTATGCCTGCACACTATTTGACTTATTTGTTGTCTCTTTTATTCCACAGATCTCATTCAGTAAGAAGTTGTATCTAGCACCATTGACAACTGTAAGTACCTAATTTTATATTTGTACCCTTACCCCATGCTGCAGATTCATTATTAATATATCATCAACAAATAAGTTTACATATGACATTCTGCTTAAATGTTATACCTCCTCCATTTAAAAGATTCAGTGAAGGGAGCACATCCTTTAACTCTCCAGTTTTACAATTGAGATATCCAAGGACAGACAAATTCAAAACAAAACATGACAAACCAGGTGCTATCTCAACTTGGCCCATTGGAATTCTACTCTGTACACATATTTTGGTAAGAAAAATCATCACCATATATGCTGTTTCCAGTTCAGAAAGCCTGTGTGATGTTCGATTTGTCCATCTCTTCAGTTGCTAAGAAAGTTTGTATTGCAAATAATAAGCATGTTTATCTCTTTTGGGGTTTTGAGCATGAAAATAAGTCTTTGGTAATGGGATACAACTTATTTTGATACTTAGAGTGATTGCACTTGGTGGTTACCTCTCTTGACATACAAATAATAGGCGTTTTTAAAATTTAGCTCAGTTAGGTATTTACTTTTAATAAATGACTATAGTAATTGGAGTAATTTTATTTCTAAAAGGAAATGGAGGAAATTCTTTTCCTCAGTGGTTGCCTCCCTTGACATGTGTTTGACAGCTTCTATATGGAATTTATTTAATTTCAGCATGCGTGTGAAAAGTAACTGCTCAAATACTTTGATCACATCTTTCAGGAATTTTGTTATTAAATCTTTGTATATTGATGACAAGAAGATTACATGCTTTAAGAAATGTATTTATATTTTTTTTATCGTGAACTGAAGGATAATTTTTCCATTCTTTACAACTTATGTTTATCTCATTTTAACCTGGTTATGATATTTTTGGAAGCCTTAAGACAATTCTCAATAGTTTCATTCTTTTGAGTAGAGCACAGCAACAACTAAAATCCCACAGTTTGATCAAACCCTGATGGAAATTTGTAATTGTGTGCAGGATATTTCTTTTAAAATAAAATAAGAAAATGGGGTTTGGACAAAATTGTTTACAAAAGCAGATATATTTCTCCACTGAATATTGAAAAACCAAGAAATTACTTTGAACAATGACTGAATTTTGTTCACTCATGATGTTAATTCTGATGTCTTTTTATGGTAACTGTCATCCAAATGATGAACATAACTATATGCAATTTCCCAAGTAAAAGCATGTTGTTTTTTTTTACCATTTCTTCAAAACCATCCATACATAAATTAATATTACACTGTTTGCACATGTTCATAAGTTCTCTATATCTTTTTGTCATTCTTTGGGTAGCATCCTCTTGTTACTACTGCTAGCATTTATTTTCCTGGTAGTCCCAAATGAGCAGTGTGTCCCCAAGGAGATGTGATGTCTTGTGTATCTTTAAATTGACCGTTCTCTATGCTTTAATCCATCTACTCTCGCACTGGTTGACATGTTTGTCAGAGATTCTCTCATTAGTACAGATTCATTGGTGATATCGATATAAAACAAAAACAAGAAAGGTATAACCACCATACTTGACTGCTCTATTTGTGCTATATTGAGTCCTCAGCTGGTCTGCAGTGTCCACTCAATTGGTGCTTGTCTTAAACTCTGGCGTGATATATTTTGATCTGATTTCCCAGGCTTCTCGATTTCTGGATCTGCACTGCATATTTTTCTCTATGGCTGCTGGGTCTTGTGCTGCTGATAGGGTGTAGACGTGCTTCTTCTCCATCCAAATACAGGCTGTCAGTTCCCCTTCCTGTACTATATTGAATTCCATGTGAATCTTCTCCATCCAAATGCAGGCTGTCAATTCCCCTACCTGTACTGTATTGAATTCCACATGAATCTTCTCCATCCAAATTCAGGCTGTCAATTCACCTACCTGTACTGTATTGAATTCCACATATATTTCTTCTGAAGATGCTATGAAAGAAATCCTCTTTTAATTCTTTCAGTTCCATGCGCATAAACACCTCTCCATATAAGCAATTTATATAAAAATGGACTGGTGTAATAGTTGTCATAACATTTACTATATGCTGTAAAGATATAGTTAAAGATCTAATTATTCCTATCACTGCTTGACGATTCATAATGTCATAAGGATGTTTAATTTGATGAGACTATTATTGGTTTTACTGATGCAAATTTCGATACTTGTCTTTACAAATTGTGTGTTCTACTGCAGGTGGGAAATCTTCCCTTCAGAAGGATCTGTAAGAGACTTGGTGCTGACATCACATGTGGAGAAATGGCAGTAGGTACAAACTTACTTCAAGGTCAAGCTTCAGAGTGGGCCTTACTCAAGCGCCATGCTTCAGAAGATACCTTTGGCGTACAGGTAGAAAATTAAACCAATTTTCATTTACTGTATTACTAATGATCAAAATATATTGACTTTGCACTAAGCAATGTTTGCCTAAAGTATGAACTCTTGCTCTTGGAAAGAGAAGTCAATCACAATAAAGCATTTTATATTAAACCCTTTCATTTTCCATTGTCATCTCTCTATTTTGAGGACCGCATTATATTTTAATCCCACTCCATGAAATTAGTTCAGGTCCAGTCATTAGCTTTCAGTCCCCTCATTGTTAATGGAAATTTGTTTCCTACTCATGCTATATAAGTGTTTGATATCTGTACTTGATATAAGTACTTCATATCTTTAATTGATATCTGTACTTGAGATCATAAATTGAAATATGTGGAAAAACAGATTTCATTCTGAAACAAGGAATAAAATAGAAAGCTTGTGTTCAAAGAATTAGCATAAAAATGGACTGTAAAGTGTGATTGTCTACATAGAATGCAGGTCAGATATGTGAAGGCTTACTGTGAAAATGGACTGTAAAGTGTGATTGTCTACATAGAATGCAGGTCAGATATGTGAAGGCTTACTGTGAAAATGGACTGTAAAGTGTGATTGTCTACATAGAATGCAGGTCAGATATGTGAAGGCTTACTGTGAAAATGGACTGTAAAGTGTGATTGTCTACATAGAATGCAGGTCAGATATGTGAAGGCTTACTGTGAAAATGGACTGTAAAGTGTGATTGTCTACATAGAATGGAGGTCAGATATGTGAAGGCTTACTGTGAAAATGGACTGTAAAGTGTGATTGTCTACATAGAATGCAGGTCAGATATGTGAAGGCTTACTGTGAAAATGGACTGTAAAGTGTGATTGTCTACATAGAATGCAGGTCAGATATGTGAAGGCTTACTGTGAAAATGGACTGTAAAGTGTGATTGTCTACATAGAATGGAGGTCAGATATGTGAAGGCTTACTGTGAAAATGGACTGTAAAGTGTGATTGTCTACATAGAATGCAGGTCAGATATGTGAAGGCTTACTGTGAAAATGGACTGTAAAGTGTGATTGTCTACATAGAATGCAGGTCAGATATGTGAAGGCTTACTGTGAAAATGGACTGTAAAGTGTGATTGTCTACATAGAATGGAGGTCAGATATGTGAAGGCTTACTGTGAAAATGGACTGTAAAGTGTGATTGTCTACATAGAATGGGGGTCAGATATGTGAAGGCTTACTGTGAAAATGGACTGTAAAGTGTGATTGTCTACATAGAATGGAGGTCAGATATGTGAAGGCTTACTGTGAAAATGGACTGTAAAGTGTGATTGTCTACATAGAATGGAGGTCAGATATGTGAAGGCTTACTGTGAAAATGGACTGTAAAGTGTGATTGTCTACATAGAATGCAGGTCAGATATGTGAAGGCTTACTGTGAAAATGGACTGTAAAGTGTGATTGTCTACATAGAATGCAGGTCAGATATGTGAAGGCTTACTGTGAAAATGGACTGTAAAGTGTGATTGTCTACATAGAATGCAGGTCAGATATGTGAAGGCTTACTGTGAAAATGGACTGTAAAGTGTGATTGTCTACATAGAATGCAGGTCAGATATGTGAAGGCTTACTGTGAAAATGGACTGTAAAGTGTGATTGTCTACATAGAATGGAGGTCAGATATGTGAAGGCTTACTGTGAAAATGGACTGTAAAGTGTGATTGTCTACATAGAATGGGGGTCAGATATGTGAAGGCTTACTGTGAAAATGGACTGTAAAGTGTGATTGTCTACATAGAATGGAGGTCAGATATGTGAAGGCTTACTGTGAAAATGGACTGTAAAGTGGATTGTCTACATAGAATGGAGGTCAGGTATGTGAAGGCTTACTGTGAAAATGGACTGTAAAGTGTGATTGTCTACATAGAATGGAGGTCAGATATGTGAAGGCTTACTGTGAAAATGGACTGTAAAGTGTGATTGTCTACATAGAATGGAGGTAACTGTGAAAATGGACTGTAAAGTGTGATTGTCTACATAGAATGGAGGTCAGATATGTGAAGGCTTACTGTGAAAATGGACTGTAAAGTGTGATTGTCTACATAGAATGGAGGTCAGATATGTGAAGGCTTACTGTGAAAATGGACTGTAAAGTGTGATTGTCTACATAGAATGGGGGTCAGATATGTGAAGGCTTACTGTGAAAATGGACTGTAAAGTGTGATTGTCTACATAGAATGCAGGTCAGATATGTGAAGGCTTACTGTGAAAATGGACTGTAAAGTGTGATTGTCTACATAGAATGGGGGTCAGATATGTGAAGGCTTACTGTGAAAATGGACTGTAAAGTGTGATTGTCTACATAGAATGGAGGTCAGATATGTGAAGGCTTACTGTGAAAATGGACTGTAAAGTGGATTGTCTACATAGAATGGAGGTCAGATATGTGAAGGCTTACTGTGAAAATGGACTGTAAAGTGTGATTGTCTACATAGAATGCAGGTCAGATATGTGAAGGCTTACTGTGAAAATGGACTGTAAAGTGTGATTGTCTACATAGAATGGAGGTCAGATATGTGAAGGCTTACTGTGAAAATGGACTGTAAAGTGTGATTGTCTACATAGAATGGAGGTCAGATATGTGAAGGCTTACTGTGAAAATGGACTGTAAAGTGTGATTGTCTACATAGAATGGAGGTCAGATATGTGAAGGCTTACTGTGAAAATGGACTGTAAAGTGTGATTGTCTACATAGAATGGAGGTCAGATATGTGAAGGCTTACTGTGAAAATGGACTGTAAAGTGTGATTGTCTACATAGAATGGAGGTCAGATATGTGAAGGCTTACTGTGAAAATGGACTGTAAAGTGTGATTGTCTACATAGAATGGAGGTCAGATATGTGAAGGCTTACTGTGAAAATGGACTGTAAAGTGTGATTGTCTACATAGAATGGAGGTCAGATATGTGAAGGCTTACTGTGAAAATGGACTGTAAAGTGTGATTGTCTACATAGAATGGAGGTCAGATATGTGAAGGCTTACTGTGAAAATGGACTGTAAAGTGTGATTGTCTACATAGAATGGAGGTCAGATATGTGAAGGCTTACTGTGAAAATGGACTGTAAAGTGTGATTGTCTACATAGAATGCAGGTCAGATATGTGAAGGCTTACTGTGAAAATGGACTGTAAAGTCTGATTGTCTACATAGAATGGGGGTCAGATATGTGAAGGCTTACTGTGAAAATGGACTGTAAAGTGTGATTGTCTACATAGAATGGAGGTCAGATATGTGAAGGCTTACTGTGAAAATGGACTGTAAAGTGGATTGTCTACATAGAATGGAGGTCAGATATGTGAAGGCTTACTGTGAAAATGGATTGTAAAGTGTGATTGTCTACATAGAATGGAGGTAACTGTGAAAATGGACTGTAAAGTGTGATTGTCTGCATAGAATAGAGGTCAGGTATGTGAAGGCTTACTGTGAAAATGGACTGTAAAGTGTGATTGTCTACATAGAATAGAGGTCAGATATGTGAAGGCTTACTGTGAAAATGGACTGCAAACTGTTCTTGTCTATATAGAGTAGTGGTCCCATATATGAAGGCTTAGTGTGAATACCTGACTACATAGAATAGAGGCCAATATATGAAGGCTTACAGTAAAAATGGACAGTAGAATGTGCTTGCCTATATAGAATAGGCATTCACTGATAGACAATATCATTCATGCAAACTGTTCTTGTCTATATAGAGTAGTGGTCCCATATATGAAGGCTTAGTGTGAATACCTGACTACATAGAATAGAGGCCAATATATGAAGGCTTACAGTAAAAATGGACAGTAGAATGTGCTTGCCTATATAGAATAGGCATTCACTGATAGACAATATCATTCACTGAAATCATTAGTTACAACTAGATTATTTAAAACATTTAAAAACTTTTTGTGTTGTTTTCTACTAAAATTTTGACTGCTCCGGTGGCCTAGTGGTTAGAGTGTCTACCTTAGATGCAGGAAATCATGGGTTCAATCCCCAACCGAGTCATATCAAACACTTATGAAAATTATAGTAGCAGCTGCTCGCTTGGTGCTAAGCATTAAGAGTTTAGTGTTAGGACTGGTCAGCCAGCCTGGTGTCAGGATAATGTGACTGGGTGTAACATCATGCTACATGTCTGCGGCATGATGCCCAAGTGCTAGTGCTCACTATAAACTGCCACACTGCAGATATCATAGCGATTGTTAAAGCTACATTAAAAACCCAAATCATGCACATACCAACTTTTAGGTTGGGGTCAGTAACTTTAAGTTCAATCTTTTGTTACCCATTTTATCTTTCCATACGTCAGAATGTATCCAAGTCTGGTGATTACTCGTGTTTGGTCATTTTCCAGGCACTGTGGTGGTGTGATTGAATTCCAGCAACACATTGTATTGAGTACCATGCAAGTCAAACAGTAAAAGATACTAAAAGGTTTTGCTAAGCTCATTTTGCCAAAAGGTAAAGAGAGTTTATTGTATGGTCCTGCATGCAATTATCTTTCATCAGTCCTGCATCCATCAACAATTGCTAATTTAAACTTAAAAGAAAAAAGACCAGTTTGCATCATAATTTGGAAGCAAGCATACTGGCATGAAAGGGCCTTCAAACTTGTACAAATTTTAACAATCCACCAAAATTTGCACACCATTAATAGAACTTGAGAAACCTTTTAAAAAAAACTTATTCACAAAAATGGCTAAGCCAAACTTGGCCAGCTTTGACTGAAAGAATCTCGGAATACACGGAGTTTATTATATTTTTAGAACTCAAAAGTACCCATTAAAACTACATAAATGGATAGCTAGAAAACCACATCCCATCCTGCATGTAATTCATGTAAGAACAGTGACTTATATGGGTACCTTTAAAAAAAATGATAGCTCTAAGTACTCTAAAAATTTTATATATATCCGGACTCGAAATTAGCAGTAGTACGCTAGCCCGAGGCTAATAGATTTCCTGTCAGACTAGTAACTATCATAATGTTATTAGTCCGAATGGCTAGTAAGTTTTGTTTATCAACGTCAGCGTTTGTTTACTCTTTTGATGTTAATATTTTATAACAGTGTTTACAATAACCACTGCTTTTAAGGAGTTTCCATTTGAGGGGGGGGGTGCAGATGCTAGTGTTTTGAAATACGTTTCTTGCTCGGACTTTCTTATATAAAGGACACTAAGCCGTACCTTTTCTTACTTTAAATAATTTGCGTCAGCTAGACTGTAACATCTCGTATTTCAAAACAAGGCACAATTCCCACCTTATAAGACAGGCAAAATGTGGCGTCTTATAGGTGTTCAACCTCTGGGAAATAAGCAAAAGTTGAATGAAAATGATCTAAAAGAAAGGAATGCAATACTAGTGTCTGACATTGTTTTGTCGACAGGATTAGTAAATGTTTGGCAGGACTAGTAAATTTCTCAGTACACTAGTCCTTCTGGCTACAAAGAAATTTGAGTTAAATTCAAGCCCTGTATATACTAGTTATGCCATAGCTTGCATAAGGTCATTTAAATTGTAATCACACCATACTGCCTTTGTGAGGCAAGCTAAGTATTCAAGCAAAACCTCAGCATTTTAATTTTGGCATGAGTTACATGCCACAAAATTGACACTTGTAAGTTAGCATTTTGCTGGTTAAAATCAGAAATGCTAATAAATTGCAGAATGTTTTTTAGTGGAGAATACTACACCCATAGAAATCTTTGCTACTACTGAAAAAAAATTAATTTTGAGCTTCGGATTACCATCTTTGTTCTTCATTCTTTGCCTGAAGCAACTTAATGTGTATACTTATAGGTTGTGCTCAGCTGCAAGCAACGTAATCTGCTATTGCATATTGTGCCAGCAGATCGTGATCCATGTAGTTTATTCCTGGATGCATTATGTGATGGCAGACATCTCTGTACAGTTTGCAGTTGGATCAGCTTATCCGCATATATATATATATATATATATATATATATATATATATATATATACAGTGACAACCGCATCCTTATATTGAGACCTTTTAGTATGGGACAATAGATGCTGTTGTACCATCAAATATGGATGTAGTTGCCAATAGTAGCAGAGAAACCTTGAAACATCCAGTAGTTATGTTTCATTTCATATTGGAAGAAATTTATATAGCATCCTACTGACCATGGGTCAACTTCGTCCATTGGGCTGTTAGATGTCAGCCAGGTGAGCAATCACAGGTCAACTCTAGCCTTCTGAAAGGTGTGGTTGACCTTCTTTCAACTGTGTCAAAGTGGCTGATGTATCAACTAAAAACATTGCTGTCAAGTGCATGCCAAACTTATTGATTTTTTTTGTGTGGAAAAGTATAGTTAATATCAGACCTTCATTTCAAATGGTTGTGTTGTTTGAACTTAGTTTCATTATATTTCCAATGCAATGAGCTGTAATTTCATTACTTTTTATAAAGTAGTCCCATAAAAATTAAACTGAGGGTATGTCTGACAATTATCATTTGTTATGCTCTAAAAGTGGGTTGCTGTTAACCCACATTCCACAGCTTTTTAAAACCTAATTTATAACCCATCTATGTTGCCTGTATGGGCTGTAATTGTAATGCCACCACTACACCTGTTAACATGAAGCTTACACCCAGACTGCATTTTTGGATGAGCAAACTGCATCAAATTCTGTGTCATTGTAATCTTTATAGGGTGTAATAGAAATGGGTTACACTTTTAATGAGTTCTAATACCAGTACCTTGTCAATATTACCACTATCCATTCTATGATAGTGCATCAAAGGGTGAAACCATTTCAAACATCAAAACTTATGCCTCTATTCCAGGAGTTTGAAGATTGCTTTTGTGACTAAAATTTCCATATTTTGTAACTTGTCATCACCAAACAAAATTCTTCACAGTGCATTTTTTGATTAAGCATTGCTGGTCACCAAAACTTGTTTCAATTTTGTCAGACATATTTTCTCTTGGTATATTTTGTTTTATTTGGCTGATTTATTCATTTTCCTTGTATTCTAAGGAGTAAAATGTTTTTAAATAATTTTCTTTTGGCACCTGTAGATATGTGGGGGATACCCAGATACACTGACCCGCTGTGGTCAGTTGATACAGGACCAGCTAGAAGTCGATTTTGTGGATATAAATTGTGGATGTCCCATTGATCTCATCTTCAAAAGGGTAGGTATTTCTAGTGTCAAGACCATATGTAAAGAATACTGCAGAGATCTATTTCAGGTGTTGTGACTGATTTGCTCCAATATAAGAAGACAAGTTTGATTCAGAGCTGCTTGTTTCAATCAAGCCTGTTAATGACTGAATTTTCCTTCCTTCCCATCATGCATTGTGGTGTCACCTGTTGATGCCCCATGATTTCATTCAGGCATACAGGAGGTAATATTAGAGTCTTCAACCTTGGTGAACTTGAAACTAACAATTATCAGAACTTGTGCTCACAGCACTTTAAGTTTTTTAAGTTGCAATGTACATCTGGAAATCACCCTTTACCTAGGACATAATATTTATAGTAACAGAAACCCCGTTTTGTGTATCAGTACTAAAACCTATAGGGAAATTCGACCAGATGGAATTGTGTTAGCCATGGTCACGTCTTGATGACACTATGATAGAAACAAATTCATGAATGTCATTTTGAGCTTTTTTTGTTTGTTTATTTTAACAGCTGAGTTAATTTGATGATTTTAATGAGAACATTTTGCAATTGATTAATAAAGGACAAGGATGTGTGTGATTTTAACTTTCGAGGTAATGCATTTAAATACAGCATTCCCTCGCTGTTAAATCCCTTCATTGTAACATGGTTCCTTTTACTAGTCTGGACATGGACACCACTAGATCCATTTTCATTCAGTGGTTGTACAATTTTGGGTCATTTACTTCATTATAAGGTTTTCACACTAAGGTAGGTATACTCAATGACTCCAATGAACAATGTTATAATTAGGGAGTATTATTTACTTCATTATAAGGTTTTTTCACTGTAAGGCAGTAAAATGACTTCAAGGGACAGCATTATAATTAGGTGTATTATGTATGGTCACACTGTAAGGTGTAATAATCTGTGGTTCACATGGATTGTATTACAAGGAGGGTGTACTATATGCATAATTATATAAGATGGTCTCACTATAGGGCAGTATACTCTATGGCTCCCGTGGATATTGTTACAGTGAATGAGTATTGTGTATCGTGTGCATAATGTACTACATTATAAGATGGTCTCACTATATGACAGAATACTTCATGGCTCACATGGATTGTGTTACAATGAGGGTGTACTATAATTAATTACATTATAAGATTGTCTCACTATTGGGCATTATACTCTGTGCCATGGGCAGCATTATAATGAGGAAGTGAAGTACAATACTCTAGTTAGTTCTCATCATGTAAGAATTCACAGTTTTGAAAATAAAGTGGTGGATAATATCCTACATTTCAAGATAGATACAGTTTGGACTGTATTATAAACTTTATGAATTATTAATATTCCTTACTTTGCAAGACCTAAAAACTGAGTTTTTTAAAAAAAATATAATGTTATTAATTTTAGAAATACATCTCTGTCAGTAAAGCACATTTACATAGAGTTCAGACAGATGTAAAATGTCATGTCTACAATACAAAAATGTATGTACAGTAGCCTTGGGAGTCCTATAGAAATACACATGCTTTCTACCTTAACATTCCAAGATTCAGTTCAGTCCATGGAGAATGGAGAACTCTTACATCAGTTGAGATACAAAATGCTGTATGGATCGTTTGGGTGCTTTGCCTGAAACACATTTGTATAGTAGTCACTCCAAGCACTTGGGCAGTTAGTTTGGTCATGTAGACTGGTTATCCCATAGTAAGCTCCATATCAGTATCTTAAGTCGAAGATATGAAAACCAGTCTACCATCACACTGTGTCAATAAACTGTCAGCATCATCTCAGTAAGTTTACAATAATGATAATAGTAATATTTCCCCAGTTAAAATTTTGATATGTAAAGTTAAAAATATATTGCATTAAATATTTGCTTATTATTCAGTTGTTAGTATTGGGAATATGGTGGTTAGTATTATCATCAGTAATTACCTTCTCAACTTCAAGGTAGCCTTTGTGGTGAATTTTACTTTCTAGATAAATGTATAATTACTGATTGGAGCACATTTCACAGCAGATTCCTAAGCTCTGGGTGTCCATAATAGTGACTGTATTAAACATTTTTGACATTATTGCATCAACTTTACAGTTCAAAGACAGGTAACATTCAAAGTAGATGATAGGCGACCAGTCAGACACAAGCGGATTTTTAAAAACAGAATTTTGTTTTTTAGTAAATTTATTTTTTAATGGCTTTTTAACTAAATTGTGAATAATTCTTTTCAAAACAACACTGTCTTCATACCACTATATGCAGTTAAACAGGGTAAAGTTAAGAGATATAATATTTCCTTTTCAAGGAGTTCTGTGCCAGTTTATATGATTTTCAAAAATATGTTCATTCAAAAAAATTGGGGTTGAAGGTGGAGCAGCATCTCAACTAGAAGCTTTGTAGCACATAATCTACCTTCAACATGTCAAAAATTGACTGGCTACCTAGTTCTTTTAGCTGCAGTAATTTACCAGTGAATTTTTTCTATACAAGATTTAATTATTTATTCATTTCGATACGTAAGATTTTCTGTTCATTTCCACACACAATTAAACTCTTTTGTCCATTCCCAGGGTGAAGGGTCAGCCCTGATGGGACGTATGAACAGGCTAGAGAAAATTGTCCAAGGTATGACTTCGGTTCTGGATGTTCCATTGACAATCAAGATGAGGACGGGGATCATGGCAGAACGGAACTTAGCACACACAGTGATCCCACGTCTGAGAGACCAAGGTGTTGCCATGGTTACAGTAAGGAAGCCATTTTACTTTTGAATCTAAAGTTACTATAACAAAATATGTCCCTAATAACTATAGTGATGTTTCTTAAGGAGCAAAAAAGATTTTTTAACAGCATTAGCAAGTATAGATTGATGCATATATAGCAGAACTGTTCACCCATTTGATTTCACTCAACTTTAAAAATGAACATTTCATGAATATACAGGCTACAGTTCAAGGTATCTGTTTTACAGGCCGACTTTTTCAGCACAGTTGCTACATGCCAGAATTCTGTTCATTTATTAGTCCCCTGCTAGAGCTCAAATAAATACAAGATTTTCTTATTTGAATATTAATTTAATGTATTTGGATATAATTTTATTGTTCATTGACGTTAATAAAGTTATCAAATCCATCAATTTTACATCATCTGTGGTGATATTAACTGATGCCCTCCCCATTTATAGCTGCATTTTAAATACTGTGATCTTAGTCCTCTAAATCAAGTTATATGAGATTGGGGGGTGGGGTCTTAATGAGATTGAGGGGTGGGGTCTTAATGAGATTGAGGGGCGGGGTCTTAAGTAAAGTTTTTGACTACTCAGACTAAATTTTCCAAGTAAGATAAAAAAAAGTATTACTTTGAAAAAAGTATTACTTTGGTGCTGCAGATTCTTCATTTGAAAACTACAGATATGTACCCGATTTAATTTGAAATAATTTATGTGTATTTCAGTTTATTAAAAAAAACTTTGTTGACTTTGATTTGATTCTTTCTATCTTATGTTCTTTTTAACGTAAAATAAGCTACTGCAAGTCATGTTATCGTTTCCAAAGCCCCTGATTAACATCCATTTTGAATGGCAATGTTTTGAGCAGTGTGACTTTTCATAATTTTGACATGATTAACTTCGTTAGAATTTCAGATGATTGAGCAGGTTTGTTCCTTTGTGAACTTACTCACCTTTGAATTGTTTACATTTTGCTTTGTTTGTATTTTTTAAAATTCTGCCAAGCTCGGTCAGCATTCATGTACCAATTTTCTATTTGATTAAAAGAATTATAAAAAAAAGGCTTGCAAAAGCTGGACAGTATTCAACGAGTTTCATAAATAAATCATTACCCATTTGAGATTCTTTTTATCGCATAGTTTTTATGTCAGTCGAAATTATTTGGATAGAAGAATGAATAGTTTTGTTTATTCTGACAGACGGTGCACTTTTCATTTGTTGTGCATACAAATATAGTCCCAAACAAAGTTGAACAAATAAAAGTAGATTGTTACATTTTTACAAACCGTAACTCAAAGAAAAAGTTTCCATCTGAATAAACAGAACATTTTATAGTGAAAAAATCATTTTTCAAAATGATGATTAATTCAGTGTGATGCCACACTGATATGGTAAAATGTAAGCCTAGAGTACATGTTTACCCTAAAATGTTGCTTTCAGAACTAAACATTACATTGTTGTGATTTTCACGTGAAATAGGATTACTAGCTGCAATAATTTCCACATTTACAGCAATGCATTTGTGATCAGATATTTACAGTATTTGATTTGAAACAATAGACTACATTAGACAAAAACAATTTTTTTGTCGGATTTGCATCCCATAAATATTGCATAAAGATGCTGTGGTTGGATAAGGTTTTGTCAGGCAACTCATTTATGTCCAAATTCTTATGTGAACATAGTTGAGTTTTTGTACTTCTGTAAGTTTACATTTAAACCACGCTTGTATATACGGTGGATTCTTTATCTATGTTACAGATACACCACTCCACCACAAGCTGTCAAATAGGCAATACCCTTAGTTTTACTTCTTATTGTTCTACTTGTCTTGTAGTTTAATGCCATTTTTGTTATGATATTATTATATACAACAAACCGGGGGAGGGGGAATATATCTATATTCAGACAGGTTAGATATGAGATGTTTTCCTCAATTTCCTTTAGCAAGTTGAGTTTTAAAATATGTTAATTCAAAACAAAACATTTCAAAAATCATGGTTAAAAACATTTTTCCACAATCCCAGCCAATCAGTAAATTAGATGCAGCACAATAATTTCATGGCCTTATTTGGACCAATATTTTTTTGTCGATATTTTTAAATATGAAACTGCATATACTATAGGCAAACAATACCTACTATGTGGTAAAAATGACAATACAAAACAGTATCATGATATTCTAAGAAGTTTTTACCTACATTGTGAGATAGATTCAGACAAGATGTCTTGCATACTGAATCCTGTCTTAGTAATCTATAAAAATACAAATGAAGCAATCACAAGTTAAGCAAGATATGTCATGCACATGACTTGCATATAAAATAGCTGTCAGCTGTAAACCTAAAAAGTATGTGGGGAAAGTCTTAGTTTCGAATATTTTACATGATGGCAAACACAGTCTTCTCATGGTACAGCATCACCAAACATTGCCGATGTGTCCTCTCA
Organism: Unio delphinus; assembly: GCA_029339505.1. Lineage (NCBI taxonomy): Eukaryota > Metazoa > Mollusca > Bivalvia > Unionida > Unionidae > Unio > Unio delphinus. The sequence goes on along the minus strand of JAQISU010000035.1, from coordinate 16,178,374 downwards.
GTTATCTTGTCTTCTCCTGCTAGGTCCATGGACGTTCCCGAGAACAGAGATACACACGGCTGGCAGACTGGGACTACATCAATGAATGTGCCCATGCTGGATCTCCGATGCCTGTGTTTGGTAAGAATAAAGTATCATTTCAGTGATGAAGTGAACAGTTTATCTAAGCCAATTTTCAAGTGCCCCAAACTGCTTCTACCCTATGTAACACATTTTTGGATAACCAAACCTCTAATTATCAGAAGTAACGTAAGTATTGGTCCCTTTCCTTGCAGATGATATATTGATTCATGATTCAAAATTTATTATTTCAGGTTGTAGCTAATTGGTCAAAATCATTGTTAATTTAAAGGTCAGAGAAGCATAGGTGGTATCTTTATGGTCAGAAAGAAATAAGGAATGTGCATGTAGTATTGTAATATTTTTTATCTCTTCCTGCATTCTTTTTGTACTTCATTCTGTCCATTATTATTGAAGTCATTTTCCAATTATTTGTGGGCTGCGTGGTTGTTCACTTTGATAGATACCTCTTGCTCACCGTAATTTCACTAGGCATTCCGACATATCCAGAGTCTATTTTTACCATGTGGAACAATCTATGATAACTTCCAAATCTGCAGCAGTGTCATTAATTTGTAGCACTTTCTGTTTTTCACGCAAAGCTTGAGCTGCAACTGTACTATGTTTAAAATGTGCAGCTATTCTCCTGGCAACACCAAGCAGTCTGGCTTTGGCTTTCACTTTAAACCAGTGCCAATTGCAACGTATGAGTGAAGCAACATTGATCTGGCCAGTCATCCAGCAAGTCCATGGCTGCATTAATAGCTGCTCCATTGTCATGGACTGTTGCAGCTATTTTATTCACTGGAATGTTCCACTCATTGGCACAATCACTGAGATGAAAACTGGTGTTTTGCCCAGTGTGTCGCTCTGGAGTCTCCCTTGTCCGCAAAATGGCTGATTCCAATTCCCACACAGAATTTATCCAGTAAGCAGTCAAGCATATATAGGCAATGTTCTGCAATGATGTCCACAGATCCGTTATAAATGCTACATAATAAGCCTTTTTCAATTCCACCAAACATTTTCTGAACTCCATCATTATACCTTTTCTTTATCAACACAGTTGTCATTCTTAATTTGATTTCATAGTTTGGCTCTAGAAAATGAATTAAGATTTTAAGACTGTCTCCATCCACAATACCTTTTGGCCACCCATCTTGTGTAATGAAGGCTGGAACTCTCCGATCAAATTCTAAGGCCCTGGCTTTTGATAATTTTGGTTTCTCGACCATGAATGAAGCAATGTACAGAGTACTACTTGTGTTGTTATTATTATCAACATCGGTGGGGTGTGTTCCAATGAGATGGTTCCGCAAAGTACTTGTGTTTCCACCTTTTGCATAAAGCACCAGTTCACACAGTTTGCAACAAGTACTATTCTCATTCAGTCGTTCAGCATGCACCCACACTTTAGAGACTTTGCCCATAACTCTTTGTAAAATAATTTTTTTAATAGAAAGTAATATCACTCCCTGTTTTGTTTGACATACATGCAGCACTTCTAGAATGGCATTAGAAAACGGCTATGGCAACTGCATGGTGGTAATGTGGTGTCACTGGTATGTACCATTGACACCACATGACCATGCAGTCACTGTAGCCCTGTTTGCTGTTGCCATATTAGAAGCGCTGCATGTGGTGCTGGCTGAGTGGCTGATTCATTTTCGTTAGTGGACCACTTGGCCTACTTGTTATGCAATGTAACAAATTAATAGGCAAGCTAGACCTCTTGGCATTGGAGATCTATTGTATGGGCTGTGAATATAGCAGCAGTAGATTAGTTGGCACTGTCGCCCAAACTCCAGTCGCAGTCAGCCACAGCTTGTCGGTCATTCACTGACTGTTGAGTAAGTGATCTGTTAACACGCATAGTCTACATATTAGTATTGCTTTGAACTGTGAAGCCATTCGTACATCCCAGCATGCAGCAGCCATTTAGTAGTGGGCCGCTAATACATAACAGGTGGTCCCACTTTTAAATATTAACTGGAACTGCAACTCAGACCAGCATACTGCTGATGACATGATATTTTGATCATTTTGTTGACAAATTATTTTTGTGAATGGGTACTCATCATTAATTTTCATTGCCATGTTTTTCACTATAGTTTTGTACCCTGGTACCTGTTGACAGCCCTATTCATAACACCTTTGTAAATACCTCTTGGTGAGTGAATGCATGGTCATAACACCTTTGTAAATACCTCTTGGTGGGTGAATGCATGGTCATAACACCTTTGTAAATACCTCTTGGTGAGTGAATGCATGGTCATAACACCTTTGTATGAGTGCATAACACCTTTGTGAGTGTACTAGTTTCACAAGACTGGACAGTTTTAGATGCACTTTTGGCTTTAGGGTTATATAGCATTGTTATATGGTATTGGTAATGATTTATCAGTAAAAATGTTTTGCTCTATTAGTCATTTATTTAGATTTGTACTGTATTGTATCAGTTAATAGTTTTTTTTATCATGTATATTAGCACATTGCAAATCTTTTGCAGGTAATGGAGACATCTTGTCATATGAGGATGCCAATCTTCGCCAGGCGCAGACAGGTGTCAGTGGAATTATGATTGCCAGGTATTTACATGCTTACATACAAAATTTATATCATCTGTTAAATGAAACTGTTGTAATAACTAATTAATGTAGCAAAGAAAAGTTATCTGACCAATTGGTTTTAACAAGGGCAGTGCAAATAATAATATTTGAGTGTTATTCTACATTTCAAATTTGATGGCCATGGGTGGCTGAGTCATCTCAAGTACTCACCTTTACAGATCACCGACATCACACCTGTCTGTATGGAATTAAGAAGTCTCTGGCTCAGACAGTATGGATATGTGAGAAAGCTTGCTAGTAGCTTTCTTTGGGTCAGTGTTTCTTCCAGGGGTTTTAGCATGTTCTTTCTGTGCCTAATAGATTGGACACCATGTATCAGAGCTTGAAAATGGCATTAAATCTATAACAATAACAATTTTACATTTTTGTGATTAATTTGTTGACTTTTTGTATACTCTCTTAGTGTATAACCTTCCATTTTAAAATATTTTGAACATTCTGTATCGCAGCCAAATTTGGCAAACAAATTGGCGCTTTTGAAAACTATGCTATTTTGTCCTGTATCAATAGTTTTAGACTTTTTTGTTATACGCTGAAGGCATGATAAATATTTGTGACTCATTTTATCAATGATATAAAATCAGCTCAGTGTTTGTTTGAACAGTATGTGTGATACTTGTTAAGTCTGAAAGGCTGACCAGGAATCACCATCATAATCATCATCATCACTGTTTTTATATTTCAGCGATTTGAATAAACTATCAGTCTCAGCCATTCATGATGTATTAATTCATGCCCAGGGATCTAGTACATTTCTCATACTTATATTTTCATAGCAACAATCTATTTGTGCCTGAACATATTTTCTCCTTTGACAGAGGTGCGTTGATAAAACCATGGATTTTCACAGAGATCAAGGAGCAGCGTCACTGGGACATCTCATCCAAAGAGAGGTTCGAACTGTTACAAGAGTTTGCAAACAATGGACTGGAACACTGGGGCTGTGACACACAGGGTGTCGAGAACACAAGGCGTTTTCTCCTAGAGTGGCTGTCCTTCCTTCATAGGTATAAAATTGTACATAACATTTTAGCTTGTAATATTGCAAATCAGCAATGAACCAACACTGTCCAATTTAGAATTTATAAAACTAATCAAAACTCAAATTTAATTTCTGTTTATAATTAAAGCTTGTATTTTTGAGAATTAGAATTGAAACTGTGCAGTCTGATTTAGATGAACTTGTATTGCAATACCAAAATGCAGTCAACTTCACTAAACCGGACACTGTTGGGAGTACAATTTTATTAGAGATGTTCTATAAGGAGGTAAGTATGATTAGCATTTGAGTAGCTTCATTGTGATGAAAATATTTTTATCTGACAAGATGCTCATTTTCTGAATAACCAGTATAGGGAGTTTTCACCATATCTGTTTGCCGCCAGTTTCACCATAGTTCTACTGAAAATTTAATAAAAATATTGACTCTGGTTCTTTTTAAATTTGAGGACCTTAGTCGTTTTACACAAAGATGCAGCATACCAGAGTTCTGTTCTTTTTTTAGGTTGCTCAGTTATATCACTAAAGAGTTAGAGAAAGCAATATATACTACATATAAATAACAATAGAATGAGTGGAGTCTTTTGATGTTGTGATGGACTTTTGACAAGTCAGACTATGCAGTGGTCACTGTGAACAACAAGAGATGAGATGGTCATAACAAATATAAAGACATGCATCAAGATTTATGACCTTGTAATTATCAGGTAAACTGTGGTTTAAATGAGAGTGGGGGAGAGTGTGTGGAATGTAGTGGGAAGGTGGTATATTTGTAACATAGAATCCACCTATACACAAGCATGGTTTAAATGTGAACTTTTAAAACAAATTTTTACAAAAACAAAGAAATTTTAAAACAACATACCTCAGTTGACAGAAGAATATGCACATAAACCAGTCTCCCAACTGAAAGAATATGCACATAAACCAGTCTCCCAACTGAAAGAATATGCACATAAACCAGTCTCCCAACTGAAAGAATATGCACATAAACCAGTCTCCCAACTGAAAGAATTTTATCCAACCACTGCCTATTTACACAGTAAATGTGTGATGCAGTTCTGAATAAAATTTGAATTTTGTTTGTCTTCTGCAATTTACTGTTTCCAAATTAAATAATGCAAATAGCCAGTCACAGATACATTACAGCAAATAAGGGAATTTCTGCATCCAGTAATCCTCCTTTTACATGAATATCACTATAATGTAATGCTTAGTTGTGAAATTGGTACTTTAGGGTAAATGTGGAATCCTTCAGAACTTTTCACTGGTAATGAGTCAGACTGACAACACATGCATTTGACATCTGGTGTTGAAAAATGATTTTTTTTTTTCAGTGTAAAAAAAATTCTGTTTATTCAGAAGGATTATTGCTGCTTGATTTTATTGTATAATCTGCTAGTTCAACATTGTTTGGGACTTTTTATGCACAGCAAATAAAAGGTACAGTGTCTGAATCAGAATGAACAAAATTATTTGTTCTTCTTTCTCTCAAAATGGTCTTTAATGAAGTAAAAACCTTGTAAAAAGATTATTGCATGGGTAATGATTTAATATTCAATTTATGAAAGTCATTGGATAATATCCAGCAAAGGCTTGCAAAAGTTGGACTCATTCCATAGTTTAGTATTAAATCATTGCACATTTAAGATCCTATATTTATGCCATATATGGCCAATTTAAGGCTGGTTAATGCTATATTTATGCCATATATGGCCAATTTAAGGCTGGTTAATGCTATATTTATGCCATATATGGCCAATTTAAGGCTGGTTAATCCTATATTTATGCCATATATGGCCAATTTAAGGCTGGTTAATCTTATATGTATGCCGTGTATGGCCAATTTAAGGCTGGTTAATCCTATATTTATGCCATATATGGCCAATTTAAGGCTGGTTAATCCTATATTTATGCCACGTATGGCCAATTTAAGGCTGGTTAATCCAATATTTATGCCATATATGGCCAATTTAAGGCTGGTTTATCCTATAAAAGATACTAACTGCATCTGTTGGATACAATGCTGTCTGTCCCACTTTTGAAATCAGTATTTTCACCATTCATGGATGGTTAAGACCTATCTCCCCCTTGTTACCACATCTGTCAGCATATGATATCCTGGTTAAATGTAAATTTCCCATTGATACCACATCTCTCAGCGTATGATATCTTGGTCAAATGTACATTTCCCCTTGATACCACATCTCTCAGCATATGATATCTTGGTTAAGTGACAGTTTCCATTTGATATGACATCTATTAACAAGTTATATCCAGGTTAAGTTTAAATTTCTCCTTGATACCACATCTGTAAACAAATGATATCCTGTCAAAGTGTCAGTTTCATGTTTGCACCACCTCTTTCCTCAAACAATATGATTTAAGTGCACATTTCCCATTGATGCCACATCTGTCTACAAACAATATCACATCTGTCAACAATATCATGGTTAAGTGTAAATTTCCCACTTGGTTATCACATCTGTCAACAGATGATGTCCAGGTTAATTGTAATTTTCCCCTTGATAATTCTCTCCTTCAACAAATGATATCCAGGTTAAGTGTAATTAGCAGATAATAGGCTGTCAGATAGGCCACATGTAGAATGAATGAACATACTGGCAGCTGACATAATTTTGAAAGACACAGACTGGAGTACCATTTAAATTCAGTACTGGTTTCTTCTGAAAAGACAGCTTTGGCAGCCTAGTGGTTATAGTGTGTGCATTGGATGCAGGAGATCGTGGGTTCGAACCCTGGCTGAGTCATACCAAAGACTTATAAAAATGGTACAGGCAGCTGCTTCAATTGGCACTCATTATTAAGAGGTTAGTGTTAGGACTGGTCGGCCTGGTGTCAGAATAACGTGACTAGGTGGGACATGTGTTGCATGTCTGCAGCACGATGCCCCAGTGCTAAAAATCACAATGAACTGTTACACTGTAGATGTCATAGCAATGTGACTGAAAAATTGGTAAAGCTAAAGAAGAGTAACATCTTGAAAAGAAAATTCTTTTCCAGTATACAAAATAATTAAATAGATATAAAATAGATTATAAAACAAATTGTCCATTTTTTGTCATATATTTGTTACATATGTGGATATTTTTGTCAAGCCCACATTAGAGGGAAGCATAACATGACAGTCATTTATTAAGCAGTGCCTTGATAGATGGCTTGATATGCCCTGGCCTATTTTTGCCCATGCAGTACATGTTGACCATGCTAAACACAGATTATTTTCTACTTTGACAGATACATTCCTGTTGGTCTGCTTGAGAGAGTGCCCCAGAAGATAAATGAGAGACCGCCGTATTACAAGGGCCGAGATGACCTTGAGACGCTAATGGCTAGTCCCAGTTGTAGGGACTGGATTAAAATCAGGTAATATCTCTGTTGAATTTATTTTTTACCCACTGTATTTTAAAAGTGAAAAGTCTTTTACAAAAATGTACATTTAAAACACACAAAGAAATAGAATTTAAAACTGATTTTACATCTATTTCTGTCCAAATAATTTATTTTAAAAAATAAAAATCCTTCATTCAAATTGGTAAAGATGAATTTCATACTGTAAATTTGAGAGGCATCCTAAAATTCAAAATATATCACAAAAAATTAGCAAGGGGCATTTTTTAAATCTATATAAAATAGACAGTTATCGTTTTTTAAAAAGTTAAAAATTTCCATCAAGCAGTCATTTTGTATTGCACTGATCATTGATTGGATTGTCTATTTTTGCCCAAACTCCTTTTCCTGTATGTAGCAAAGCTCAGCGAGGGCCCAGAGTGGCCGAGTGGTCTAAAGCACTTTCCTTTACAGATCACTGCCGTCTCACCTCTATCTGCGTGGGTTCAAGTCTAAGATTCGGCTAATGTAGTTATGTGAGAAAGCTTGCCAGTAGCTTCTCATGGGTCGTTTTTCTTTCCGGGGGTTTTCCCGGGTTCTTCCTCCACCAATAATACTGGCCACCATGTATAGCCTATTGTGTGCTGAAAAATGGCATCAAACCATAAAACAACAACAGCAAAGTTCAGAATCTTTTGGAAATAGTCATATAATTGGTATATCCCATAACATTTCTTGATAGAGAAGCATAGGAAAAAAATAGGATACGATCGATATACAATAGACGTAATGATTTGATGACAAAATATGGAACAGATTCTTCAAGTAACCTATTGAGATAACTTCATTTTTTATTAACATTTTTAACTTAAAAAAAGAAAATATGTAGTTATGTCGTTCATAAGCACACGCCTCCCGTCATGTATGTAGCACCATTTTTCCATTGTAAGCGTATCGAAGTTTGACTGAGGTAGTTGCAGAAGAGCAGAATAACTACTTCTTTACCAATATTTTTGGCATATATCATAATAACACGAAAGCAATGAAATTTGCTGCCAACATGATGCCTATAATTGTAAACCTATACAAACCAAGAAGAGAGTCAAACAAAAAGTGGAACTTTAAACAACTAATTACAGAGAAAAGAAGAAAAACATTATAAATTGCTTTTAAAGATAAACCTTCACAAAGACACGGCATACAAATTTTTTTAGATTTTAACTTCTGCTCTACTGTTTGAGTAAGCTTAGAGGCATGGAAGAGGATATTCCTGCAGTTAAGATGCAAATGTGAAATTGTCTATATGATTGATATTTTATTATGATGTTGGCCTGTTATGATCACACCAGTGGTTCATTTGACGAGTGCTGATTGCCTGCTTTTTGGCCGCTTTACCTGTGTGGATCTATCCTTTAACTGTTTTACTTTCCATATTTCAGTGAGATGTTACTAGGGCCAGTCCCCGAGGGATTTTCTTTCCTCCCAAAGCACAAGGCCAACGCTTACAAGTAAAGATGACAGATCTTCACTGGAAAGGAGATACATCTCAATGACACATTTCTAGCCTTTCTCTCTACATACTAGATTGTCAAGTCTTCGCCACTATAAAGGGTGCATTATTATTCTGCATATTTTTTTTAAAACTTTTTTTTAAAAATACAGTTCATCAGACATAAATGAAATGATGAATACAATATAGGAGACAGGGAATTCTGGTTCTATACTCAGAGCAAGGAATAAAAACACAAAATGAAAACATGAATGCATTGCATTCATGTATTTGAAACTCTGTTTGTTTCATGCTGTCACTGATTTTAAAAATTCCAGTTTGAAGTAGTTTTGCATTATAATCTTGGATTGTATCGTGTCTTTTATACACTCATAGACAGGATTTTTTGCTACTTGCAAACCATGAAATTGTTCCCATAACTGCCATTGATGTTAGACGATGTGTGAAATTCTTATTCAAGTGAAGCAATAAAATATAAAAATTTTAGGAAAATATATTCCAAGACTGTGGTTTTAAGTTATTGCAACTGTGGATTAATTTTTATTTATTTGTAAATTCAATGAGATATTTTGAATTTTTTGTTTTCTGTTTTATAAAAGTACTTTTTAAATAAGATACAAAAGCAAAACTCTTTTCAGAAATGGAAGACCCAACTTTAGTAAATGCATTACAGATAAATAAATTTGAGTGAAAACAATGTAAGTGGTAACACAAGATGAAAATGTGTATCTGTGACCATAAACAAACAATGAGATTATTATTGAAATACAGATGTGAATGGAATGCATATGAAATGCATGTTTAGTCAAATTATTGTGTTCAAGAGAGACAACTCCAGCACACAGCACTATTCAGTCTGGGATAAAAGGTCCACTGGACAAGGATTGGCACTATGCTACCAATGATAAATAATGGGACATGGTCTTGCACTATGCTGGTAATGACAAAGATTGAGTCAAGGTCTAGCAATATGCTGGTAATAACAAAGAATGGGACAAGATCTGGCATTTAGCTGGTAAAGACAAAGAATGGGACATGGTCTGGTACTATGCTGGTGATGATGGAATGGAGCAAGGTCTGGCACCATGGTGGTAATAACAAAGAATGTGACTGTGTCTGGCATTATGCTGGTAATGACAAAGATCTAACTGTTATTCTATTTTTATGAAGTATAATTTAAAGCAGTTGGATCTTTGGAAATTAAATTAAATCAGGTGTGTTTTTTGTAAATGGTTTATTTCTCAAATAAAGTGTTTCTATATTGGATTTTTAGTAAGAGCTACCATGTTTGACAGACATTTTACTTTATATTTTGCCATGTGTCATTTAATGCCAAATGACAAAAACACAGTATAAGAAGTCCTACCAGAAAGCATTGAACTTTTGCACCAATAAGAGTGTCACATTCCCACAAATGTATTATAAATAATACTGGGGATTTACTACGGTATTATAAATAATACTGGAGAAGGGGTGCATTAAAATTTAATGACTAACGAGCCCCCAAGTCAGCAATTCTGACTCTTTAAATACAAATAACAACTCAAGGTTCTTTACTACCTGTGTATCCAACCATGATTGAGTGTTTTACATAATGTTAGGATTTACCAAGCATATAGGTATATAACATACCATTTAAGGATATATTTCATGGGGTTTTTTCATTGATAACTGTTCATATGTGATTTCCCTTTGCAGATGCAGTTCTGCAAATGTATTGTGCAAAGTTAGATTATTCACAGTATCCAACAATCAACAGAAATTTCATGAACTGTTTTGAGTCACACTTGCATATTATACCATGAAACAATTTTTTTTTAATTTTTAAAAATGAGATATGGTGTTTTACTGAATACAGGTCACCACAATATATTTTGCAAAGTTCAAGCATACAAATGTTAATTAAAATTTCAGTTTTTTAAACTATTCCCATACCAAAATCCATTTGCTACTGAATTTTATTTTGTTGCTGAATTATTTAATCTTTTTCACAGTGTGTGAAATATTTTACAGTACTGTTCGTTGCACTTTCAATTTTATTAAATTTGACTTTTTGTAATGAGAAGAGGCACTTCCCAAAAGTATGTATATTTCGGACTGCCGTAATCTGATTAAACATAATTTTTAGTGGAGTCATCTTCTGGAGTTTTTAGTACAAGTATTTGTATGTCAGATAAACATGGATAAATGGAAAAATTGATAGTGATAGCATAGTTTCTTGTTTCTATGACAACAATACTATTGCTTAAATACAAAATAACAGTTGATGTATATACAGAAACAAGTACATCCAGTGTATGTCATCATTAAATGTACCATTTTCCATGTAAATGAACTTAGCTTTAACATTGAACGTGTAATGTTATTTGGAAAAAACAATAAATTTTCAACATTCTTGCAGTATCGTTTGCTTCTTTTTATGTGTGTGTGGTTGAATGTGTTTGGTTTTTTTTAGATTAGAAATCAGAGTGAGGAGTGTTGTGTATTGGCATTATGATACATAATTACAGTTTGTCAAGGGCTGTTACATTTAAATTTATGGGTGTCAGAACAGGATGGACAACACCCAGTAGAGCAAGCTGTCCATCTGTCCCATCACATCACATTTTGTCATACAAACTGTTTCCATAAAGCGTTGTCCATGTCCATCAATCACGTTATGTCATACAAACTTTCACGCAGTCGAGCATTGCCAGTTCCCATCTGTCATTTCAGATCACAGAATGTCCCACAAACTTTGTTTCTAACCAGTAGCTTGTGATGGCTTTCGTTGATAGCATCAGAATATGGCATGAGGTTTAATGTTGAATTATAGGTCAAGTTTGATTGTCACCATTTCCAACAAAAATTAACCGAGTTATTGGCCCCGTTGTTGAACTTGCCTCAGTATTTTGTGTTCACTCAATAATGCTTGATGTACTTGATGGAAACTAAATTTAGTACTAAGCTTTTACATTGAAAAGATCTTGGTTAAGTTTTTGATCCATTTTCCAACAGAATTTAAGGAAGTTAAAGCATCTCATGGGTTTGGAACTTTATTCTTTGACATCAAGGTTGTTTTTTTTTTTTTTTCTTCAAAAATCTTTTGGAGGACTTGCATTTTCACAATTTTTCAAAACAATCGGATAGGAGTAACGGTCCCTACTTAACTCAGAATTTTGCCTTTGAGGTTAAATTTTTTATATCTTTTGAAGGACATTTTCTTGGAAAAATAACACATTAATGCCAATGTCATCCTCGTCCTTATCACATCAGATGTAAAGGCCAGCGTATACATATGAGAGACCTGGAGTAAAGTATTGCCATTTTTTATACAGTGTGTAGAAAAATGGTAACTAAGAAGGTATGTTTTATTGATGGTATCAGTCAAAACGTATTGCAGCAGGATAAACTGGCAGTGGTAAGATATCCTTTTTTCTTAGCCTGTACAAGCATAAGATAAAGTAATTTGTGCAGTCTTCCCCCTCCCCATGAATGATGTATTTTATTCAATGTATTGTGACTATTGCAGTGAATGGGCATACACCCCCACCATCAATCAGAAGCCATTCTTCATTAGTCCATGATCGTCCAAGCGGATGCACCAAATGTACTGACATAATTAAAATAATCTTGGTTGTACAATATTTCTTCAGTATAGCGGCCAACACACAGGCACACCTATAAGGCTATAACGGTAGTAGGACATAGGCAAAATCTAAATGCTGTTTTGCCTTTTGTTTCGAATACTTCAGAGGCGTAGCGGGGGGGGGGGGGGGCAGGGGGGTAGATATGTCCCCGGGCGCCAAGGTACAGGGGCGCCAAAATGAGGCTTACAACGTTACATTATAATAAGTAAACGGGTAATAAATCGGTCACAAGATCGCTGGGGCGCCAATTTTATAGTTCGTCCCCGGGCGCAAAATATCGCTACGCCTCTGGAATACTTCATTCAGAGTTGGAGGTTCTGGTGCAAATGACGTTATCTGATGACAATGTTGATAACGTAATGATGTAATTTCAAGTAGGAATGTTTTATACATGAAAATTAAAATATTGTCGTCGGAAAATGCTTTTTCATTGAAATCCTTTCTAATTATTCCGAATGATGCTGATCCACTATCAAATATGGACACGATTGTCATATTATGAAAAATGTTTAAAAAACTTCTTAAAAAGTAGCTGAATAGTATTTAAGCAACATTTGTTTAAAAGCATCCTGGCATCAAGATCTGTCGGTTTTTTTTTTACAAACGATGTTGATCTACGATACAATATGGCATTGATTATCGAAAACAGGACGACCTTTAAATGACTACACACAGAAATCAGTCGACAGAGTTTCAAACACAGTATTAATTATAAGGCCTTTCAAGTTTGTATAAATAATGCAGATCTGCCTTTCGCTATAGTTGCCATTACAAACAAATAGGGAAAACCGTTGTGTAGTGCAAATCATCATGCTACAGACACTGAGGCATTTACCTTACCTAAGATAGGATTTAAAATACATTTTGAATGCATTAACGACTCATTGAAATATATCATTGTTGTTGTTATAGGATTTATCGCCATTGTTCAGCACTCAATAGGCTATACATGGCGGCCAGTATTAATGGTGGAGGGAAAAGCCCGGAAAGAACCACCGACCCACGAGAAGCTACTGGCAAGCTTTCTCACATACCCACATTGTCTGAATCTGAGACTCGAACCCACGCAGACAGGTGGAACGGCAATTATCCGTAACGGTGAGCGCTTTTGACTAGTCGGGGCATGCATCATCTCGTCATCATAGTTTATTTTGCAAATGAGAGCTTTTTTATTTACGTGCCTTTAAGAATGTTTTTAATGCATTTGCAAATACTTCTGAGAGACGATGCAAAGGAACTCGCACATTATCATAATTTTACGGTGTATCATTCCTTTTTATCATTCACCCTTTATCACTTATGGCTGAGCATTTGATGCTAGCAGCAAGCATCATTGGCAGATGTTTATTTTTATCAGTCATTGTTCAAGTCACGAAATTGTATAAATCCCTTAATTTATTATATTTTTTTTTTCTCGTACAACAATACCCGTTGGTTAGTGACATGTATATTGCACAATATTTCGAAGCAGTTCGATTCATCCCATGCCGCACGTGCAAAGTGCTTTCTGTCATATGGGCACATCTTTTATCACTTGGTATTATAAATATTTCAGGCCGCCTTGTGTCACATTCGCACATTTATCAGTCGGTATATGCTTTCATTAATAAATATGTAATCATATTTTAACAAATCTTTATTTATTGTTTAAAAGCAAATTTACAACAAACATTGAATTGAGAAAAGTAAGCATCGGGATAATTTTCAAGAACAGTAACAATGAAATAATATATTTAACTTGTTTATTTTCAGAGAACATTAATATAATGATAGCACATCTGAATATAGTTTAAAACATGGACAACAATTAACACTCGGATTTCATTTCTACATTGATGTGATTATGGAAAAATAATATTGCTTCAAGCATACAATGCAGGTAAATAATCTCACTTGTATAAGCACAGTGCAGTGTTGTGGCGATTTTTGTGTCTCCCTTATAACTATGTTGCACTAGGAAAATTATAAACAAATATGATTTGTTTCGAACAGTTTTGAATTAAATGTATATGCATTACACGGATATGATGACTGTTCTTTCACCGCTTGATGAATACCCAAATCAACATCCTTCGGAAAATTGACGTATTTGTTGAGTTGATTGCATCTGTGCCTGATGTATTGTTGCAGATCTCATTCTTGAAAATCCAGAAATGATGTATATAAGGAATAATTAGCCTTTTAAGATGGTCAGACTTGTTGCCGTAGAGACAAAACCAAGTTGTCATAGCAACATCTTTCATAGTCTAACTTTGTTTTTAAAAAATATATGTAACTTCGTCAGTAATTCAAGATTTTATTGTTTTAAAGTTAGTTATATTTGTATATATCTGTTCAACTATATGAATAAACGAAGTTTTAAAAAAAATAAGACATTTTGTGGGTTTCGTTCTACAGAAAAAATATATTATGAGACATTTCATTATTCTGCCAAAAGGTGAACATGTTATGTTATGATTAACATCTATAAGTTGCCTACTTCGTTTTCCAATAATAACTCTAGTTCTCAAAAATGTACCATAGCCAAACTTGGCTAAACATCTTATATTTGGAACATGGAAGAAACAAGTACATTTCAAAGATAAAGATCACAGGAATATAAAATTTCAACCGTCGTCAATGCACTGAATTTAAAAACGGAAATGTGTCAAATGCAACCTGTGTAAATATCACTTAAACATGCGTTTTTTATACTCGTAAATCCCTGTGACACATGTTGGTATGTATCCCAGTGGCACATGTTGGTATGTATCCCAGTGACACATGTTGGTATGTATCCCAGTGGCACATGTATGTCTAACTGGCATATATAGCAATTTATAATAAAGAAAACAGTTAGGATTCACAGATCGGAGTTTTAGTATGCTCCCTCGAAATATGTAGTATATATTGTCCTCGAAAATTGGGCTAACAGCTAGTAGTGTATGAAGCATGTATTGTTCTCGAAAATATGGCCAACAGTCAGTAGTTTGAAATATTTTGGGCATGCAAATATCGTTGTCAGGAAAGAGACTGTGATTCACTAAATTGTTTCATTTAGACAAAGGGATTACGGTAAGTATGGCAAATATAAAGAAAGCAAGTTTTTCCTGGATGGCCAAGGCATTGTGACAAGCCTCCAAGAAGTTGGTATTGTTGTTGTATGGTTTAACGCCTTTCTTCAGCGCAAGATATGCTATACATGGCGGCCAATAATAATGGTGAAGGAAGAATCTGGGGGAAAAATTGAAAGAACCATTGACCCACGAGAAGCTACCGGCAATCTTTCTCACATACCCACATCTGCTGAGCCCGAAACTCGAACCCACGCAGACAGAGGTGAGATGGCAGTGATCCGCAACGGTGAGCGCTTCCGGCCACTCGGTGTCCCTCTCCATGAAGTAGAAGCGTCACATTATACTATTCCTAGCATCAACAGCTGTTTGGTCATCGGCATCCACACGTATTAAATAGATACGTATGTACAACCAGCCTCAGGGCGTATACTCATTCTTTCTTCTGAGGTCCTAGGCAACAGCGTGTTTCATGGCACCTAAACCAACAGGATGCATTGTACGTTCTTTGTGAATATTTACATTTAGCCCATCACCAGGAATGATTTTGCAACCTTGGTATTCATATAGTTATACCAAGACTCGCGAACCTTGCTGAGGGGATATATCTTAATGAATATTACACCCTCATCATAAAAATAGGTCATTGTAATCCACATTTCTTGATTAACTGTATAAATTTAGTTTTTGTTGCAGGCATTGTTCAGGCTGGCACCATCAGACTAGACGATTTGTATACATCTCTATTAATTCCAAACCTGTACAATAAAGAAGATCAATGTGACATTAAACAGTTTACCTGACTGGATTAAATTTTTTATGTTTAGGTCATCACCACACGTGTTTGTTTATAAAACTTTGTGAGCATGCGCAGTTTGAAAAGAATTACATCTGCATTGCAAAGTAGGTTACAATGGTCTAGTCTGGCAAGTCTGTATATTTCTTTGAAGTTCTTACCTTGTGTACTTTTCATGCTTGAATTATAAAACTTTCCTATATAAGCATCGCGGCTAGTGTCACGCCCTTGAAATAAAACAGGTCACTATGCGATACATGTCATATTTTACCGGATCGGTTCAAGTTCTTTCATTTAGCTCATGGCTATATGGGGTTTTCTGTGTGATTATATCCTTCCTATAATTGGTGAGAGTATGAATTTTAATGTGCACTGCACCTTCGTGGCAAAATAGAGGTCTCTGTGACTTGTAAATGATGCTTCATTGACATTTTGCATTTAAAGTTGAAGACTATCGGATCAGTGCAGCTAAAAGTATGAAAAATTATCGTTCACTTCGTTCTAAACTTTCCATGTTTCATTTTCTATTGTGATATGTTACATGCTAACTGTCAATTTTCATTTAATTAACAATTGTGTATAAAAGGTTTTCAGAAGAGTGGACCGCGTGCAGTTGACATGGGTCATCAGCTGTATTAACATGCCAAGGAGTTTACTGATACTTGAACTATGCTTGCATGTCGTGGTCACTCTGGCTGTCACTCCAAGGTTATTCATAGCCAGTGACTTTATTATCAAATGTAACATATGGCGACCTGGAGTGGACACTGCTAATAGTAAAGGCAGATTTTATGAAAAATGATTTGCGAAAAATGCTCGTTTTTTTATCATTTCGTTTTAGTACATCTTTAATATTATAAAAATGTCATTAATGCTCGGTCGCAGGAAAATTATTATGTCAAGATTGCTTTAATCTAATTTATTATGCATGATAATTAATTATTACATTGACTACTGAGTCCACTAATCTAATTTATTATGCATGATAATTAATTATTGCATTACCTACTAATTTCAGTAGACGCTTCGTAGAGGGGAGTTATTTAATCATTCATTGTTACATAATTTTGGGAATTTGCGTGCAGTTGAAAAATAATTTCCTTTATATAAAACAGGTTTGTTTCTGGAGTAATCAATCAATCACTGCGCTGGTCTGTTTCAACAGCTTGTAAGCAATAACCCTTTGTGTGTCCATATCACGACTAGCTGATGTCGTCAACAAGAGACAATCTTCTCCTTTGAGAAAGAGTTTTGTCAGTTTTTCATGTTCAGTTGCGCTCCTTGTCGATGAAGTTTATGATCTTCACCATTAAAACTCTCAGCTCCTCCTTCCCCTTTCTCCATCTTCCTGCAGAAGTTGACGGCATAGTGTGCGACTTTGTCATTTGGATCTAGAGCAAGGGTTTTCTTAAACTCCGCAATTGCACCCGAGTACCGCTTTACTTTGATTAGGCAGTACCCCAGTAGAGAGTGAGACTTAGGGTCTTTTGAGGTATTACACATTTCAGCGAATTGTTGCAGTGTCTTTGTGAGTTCCTCTTGCTTCTGCTGAGCTAAGTGACACTCCACAAGAAGATAGAATGCGTAAGCGACAGATAATACCTCCAATCCATTGTTTTCTTCAATTTCCTTTTTGATAAAGTCTTCAGCCACGGATGTCTCCATCTTGCCATAGTAGTTAGTACTGGTTGGTTTCTTGCCCTCCTTTTTAATGACCCTCTTCAGGAGACTAATACTTTGTTCATGGTGTCCAGTCATGCATAAAAATCTACCATAGTCTACGTAGGTCCCAATCCCACAATCATCTCTCTTGACTGCTTCTTTGAATGCTTCCTCTGCTTTTTCTAGTGCTTCCTTCCTGTGCTCCTCGTATGTCGTTGACGCAGCGTGGTACATGCATCCTAGATGGTCGTAAAAGTCTGACCCTTTCTTGTCACTGGCGAACTTAGAGATAAGAAGTACACACATCCTTATCGGGCGCCATATTTCCGTGGCAGGAATAAGATCGCTTAGTGCTATATTTTTTTGACACAAATGAAGCGGAAGATTTTGTAACTGTGTGTCTGCCTCGCTATCACCCAGCAGGGGCTTGATAAAATGTTCTATGAATTCTTCAAACGCCAAGATCCCATAATTAATCATTGCTGGTATGTAGTATGACACTTCCATCATATGGTCAACGAAATCATCGAAACCGAAATCCAGGTAGAAGCTATTGCACAATTCATCGACCACTTGCATGCAGACCTTTACACCCTTTTCTACGTCTTGGTGTTTCACAAAGGCTTGAGCATCTTCAAAAAGCGGTTTGAAGATTTGACGCACGTGTCCACTAAATGGAAAAACGTCATAGATGACGAAATTGTCAGAAAATCCTAAAAGGCATTCGATAGGATTTTTTCGCACTGTAGTAAGAATATGCTCAGTTCTCGTGAAGTCTTCTTTATCCCAATGCTTTATCGTGTTTCTCTGAGAGATAAAATAATCTGGCAAGTTCTTTTCTTGAATAAACTGCAATAGTTTTTCCAGGAGTAGCATCACTGCATGACCTGGATTGTTCCGCCAAATACTTGGTTCAAGATATTCGCATAAGAAATAGAACACATATTTCATATGGATGTACAGAAGAGGTCCCGTTTCCAGCAAATCCAGGCACAGTAGACAAAATACAATAAAGCATTGTCTATGAGCAGAGGAAATAGCCTCTTTTGATAGAATCCGCTCGGCTTCAAAGAAAGTGAACGTCCATTCTATGTCCGGCTCTTCACTCTCCGAATCAGCTCCAGGAGTCACGTGACAGTTTGTGGTCACAACTTTTATCTCCGCACGCTTTCCTGGCCAACCACTTGGCCTGTTCCTTGTCTTCCATTCCATCGCTTCATCTGGCCAGAATGGACACTTTAGAGCTAGGGCGTAGTGGACATCATCGGATATTCTAGGTTTGGATCCTGGATTTTTCGTCTTGCTGACACGCGAAGACAGTGCACGCCTTGTTAACTTGGATAAATGTTCGCTTTCATCTTCTTCATCCTGGCTGGCCTGTCTTGTCTGTTTCTGTATATAGTGCTTGGAACTATTTCCGCGGCTGGAGACCTCCTTGTTCAACATCATAGTTGATTTTTCTCGAGTCAAATGTGGGGCCGGTGCGCTCTTGGCTTGGCGAATTTGTTGTATCATCTTAAGCCGCGTGAAACCAGGCGTGGTATGGTCTCTGTCAGCTATACAGGAGTAATCCTGAAGAGACTTTGCATCTGGCGGACCCACAACTTCTTGAGCTACCATCATGCAATACACTTCATCATCAGCCATTTTCTTCCATTGCAGTGAGCCATTTTCGTCCAACCTGAAGGTAAGAAAAGTTAGAATAAATCTTCCGTATGAATTAAAGATAGTCAGCGCCTTCTGGTGATATTCAATCAAACTCTGCTAAGCGTTGCTTAAGCAGAGCATATCGTCTTCTCTTGACCAAAGCGTTGACCATTTCTTGTCTTTTTTTATTGGTTTTGTCTTTGTGGGTAAACGAGCAACAGGGATCAGCTTGTGTTGACGGTTATCGGCAGCGATGACGGCGTCACACAAAATTACTTAATTTCACCAATATGTCTTCACATCTAGACGTTAAATATTTTATTTACCGAACTTAGTTATATTTAGATTTTATATAATCAGATTCTTGAAAATACTTTTCCAATGTTTTGCTATATGTACAGTCGGATAGGAAACGCACTTTTTCTACTCTGTTTGCTTGCATTGAGTTGCGGCCTTTCTATTCCCAGACATATGTAGCCTGTGAGTAACAAAATTATAGATCCTCATCATTAGGTACAAGATCAAACCGGAAGTCGTAATATTTAATTCAGTAGTTCAACAAAATTAGAAACGTAGCTGGCCAAACATGACGGACATGGGTAAAGTCACTGAATCTAGCTAGAAATGCGAGGAATATTATTTCAATGTAGAATTATAAAAACGGTTTTTAATATGGTGGCAACGAACATGGTATCTCACCTAAACATCTGTGGTAGTCTGTATCCTTCCGCGCTGTTGCCTGTAAATGTAGGGTCGTCGAACGGACACTGACGACGGACGTATCTCATAGGTACAAAACTGTGGAAAACAAAGGACATGTGGAGGTACGGTATGTTCGAAACTTTGTCAATCCCAATAAGACCAGGCTGCTTCTTGTCACTCGCCATGTTTGCTGTCGTCGTCATCCAATTCCTTTAAAATCCTGCAATCGTGAAGTGCCTTAGAATTAGCTAGATGACAAACGAAGTCATAAACCCATTGATGACCATTTGTCGCAGCATTAAATAAAGAAACCCAAATTCATATGTAGATACAACACTTCATTTCAACCGATATCTTTAACACTGTACGATGTATACACTTCTCACAGTTTAAAGGCTAGTATCTTGATGATGTATACTACCTGTTGAGTACAGCTTGTTTACTTTTCTATGACTAAGGATGGATGCTTTGTTAAAAAGATTCTTCTTGATCGTCATTTGATGTTTTTGAATATCTACAATATAAAAAATACCAGTTTACTCTTTGAGTTATCGTGTATCACTGGTAAAATTCAAGAAAGAAAACTTACACTTTGGATACTTTCTCAGATCTAAACAACGCAGTTTTTGCGTTATGTTTACGCTTGATTTGATGACGAAATAATAAAAAAAAAGTCTAAGGAGTTACATAAAAACGACTAGGTAAACGTTCTTATCTGAAACGAAACAAAAACGATTGATGAATTGTTCAATCAAATATAGATACAATACATATATTAACAAAATGATGCCTGCGTATCCATACAAATGTAAACAAAAATATTCCTATTTTGGTACCAACTGCTAAGTAGGAGGAATAATATGCGTACTAAAGTTAACACTGTACTTTTGTGTTATATGTTATATAGATAGATGCAGTTGGATGCCGTTTTTTCATGCCTGATAATTGTGAGTTGTGAGCAAGTTGTTTATTTTAATTTAAGTGCAAGGTCAAAACTAGTTAAGTGCAAGGTCAAAACTAGTTAAGTGCAAGGTCAAAACTAGTTAAGTGCAAGGTCAAAACAAGTTAAGTGCAAGGACAAAACTAGTTAAGTGCAAGGTCAAAAATAGTTAAGTGCAAGGTCAAAACTAGCTAAGTGCAAGGTCAAAACTAGTTTACTAGCTTGTAGGATTTTTCCTGGGAAATATTTATTTTCCATAACATTTTATTGCGTCAAATTAATTGGAAGGAAATTCAACAATACTGCGAATGTCGTTGGAAGTTTTGCTTAGTATTCTAGGGAAATAAATTATTTGCTGATTGTAATTAAATTTTAAATTTCTCTTCCCTTCTTTTACATATTTTAAGATCTAGGTGTGTGTGTGTGTGTGTGTGTGTGTGTGTGTGTGTGGTTTCAAGAGTTCAGTGGAGCAGTAAACATGTATAGGTGATAGAATGTATTCAACTATTCTTGTTGCAGCTTTGATTGCAATGTTTTCCAGCGTAATTCTGATAGTGTCGTCACTTTATAAAAGCCTATTGGCTGTGGACGTTTTGCAGAGGATGAAGCTTTAAAAGCAGAATATTTAGGTCAGGTATGATGTTTACCATCTTGTTCCTGTCAGCTTTGGAAGGGCAGTTCATATTAAAAGCTATTCCAAACTAAAACACACACGCACACACAGCATTTAGACACCGTGTGCTGCTTCAACTTATTCGAAAAAGTGGTCTCTCAATTAGTTAATTAAAGCGTTTTGGAAGCGGTCGGATTTTATATTAGTCTTTTCGGTTCAAAGTAAATCTTATATCATAATGCAATAAAATAAATTGAACAAGATACCAGTCTGCCTGAAAATTAAAAAGTTTTAAAACGCATTGTTACTGATACCTCTCCACTACTGCAAGGCGGCATATTTCCGCCAGTTAAAGAAAAAAACGTTATTTTAAGAAAGATCTAGAAAAAATATTTTCCTTATTTGCAGGAGTATGTTTTCAATATAACGAAATGGTTTACATTATTTAAGACAGCTCTTTCTGAAACATCCTTTTCTTATTTTAATTTCTCGAATTAAAACAAACTCTAAATTCAAAATGAAGAAAAAATATTTTGTTATGGCGAAAACATAATTTTATTATAACGAAGACATAATTTATTTATTCTTTATTATGAAAACGTATTTTGGAAATAGCTAAGATATTTTCGTTATTTCGAAAAGGGTGTTAATAATATCAAACAGTCTGTTCTTTATTTCGAAAAGATCTTTCTAAAATAAATAACAAACTTTTGTTAATACGAAATATGTTTTCTAAAATATTTTGTAACATGAGGTATTTCCGCTTTAGGTAAAACAATAGTTTTCGTTATTTCGAAAAAATGTTTTCAAAATAATAAAAATAAAAAAAATAATTTATCTCAAGGTGGCGATAATACCACACCTTACTTTGCTACTCAATTTAAGGCAAACGATTGGTTTTGCATTGGCGACTAAATACTGCCACAAACGCTCTAAAAACTGAATACAGCAATGCAAGCACGCGAAATGGTTAACGCTTTTCAATGCAATGTATGACCCGTAAACATTTTCATTGTTGTAACTAACAGTGTAATTAGTACAGAAAAATCACTGTATTTGTTTTTTTTTTTGTACAAGACGCCATTTTGATCTTCTAATAACGCACTGTTAACTCATTGCCAATCTTTTCCTTGCCACTTTTCTTCATCGACTATATAGTCTCTCTCCTTTTGAGGAAAACATTTTTCCTAATTATTGTTGAATTTGAATAGTTGTCTACCGATATTAGAAAAGTAAGGAAGTTTAATTACAGGTGCATCTATTTACTTATTATTTTCCTTTGAATGAAATCAGGAGCAAACTTTAATAATTTTTGTAAATACGCTGCCAATATTTTCATAACCCGTTATTTTTTAATGAAAAATGAAACAATAAATAAATTTACATTTCAGACCAGGTTAGTTACATGGAATCATTATATGTAAATATTGCAGTTAAATTTCAGTCTACAGACTTGTATTAAGAGACATACGTTTGAGTTACATACACCCACAAAGACAAATTCATGTTGGAAATTGAATAACAGCAGAGCACAATTTATAAATAAATGTGTAATTCATTTATTTCTGCAAATGTTTAGACCATTAAAATTCTAATATTTATGAAAAAGATCCCTAAAAATGCAGATTCAAGCTATTGTTTTGTTTCGCTATATCTTCTTTCATAAGGAACAATTCACCCATAACTCTTTAGAAAACCTTTTTCAGTATATGTGTTTCTTTAAATAAAACTTAGTCGGAACGCCTCGTGGGTTTTCAACAAAACTTTGCCTAAAAAATATTTCCAGGAAGTGATGCCGCGTTATAAGTGGAAAATTGCGGAGAAATGACGGAGAATGAAGTCCAGTGTTCATGGTACCTGTTAGAATTAAATTAAACTATAATTAATTTCAGTCAAATAAAGTTCTCTGTTGAGCTTATGCTTGAACAAAACAAATATGGGGACGTATCGAACAAGAAAACGTAGCCATGCCTGCAGTGATGACGTATGATGTGCATATGACATCACTTGGTAGCAAGATGGATGTTTATGCAATGGCGACTACTGTAGTAATTTTAGGTGTATTTCCGATTGTTGGCGTGTGCTGATTCGGGCTTCTGCAGTAGTAACCGGCCCAGTGGCATAAACATGAGAAACGACGTACCCTAAAATATCAATGTTCATTAGATTCCATTGCATATTCTAAATGCTTAACAAAAAAATACGGTTTACACCTTTTAACTTTTAGTTAAACAAAATTCAGCGAGTTTTTCTCTGGGTAAATCCTAACTGATGGCTGATTTAGATGTCCGCTTCTTTGCACGAAAACTAGCTGCAATGAACCAGAACACATATTTTGCAATCATTTGTATTTTTTTCGCGTTTTGCACAAACGCACTATGTAAATTGATAACACAATTTGTAAATTTTATATTTGCTTTGAAAAATGGTAACACTGTCAGAAAATAAAAGAAACCAGTATATAGAAAATGTGTTGGCCATCATGGTCGTGACTTGCGTACGAAATACGGCTATAAAATGGTATTAGCCGCCATGAACGTGACTTGCGTGCGAAATCTGGCTGTAAGAATGGTATTAGCCGCCATGAACGTGACTTGCGTCAGTAGCGCCTAAAGTGGTGCTCGTGAGTAGATTCCCATTTTCTTTAAAATTAATACATTTAGAATTTTATACCATGATGCCCCCGTGCTAGGCATGACTATAAACTGTCATACTGCAGACATCTCAGCGATATGACTAAACAATTGTTAAAGATACGATAAAAATCCAACACACACACACACACACACACACACACTTCTAAGATCGATATTAAACACACATATCAATATCTTAATGTCCTAAGATCGATATTAAACATACATACCAATACTGGATTCCAAACCTTTGTATTAAAGTCCAGTTATCGTACTTCGATTAGAGTGCTTTGATTAGTGTCTGAATGACATATCAAACCATATAAGCTCAGGTTCTGCAAACATGGGATTTCAATCCCTCATGACGTTTTTCAAAATGTTTTGTTACAGTGTGATATCATGATTATTTATTTTTTTCTTTCCTTCGGTCTGTATGTCTACCCACCAATCCGCCCACCCACCCCACCCCACACGAAAGTACCTGCTTTACATTGTGCTACCTATAACTGGCCCGTTATGATCTAACATTCGCTGAAATTTTGACATGCGCAAACATCTGAAACCTTTTACATTATTATGTCTTGGTCCCTTGACCCTCTCTTCATCCCTTTGACCATATCTTGCTTTCATTCATTTATGTTTTCTATTGACCCTGTTTTGCTTTCATGCTGTTAGGTCTTTCTATTTCAATGGTCGATATTTCCCAGTGAAAATGCACATCCACTCTCTCGCAAACCCATCTCCCACTCATCCACTTACATACCTCACCTTTATTACTGTTCCCGTTCTTGAAGAATATTTTGTCACCAGTAACTTCACCCGACATCTTAGACCGCATGGAAACAATCACGTCTGCATTGTGCCCTCTGAACTCCCTAGAGTCACTGTTTACATCGGTTACTAGGTGACACACGTGCGCAGAATTAACGCAAAGTATCGATTTAAATATGGATTGCACTTTCTGTATTACGTATAATTGAAACGGCGTCTATACCTTCATTTATTCCACTGCACAAGTCGATATGTCTTCAGTGAATCTTTGTAACAAACTGCCAGACCGTAGCACTGGCGAGACTTACCGGCGTAGGAAATCTTCAATAAACGTACATAAATCCGTAACTATTGTTTCTTATATTTTCTCTTGGTTACAAACGGCAACTGTCGGCCTAAATACGATTACAACTGCGATCTACACATGTGGCTTAAAATGCTTACCTGTGTATTGTAAACCACTCACCTGTTTCCATCCGTGTAAAGTAGGCAATACACAGAACAATAGGGCAAAGATCACCTGGAGCTAACGGTAATGGTATATTGCTCATTAAAAAGAATACTAGCTCAGGAAAAATCGATTAATAGGTTGAAATATCTAAACGCAATTTCACCGCAGATGAGATTAAATACCAATAAACTCTGAAGAAGGTTTGCCCTCGCCGGTGAACTGAAATTACTGTTTATAAGTAACATTTATCAAATACAGTATACAGTGCCGTGATATGATAGAGTGGTAGGATATTTATTTTAAATGAAAAAATATATGTTAAGTTTTTCAGTATGCTAATTCTTTAACGTGTATTTTAGGAGTAGATATAAATCTCATGAATAATGAATGATTTTACAAGAAAGCGATACATCAGAATTTCTTTACAATATCGTCGCCCCCGCCCCCTACATGGGAATGCATTCGGGATTTACAGACTCTATACATACATACATGCAAAAATACAGACAGACAGACAGACAGATAGACCAAGTTTCGTCTTTTGACTAAGAACAATTCTGCAGAGACAAAATTATGTATGGTAACTACCTGACGGAATGGTCTGAGACTTTTTAGATCCAAATTTGGTATTTAACAAGAAAATACGATGACGTTATTGAGTGATAAATCGCGCAGGAAATAAATATATAATGGACTTCAGGAAAGATGCCGCTATCGCTTAAACGGCTTGAAGCAGATGTTTCGTTTTTGCCGTTTTTCATTATATATGTGCTTGTTGTCTGTCTTCGTCTACATTATTGTATTTCATCATGCTTTGGCTGTTCAGTTCGTATGTGTTTCTTCATCTCCTTGTGTTGGAAACGAGAACAATTACAATTTTTCTCAGCTGTCTTGCTCCACTGCTACAACGTCCTTTGTTCTTCAATAAACCGCAATCACGTGATCGCAAGTCAACCCGTTTTTGCAATGATGGATCCTCATTAATAGCTTTAAACGACCAATCCCTGGCTCTCCATACTACATTGTGCTAAAGACTAAACGAACTGGGGCTACATGCATCATTACTTAAATGTAAACGGAAGAGAAAAGAGAAACGTTGTTTCAAAGCTGGCCGGCGTAGAACAGGAAGAAGAATTCCAGTTATCTCCCTTTCGCACTGGTGCAAAGCCTTACTAAATCGTCAGCCTTTTGTGTTAACTATCACTGAGAAACCACTGTGTATTGCATTATGCAATCCCCAATCAGTAGGACCACCTAAAAAGAGCACAGAAATAATTAATTTTATCAACGATTAAAATATCAACGTCTTCATCCTGACAAATACATGGCTAAAAACATCAGGCGATGAGCCCAGGTGCACGGATTTAACACCACCGGTTACTGCATCATGTCGTTCAACCGCCACTCTCGCGGATGTGGAATTACTGTCATCACCAAAAATTCCATGATAAACTTCTTAAGCACAACACAACCTTCAGTTTCTGCCACACATCGTTTGAACTAGTCCACACAACACTCACACTGGAACAAAGGTCAGTCCACTTTTCTGCCTCGATCGCTCTCCTTCCAGTAGAACAAAACAATCTGACTGAATCTCTCTCTTTTGGAGCAGTTTCCGACTCTCCTTGAGTATGGACATTCGATAGGTAGCAACCTGATTATTCTTGGAAATTTCAACTTTCACTTTGATTGTCCTGGAAACCCATATACTTCAAAACTCCAAGATTTCATTCATGTTTTCAACCATATGCAGTCAATTAACCAACCCACCCATAAGCATGGCCACAGTTTAGACTGGATTCTTCATAGACCTGATGATAATAGTCTACGGTCCACCCCTTGTATTCCATAAATTTTCATCAGATCACATCTGCATTATATGACATCTTGATGTATTGGTCCATAACCCTCCACCTTTTTTGCCTCCAAGAGAAACCTCCTTATGATAAATAGAACCAAACTAATGCATGACATCCTAGCAAACCTAACAATTTGCTTACCTCCTACAACAGAATAACTCGATAAGTGCCAGCGTTCATTGCTTGAAACACATGCGCCAGCTACCAAATGGTATAGCAGTGTTAAGGACCAGCTTCGCACTGCTATACGAGATCGCCGTAACGTTTAGAGGCTTTGGCTTTCCACCAGACTCACTATTCATAAACAAATCTATGAAGCCGCTAAGAAAAACGTCACAAACATAGTCCATTTAGCCACATTATCCCATTACAGTACAAGGATCACGGAGAGTTTCATCTGCAAAGAGCTCTTCGACAATTTTAACAAACAAATGTCAAGGAACAAATGTACACCACTTCCAGCTATCTTCTCTCCAGTAGACCTTCCGTACCTGTTTGCGAATTTCTTCCGTGACAAGGTACAAATAATTGGAGATACGCTTGACAACACAATTTAAATGGACACGTCAGCACCATACAGTTGGTGGTACAGAATTCAGCGACAATCATTATTAGCATTTAAACCTGTCTCAATGGATTTAGTACGAACAATAGTGATGAAGAGTGTTCCAAAGTCACGTGAACGTCATCCAATTCAAACATCACTGCTGCTTCAGTGCTTAGATCCAATATTGCCTTCACTAACTGATGTTATTAATATCTCTCTCATCCGGGGAATTCCAATCATGTTTCAAAACTGCTATTGTAAAGTCTCTACTGCAGAAACCAACACTCGACCCTAACGACTTAAAGAATTACCGCCCAGGTTATAATGTTCCATTCATAGTTATGATCTTAGAAAACGTTTTCTAACCCAACATGTATCTCATCTAAATTCATAGTCTATTTAGCTATGTACAGTCTGCATATCGCCCTTGCCACAGTACTGAAACTACTCTTCTATACGTAGTTAATGACATTCTTTCTGATTTGGATATCGTAAAGATTACAGTCCTCACCCTACTTGATTTGTTTGCAGCATTTGCCACAATAGACCATGCTATATCACTTCACCGTCTCCAGCATGCATTTGACATGCATGATACAGCCGTAATGTTGATCAAGTCCTACTTGGTAAACAAGACACAAATTGTGTTCGCAAATGGAATACACTCCATCCAAGTTGATCTATGTTGTGGTGTTCCACAGGGGTCTGTTTCTGGACCTGTTCTTTTAATTCTATACACTCAGCCGCTCTCAAGTGTCATAGATCATCATCATCACCAATTGTTCACTGATGACACCCAAATATACAAATCTAGCCACTCAACTGAATTTGATGCTATTTATCCAAGGGACTGAGAGGTGCATTTATGATGTGAAAACATGGATGGCATGTAACAAGCTGCAGATAAAACTGAGACCATTCTAATCACAACACAAAGACTTTCTCATTCATCAGCAGAGTGGGCGAATCGGACAACTTTTTATAGGTGTCTATTCGGCAAACTGAGGCTTCCTCGAAAAGTGAATACGACAACTTTTTGTAGGTGTCGATTTGGCAAATTGAGGCTTCCTCAAAATCGTAAAAAAAAGGCAAACCAACGCTTGCTCGAAGACGCCATGGTCGTTGTCGCCGCCCCCTCTGCTGCTATGGGTTACCGCCGCCTAAACTTATTAACCTCTCGCATTTTGATGTGACCGTTCCCAATGCGGTTCATCAAGCTGATATATTATTTCTGCCACATGATGGTGGTTACAAATACGCGCTAACCATAGTTGATGTTGAGAGTCGATACAAACAAGCAGAACCGCTAAAGACAAAATCATCAACTAAAGTGGCTTCTGCGTTTGAAAGGATTTATCGAAGGGGTCCTCTGCGTTGGCCAAATCTATTACAAGTTGATCCTGGCAAGGAATTTCAGGGTGCAGTTCTATCAACGATGAAGAATCATAATACCGCGTTACGACGAGGGCATACTGCACTACATCGCGACCAGGCAATTGTTGAACGATTTAATCGGACACTTGCTGAGCGGTTATTTGGATATCAATACGCGAAGGAATTTATTCAACATAAACGATCTCGTGAATGGGTCAAGAGATTACCAGGCGTGATTACTGCGCTGAATAATGAGAGTACTCGAACGATTAATATGAAACCTAACAACGCCATTAAAAAGAAATATATACCCGTTCAACCGCAAAAAGATTTTTCAAAACAACCAATTCTCGGTAATGTCACTGTAAGATATTTATACGAACCAGGAGAGATCGAAGGTGGCAAAAAAAGAGCTACTGATCCTATTTGGAAAGTCACCGCACATAAAATATCCGGCATAACACGATCCACGGGTAGACCAGCAATTTATAGATTGGATTCAACTGCCCCTCAGCGAGGATTTACTCGACAACAACTACAAGTGATACCCGAGGATACCCAATTACCGCCACGTGGTCTTAACTAGCACCTCTTCGTCTGATGCATTCAAGACAAGTCAGCATTACATTATCGCTGGTATGACCAATTCTACTATCCTTTCTATCCACGGTAAATTGGCGAGGATCCGACCAGCACCAACGCATTATACAATTGCAACTCGCGCAGTGATTATTCTGTTGTTGTTTCAGTTTAATTATTAATTCAGCATCAATGTCAAATTCTCTATTATTTTTTATCCTGTTGTTTATAACCAGAGAGTTGTTTTCTGAGTATGTCCTTGACGCTGACAATATCATTAATTATAGTGTCATTATCATCTAAAACAATTCTTCGAAGCTGATGTATTCTTCGTACTCTGGATACTGCGAGATAAACTAAATTCGACCATTCGATGTGATTATCCACTATTCAAACAATTGTATCGGATATAGTCAATCCCTATGAAGAATGTATCGTCGCTGCGTAACCTAGCGTCCATGGGGATTTATCAGCGCGCAATGCATCTTCGACGACGTTGATATCAACCAGCACAATATCATTTAACACCAAATTCTGCTTCTCTGTCAAGCCTAGAATATCAACTTCAATATTCTGTTTTCGTGTATCCGAAGGCCTATAACAGAGCGGCACTTAAAGTGTTGCAAATTTGTCTTTATGCGTTTCAAATAACTTCATCTGAAGTGTGTCCCTGGCTATTTTTCTGCTTGCGATTATCAAATCGTTTGGTCTCCACGTTTCCCAAAAATCATTCATGGGAGTTTCCGAAATTATTTCACGCGCTATCTCACATTGGATTCTATCCGGTTGTAATCTGATTAGTTTTTTGAACTCGCGTAATTGTTCATCAAGTGCTTTATGATCGGCGTTAATTTCTTCATAATAGTCTACAAAATTCTTTAGCCAATCACGCGGCGATAAATCGACAAATGGACGTGGTTGGCCATGATCGCCGCACATTATTACTTTTGTGTTCGCGTGCAATAACAAACAAGAAATCTTTGTAATACATATAATGACACCGTGCATATCTCATTAAAAATTATAACTTCAGGAATAAATTTCTCACCCATTCGATCAGAAGTCGATTCGTCGCCTTTCCATCGAAAGAAACTATGATAAGTGCTTGCATTAATTCTTCGTTGTTTCATCTCTCTGGCAAGTCTGTGTGTTGGTGTTAGTACAATCATGTTTGATTTGCCACGAAATAACTCAGTCGCGCGAGTCATCTTTCCTGACCCGCCACAACCGTTTAAATAAACTGTTTTATATCAACATATTGGATCAGATATCTGCGGTGCGTTAGATAGTTCTGAACACTGGTTGCTTTTCAAATATTTATCTTCAATCGTAACATCTGCTGATTCGGAATAATCACACGGTATTTCCCGCTTAATTCCCCATGATCCCCAACTCTCGTAAGAATTAGTGAATTCAGCTACTGCGTTACTGTGTTTCATGTCTATGTAAAATGAATCAGCGGCGACTCTAACTGCGGTGTCAGGAAATCTATTTATCATCGAAAATAAATTGATAGAAGCATAAGCCAGCATAGATGCCCTCAAATGTGTATACTGAAGACTGTGTCCATCGCTGTAAGTAACAATTGTACCCAATTTGGTTCCATCGGACAAGAAAGCGTCTTTACGATCGACATATATACCCTTAGATGTTACATCCGCGATTATAAAATCGTATTCAGCGCTATCTATAATTAACCGTGAAGAATATCTTGTATTATCGTATTTACCACCTTGAGTGAACTTACCAATTATTCTTCTACCAAGATCTTTTGCGTCTTTGTTTCTGATTTCAAATAACAGTTTGGACCAATTCATGATATATTCTTCGTCGAGATCGGGAAACTGTTTTCGTTGTTCGCTTATTATACTATCTAGATCAGGTTGTGGTAACCAGACTTCAGTCTGTGCTCGATATGATATAATTTCTTCACCGACAATCAGCGATATCAGCATGCTACAATCGATCATATACCGTAACAGCACTACTGGCATCCAATGTTTTTCAGACATGTGTCTACCAATCCAGACATAACAGCACGGATGAAGTCCTTTAGCCAATTCAAATTATACCACACGAGTGAATCCAGTTAAATCGAAATGTGGCAGTGGTCCATTAATCGCAACACGTGCCATCTCATGGGTGGGATGTCCAAATCGTTTAAAGTATTTAGCGCATTCTCCGTACCCGAGAAAACTCCCTGGGTAACACGCGACTATATCAACCGAAATAATGGTTTCAGGGTTGTATTTTGTATTCCATAATCCGCCGTGGTTATATTCAATGCAGCTTGATTTGATGTGTGATAAAAATTCAGCTCGCGTTGGTTTCCACGAGTTTCTCTTTCTCGCAAAATGAGCTGCAACCGACGGAATTGTAAAGCAATTTGTTAATAATTGTTCGTCGTCGAAATTCTTCGAGAAACTACCAGCTACTTTTTTCATCTTGTCATGGAGGGCTATGGTACGGTATAATTCTCCATTGGGTCTTACAAACTGATTGAATCCACCCTCGGGGTTTTCAGCGCTGTGAAGTAACCACACTGACACCGGATCGTTTTTACTCAACTGGTAAATAAAATCAAATAATTTTTTCTCAGAGAACTCCACGGGTATATATTTTATTGTTCTATTTCGCGGGAATATTGTTACTGCAGATGTCCATGCGTTTTCGTTATGATCAATAATTTTGATTGGGGCTCCTTTTGATTTATATTTCGATTCGTGTAATATCTCACCGGTTATCGTCGCTATGTACAAAAAGTAGCAGAGAGAATTTATAAATCTTCGATTTAAAAAAAGACTGGACAAAGGATTCGATTTACATATATTTAATTCTTGTTTTGCGCTATATGTATATAACACCAACGGAGATGACTCGTCCGGGTATATGTTTCGGCTTATGAAAGAGGTACAGATCTCAATGGGATTTTCCGATTTATTTTTAACTGTCACGATTCTCGGCGGAAGTATAATCTATTTTGTAAGAAAACGAATTAAATACGCATTGTTTTCAAACAATTTTATTCTTTTTTTTTTCTTTCAAGTATTCGGTTCTGCTTTAATATTGTCAGTAAACATAACAAAGATATATAGATTAATGTCCTATATATTTCACATCATTCATTGTACAGTCAGCCCGAGCTAGTATTGATCGATGGTCTACAGGTATAACCAGCGCGCGTCACATCTGTTCGCGTTTGATTTGCACATTATACCTGCAAAACAGTTAGTGCAATTATCTGAAAATGAATCAAATATGCAGTGTTTACAAATGCTCGGCTCTGCTTCAATATTGTCAGTGAACATATAAATTCAAAATAATGCGGCTGTGACATCTATAATTCATATGCGTTTGACGTACATCACATCTGTTCGTGTTTGGTTGTATTAGTGTATATTATATAAAAGCGCGTTTGCTTGTATAAGAACCATTAGCTCAATCGGTAACGTGTCGCGGTGCTATACAGACGGTCATGGTTCGAAACCCGTAACAGGCATTATTGCCAACGGGCGCCGAAAGATGGTTTTAATTGGTGGGGGGAGCGCCTCCGAAATTCAAATTGCAGCCACATATACCAACCACACCGAAACGTGGTGTGAATGATTTTTTCAATTTGAATATAGGAGTGTCATCATTCATTGACATCATTTATTTTTGTGCCGTCCCCTTATCATCCATTATCAAATACCACATCATTGACGTCATTCATTATACAACTACCATAAAAACTCAATTTCGCTAAATATCCTCTTGTGATTATAACCCGTTATTTGACGAGTTAAATTCACTCCTAGGGGATATACTTCATAGTGATTAATCACCATGACTGAAAATCCTTGGATTTTTCATTAGATAAATATCATTTAAATAAGAATGATCGTACACTACAACCATGATAAACCAACCAGCGTCTATGTAGTAAACTCACGATTTCCAGTTTATAGCGCGTACTATGGTGATGGTCTCGTTAATACAATTGCAGGGTTATTTGCAACAATGGCTCCAAAAGTGATGATAGCGGGAAATGGCTTAAAAAAACGACGACGTGGTCGTCAACGATCACGACGATGATTTAGACCAACGCGTATATAATGAAATGTTCAAAAGGTCACCTGATCCAGCGTTTGATATGGACGCCCCAGTGCGCAAGAATGATTCTGTACGCGATTATCAATACTATGCCTATCACGCAATACAACCAAATAGTCGAACAAGAATTAAACTTCAAGTTCATGATACCAGTAAATACTTTCTGCCTTGTGAAGCGTTTATTGAGGTAGAAGGAGAAATTGTAATAAATGATGCTGATCATAATGATCCAACATATCCACTTGATACCCAAGTCGGATTTGTTATTTGAGAGTGCAAAATATCTCATCGATGGAAAAGAGATTGAGTTCGATAGATCATGACGTTGATGTGGTCACAACAATAATCGGGCTATCAAGATATTCCGACGATTATACAAGATCGGCAGGCCCTTCTATGATGTTTGCAAAGGATGGTAAAGATAAAGCTGGAAAAAATCCATTTATTTTCAGACAACCAAAGAATCGTGCTGCTAATCCTGCTAATAATGATGAAGTCGAGGATATGATTATAAACCATGAGCCTGATTTCAACCTAGGAGCTGCAACACGTGTGTTAATATTGGAAGGAGCGCGTAGATCATTTTCATGCGCGATTCCACTGCATCATATATTTGGATTCTGCAGAAATGTTCGAAAAGTTATCTATGGAGCAAAGCATACAGTAGCACTCGTGCGAAAGGGTACTTACGCTGACGCAATTTGGAGGATTCCAGCAGATCCAACACATCCAAATGCTAATCCCGGTAAAGTCAATTTAACAAAACTATCACTGTGGATGCCAGTGTTGACTCCATCAATCACCGCAGAAGAACGATTACTATGGACCAAAGAGGAAAATCACTGATAAGTTGGCTAACAACGACTACAGATGTTAAGCAATCAGCTGTTGATGGGTTATTCACATGGAACCTAGCATCACAACAAGGCATTTCAGCCACATTTATGTCACATATTTATTGCGTTACAGAATAATGCGCGAGTTGGTTCACAATTACGCAGCCATATGATATTTGATCAACTTGGTATTAGTGACGGCTCACTGAGAATAAACGGCCAGCAAGAACCATCCGAGGATATACAACTGAATTACGGTGAAAACCGTATTGCCCGTGTGTATCACAGGTTGTTGTCATATATGGCGCGTGATCAAAATGTTGATAGTGGTTTACAAATATCACAATACGATTTTAAGAATTTATATCCGATCTACTACTTTTCGTTGGAACATCTTGATTTAACAAGACAATCAGTCGTTGATATACACTTTAGAGCTAAAGTAAACAGAGTTATTATTGGTGAGCATGCTATTCCCAATTATAGAGCGGTTGCTGTCATTCTCAGCGATAAATCAATGCTACTCGAAGGTGTTGGTGGAAGAATGAGAGTGATAGATGCACCAGTAGAAAACATGTAACAATTAGATCAATCTGTTATTAATAAAATGCCATATGATATTATTAGTGTTAGGTTAACTCCTAATCAGATTAAGAAACTACAATCAGAAACAGCTGAAAAAAGCGGAACTACAATCATGTTGAAACCCAATCAGATGACAGGCGGGGCAAATATATTGTCGCTGACAAATCGTCAAACAAAGCATTTTAGTGCCGCGCTCGAAAATAAAAAAGGAATTCGAATTAAACTTTCTGCGGCTGCAATCGACAATATGAAAAAGACCGGTGGTATATTTCCATTGTTAGCTGCGTTACCAGCGTTGATTGCGACAGCGGCCCCAGCGGCGGCCTTAGGAGCCGTTGGTACCGCGGCAGGAATGGCACTAAAGAAAGCAACTGGAAAAGGATACAAAAAAAAGAAGGGAAAGGGTCTAAGACTACCAGGAACCCCGTATTCATGGTACAGCGGAACGGGTCTAAGACTAGGACCGGTTTACTAGTTGAGGAATCTTCGATTGAGGAACCTTTGGTTGTAGAGTCTTTGACTCCAATATCCAATTTTGATTTACTCGATGCTGCTAAAAAATTGGCCATAAAAAACTTCAGAGGTGTGTGTCTTTATGAAAGATCAGTTACCGGCACAACCAAACAGCGTTGAAACCGGTATTAATAATCTCGATAACAGCACCGGACCCGGAACCCACTGGGTTGCATACGCGATTGATCCACGTGCAATTGTTTATTTCGATTCATATGGATTAGCACCACCGAAAGAATTTAACCGCTATATAAACCTCTTAAACACTCCTCACAAAGTGAGGCGTTGGTATTCCACGCTACCAACACAACAAATGAATGATCCACCAATATGTGGCAGCGAAGTATTAAATGTCCTTGACGCTATTTCAACATCTGAAAAACCACCACATGTTGTCGTAAATGAATACACTAGCAGTCGCTGGTAACGACGAAGTCGTCAACGAAAAGATTTTAGAGGGATTATATAGAATAACATGATTGATATTTGGGGACGACCTCTATTACCATCGAAGAAACCCGAACCCGGTGGCACTGCAACCGGTGATATAAAAAAAATAATCGAAGATGAAATAGCTGAGATGTTGAACTTAGCAAGTGTTGATCCCAATGAAATAGTTGTTTTTCAAGATCTTCAGGGTAAATTGAAATCTAGTAATGTTTCCCTGGATGATATTTTAGTTAAACAAAGCGGCGTAACCGAAGGTACTATCGCGTTGTTTTCCGATCAGGGTAAACTCAAACCGGGTGTACTTGTATCAACTATTGTTGATAGAATTAACAATATTGACAAACCATTATTAGATTTCTTTGGAAATCCACCGGTGACCACACCGAAGATCACAACGATAAAAAGTTATATGTTGGAACTAGCAACACTCCAAGCCAAATATGAAGACCACGTTGACAAGTTTACATCATTTCGTTAAAACCTCATCGAGAATTTTTTTACAACCACGCCGGATAAACTCGACATAAAACTTCCCAATATTAAAAAAATCATCGATGAGATAAGAAACATCATCGAGGCAATCAAGGAGGATGCAACGAGGATGATAACAATCGTTGAAAAAACTAAAATTCCTCATGCAAAAACCAACAACGTAGTATACACGATCCAACACGGATCATTTGCGTGGACATTTACAAACAACAAATTAGATGTCACTGCAACCGTCAAAGGTATTTATCGATTAACACTAGTGACACCGACTCAATTTAATATATCATCGTTGAGTTCATCTGGAGTCAACAATATGATATCAACGATCATCGACAAGGATACAACTGAACAGTTCACGATAGCATCCACTGATAAAAATTTGGTTAGGGTTTCGGTATCATGGTATGTGGAATTCGTAGCGGATTTGAGTAAACAACTAAATTGAAATCGTAAACTGATTTGGAAATAAAATGTCATCAACGGTACCTTCGGTATCTCAATATCGCTATGATCAAGCCAGAGAGTTTCAAACTATAATCAGAACCCTCACTGAGGAGTATCAAGTAAAAATTTAAAAAATACCAACGAAGAATCACCGCAGTTGATGTTACCGTGTACTCTGTGAGTGGTGTAATCGCCGGAGCCGGAATTATACTCTCCTCGGTGACAATGATAGCTGTTCCAATTTGCATATCCGCGGCGACAACAATCGCAGGAATAATTTCGATAATAACAAAAAAAAAATATCATCATGCAGCCAACGCAAACTGCAAGACTACATAATTAAATTTCATGTTTTATCAACCGCGTACTCGCAATTATCCTCGTTGATATCGTCGTCGCTCGATGATACAATTATATTAGATAGTGAGTTCTCAGCGATGGTAAATATTTATGATTCCGCGATGTCAAAATTAGAAATACAACTTGAATATAATAACAATGACAACACCGCAGGAATTACTTCAACGAATAGTGAAAAACACAAACCCGATGAAAACCAGCATGATCTCAGTAACATCAACGAATCCTGAATTCAGTGTGAATTTTCCCACCCGATTCCCGTGAAGGAGATCGCATTAGCAAAACTACGAGTATACCATAGTTGGCCTAATATTAGGTCGGTAGCATTTGGCGGTCAACAACCGAATAATTCCTTGGTATTTGCTAATAAGAATAAACCCGATGGAACTCCAGACTGGAACGTTGTTTCGATACCATCTGGATCCTACCAAATCGAAAAAAATCAATGTCGAATTCCAGCGTAGAATAAAATCCATTACTGGAGCAGAATCGAAAATTGCTATAACAGTTCATGAGCAGACGTTATCATCCGCGATCGAGATAAACTCAACTAATTATTTCGTAGATATCTATCAGAGTTCTATAAGAACAATACTGGGGTGGCCTGAAATCCCACCTGAGGCATCTCAAATACCCGAAACCAAAAAATCTGATTATGTGACAGACGAAAAATCATATCATGAAATCAACCCGTCATATCGAGATGATTTATCCGATATAAAAAATGCAAAAGTAACCGATATATTTATATTTACCGATAATAATAATATGCAATGGGATTTTATTTTTGAAACAACCGTTGATTCATTCGTTACCATTACATTTACGCTAAAATACGTCATTGATTACTTCGGTGAGATTAATCGATTACATAAAACACAACTAGAACAACTACGACGAAGTTTTCAGGAGCATCTCTCTGATATAACAAAGCCACGTGATGAAATCATAAAATGTATTAGGATATTAAATCAACTTGTATCCGATATGGAATATATCAACAAACGAGTAATTCAGGCGTTAATTAATGACGAGAACGGAGATAAACAAAAGTGCCTAACCAGCCACAATGTAACAGAGGTCGATTTACCCGATTTCAAGTTTCCTGGGTATAATGCAAATGAACTAAAAAAATCTATTAGCGATCTTATTCAAGAAAACTTTTCTCTGATACTCGCCAAATGGAAACAACAAACAACAATTCTCAAATATAATAATGACCCAGACGGAGGCGGCAGGCATATCGCTCCTCAAAATGTGAATATAACCTCGGTGATAGCATTGAATTTAGTATGTGATGTTATCGAAGACAGCTGTCAAATAAATCTCGAGCCATCAAATCAAGCTCAGCAGGGATATATTTTATACTCTTTTGCAACAACAGCTCCACCCGGATATCTAATAATTGAGGACCCAACTAATCCAGTTTATATGCGATGTCATAATAATTCGCTAACGAGAGTTAATTTCAGACTCACTAACCAGTCTAATAATCTAATTGATTTACAAGGTGAGGTTTTACAAATTAGTCTGTTTGTGAAATCCTAAATGATTTTCATCGTAAAAACAATTGTTAACCCATAGCAGCAGAGGGGGCGGCGACAACGACCATGGCGTCTTCGAGCAAGCGTTGGTTTGCCTTTTTTTACGATTTCAAGGAAGCCTCAGTTTGCCGAATCGACACCTACAAAATGTTGTCGGATTCACTTTTCGAGGAAGCCTTAGTTTGCCGAATAGACGCCTATAAAAAGTTATCCGATTCGCTCCCTCTGCTGCTCATTCACATACTTTACCTCAAACAATAAATATCAGCAACACCAACATTATATTCACACAGTTAGTACGAAACCTAGGTGTTACTCTGGACAGTATTCTCATATTGAACCAACATGTCATGAACATATATGCAAGGCTGCATATCTTGAGCTGAGACTCATCAGCTTCATTCGCAAATATCTCTATGTTGATGCCAATAAAACACTGGTGTGTTCATTAGTACTTTCAAGACTGGACAATTGTAACTCAGTTATATCTGGTTCGTCTCAATATCTACTCCAGAAACTTCAAAAAGTTCAAAACACAGCTGCTCGGATCATCCTTAGAGTACCACGATCAGAGCATACCCCCCCCCCCTGCTTTGTACCCTACATTGGCTATCCATTCAATCCAGAAACAAAACACATAATTTGTTCTCTGTGCTACGTTTAACTGATGGACTCCAGTTCAACATACCTATCTGGCCTCACCTATGTGTACACACCAGTAAGATACTTAATCTCCTCTTCGGACTATCATATACTAATAATTACCAATATGAAAACGAAGTCATATAGACAAGGTTATTTTGCATACCAGGACCCAGCAACGTATAACGAAGTGCCCATTGAAATTAGACACGACACAGTGATTCCTTTCAAGGGTGCTCTTAAAACACACCTTTTTCAACTGCAAGAACAAGCTTAAAGACCTAATAATGTTTCATACCTTAAATAATTTCAGATGTTTTATGTTTTTTTAATTTTATGGTGTTTGTATTTTTTGTTATTGTTTTTTGTAGTCATATCTTTATAGAGAAGGCGCTATATAAATTCCTCAGTATTATATATTATTATTATTATACACCTAATATGTGATATAAAGATTTTACTTTTTTCGATTATACGCCAAGCGCACTAATATATGATATCATGATCCGATGGAACGATATTTGCCTGCGGTAGTGCATAGTCCAACATGAAAGGGAGATTCTAATACTCTTTGCAAAAATATTTCATATCCATAAATATATGTGCAATCTTCAGTCTGAGCTTATCTGTGACTTTCATAAGAGGCAAGTAAGGTATAGTCATAATTTAGGAGTAAATCCGAAACCACGCATGGTGTAACAAGGGAAGTAACTTTTACCATCAATTAATTTAGTTTTATCAGAGTTAATGGTCATCTACGTGAGTACTCATTTGGGCTCTCTAATTCCGTGTTTTGTGTTCGCATTGAAAACATCACATTACCACCACCATCAAAAATAGAGTTTGTGTTAAGAAATATGACGAAAAGAATCTTTAAGTGTTATTTTAATTTTGCTCGCATGACTATTGCATCATGGGTCCGTGGTACGTTGTTACTTACCTCATCGTGCTCGTCATGTATTGCCTATTTTAGTTCTTATTATTTAAAACAAAAAGAAAAATAAATGGAATTAAATTGCCTCTTAGCCATTGATTGTAGCCATTTGCTCTTACTGACCAAAGAAGTACTTTATACCAGATATTATTTTCAAACACCGAACCGCCGATTAGGTCAAGAGTGATGGGGGAATGGGGATTGTACTGCAGATTTTATCACACAAACCTTTATTATGAAGATGTGATTTGTTCACTTCTTGCAGGTTTTGATAAAGGTCATTCCATCTGACACTCACAAGAGCAACTCTCGCTAAAACGGGAGAACTCTAGCTCATTCTTCCCTAACGTAGCTGAATTCACCTTATAATGGCTACATGCCAGATTTAATGTCCCTGTTATGCAAGACGGGACAGTTCATACAAACTGAAGACCTGAGAAACATATTGAGGAAATGGAACCTTGCCGTACTCTGGTGACTCAAACGGGAATAAACAACCGTAAAATGACAGCTCCATACGTGTCCAAAACCGTGTAAATGATTCCAAAAATGCATCGACAGAGCCTCACAGAAAGAATTGCACATTGTAACAGCCCTTGTCACACCTAATCAGGACAAAAAAGAACCAGACATAAGTCACAGTATCAACTAATTTACCAGCAGACTCGTAACTTGCCTGTCAAATTATGATAATGTAACAATTTCTGATAATATAAATCTGTCTCACAGTGGGAATATAATGTAAGAATTTTACGCTAGAGACAACGTACATTTATCAAAACAGGACACCCCCCTTCTGGCCTCAAATATAATCTCGTGACTTAATTTCCCAAAACACAAAACTTACACGGAGAGTTTCAGACGAAGAGGAAATACTCTGTTGGAATAAAACCCACCCAACTGGTTTTTGCAAGCAGCACTTCAACGAACCTTATCATTATAGTTAGCAAGGTAATAATAATAAACACATCTGACACATAATGATAGAGTAGACCAGCTAGTTGGTCTCTAAGCATTTTCTTTTTATTTTGACTTGACGGCTTTTGAGACCAACCGTATTCTGCATTAACACTATATGGTACGTTCGTGAACCATAACTGCCAACGATCGGACTGCAAGCTATTAATTAATAAATTTATTTAGACTAACCTTTGTACCCAGACGGTAAGTAAAATCCTTCTTCTAATTATCCACTGATTTACATCCTTTAGAACACTCAATTAATAGCGTGCATCCGATCGTACCATAGTATGTAGACCCAAGATTGGGAACTGAGGATTTGGATATAAATGTACGATAGTATATAGACCTAAGATTGGGAACTGAGGATTTGTATATATATGTACCATAGTATGTAACCTAAGATTGGGAACTGAGGATTTGGATATAAATGTACCATAGTATGTAGACCCAAGATTGGGAACTGAGGATTTGGATATAAATGTACCATAGTCTGTAGACCTAAGATTGGGAACTGAGGATTTTGATATAAATGTACCATAGTATGTAGACCCAAGATTGGGAACTGAGGATTTGGATATAAACGTACCAATGTATGTAGATCTAAGATTGGGAACTGAGGATTTGGATATAAATGTACCATAGTATGTAGACCCAAGATTGGGAACTGAGGATTTGGATATAAATGTACCATAGTATGTAGACCCAAGATTGGGAACTGAGGATTTGGATATAAATGTACCATAGTCTGTAGACCTAAGATTGGGAACTGAGGATTTGGATATAAATGTACCATAGTATGTAGACCCAAGATTGGGAACTGAGGATTTGGATATAAATGTACCATAGTATGTAGACCCAAGATTGGGAACTGAGGATTTGGATATAAATGTACCATAGTATGTAGACCCAAGATTGGGAACTGAGGATTTGGATATAAATGTACCATAGTCTGTAGACCTAAGATTGGGAACTGAGGATTTGGATATAAATGTACCATAGTATGTAGACCCAAGATTGGGAACTGAGGATTTGGATATAAATGTACCATAGTATGTAGACCCAAGATTGGGAACTGAGGATTTGGATATAAATGTACCATAGTATGTAGACCCAAGATTGGGAACTGAGGATTTGGATATAAATGTACCATAGTCTGTAGACCTAAGATTGGGAACTGAGGATTTGGAGGCCTGATTGTACTAATTATTAAACAAGTATTCTATTTGAGTCATTAGTAAGTTCACAACGCATATGGTTTCTGTACTTAAAATTCTCTTGCGAATGATATTTATATTTATGTAACACATATCCACAATTAAAATCAAGTAACGTACTCCAAGAACAATACAGCTGGTAAAAACAATCTCTCTCTCTCTCTCTCTCTCTCTCTCTCTCTCTCTCTCTCTCTCTCTCTCTCTCTCTCTCTCTCTCTCTCTCTCTCTCTCTACATATATTCCTAATTTTAGTATATATTGTAGGCTGTTTTGCTAGAGATCTCTTTGCCAAAGTTAACCGCGTTGATAATGATTTTATATTTTATGGCAATAATTGTGATTTTTACTTTCATTATCGATAAAAATAGCAGCTTACAGAATGTGTATAATGAACATTTAAAGGATAGTGCAGAGCATTTAACTGACTTACGATTGCCAAATGACCGAATACTGAGATACGTTTGGTAAAGTCACTTGCCAAAAAGTAAGATACAGCACCTTAATAGACACAAAAACTAATTAACAATCTGACACAGGAATTTACCATTATTATCCATGACAGGAATTAACCATTATTAACCATGATAGGATATTTACCAGTACTATTCATGTTAATTTGACCGAGTGCAATCTGTAAATATGGTTGCCCAAGAAAGGTGCGGGTATTGGTATGAAATCAGCTTGTGCAACAACAGTTAACTAAACATATATTTGATGATGATAATGATGATGACGATGGCGTGTGTGTTTGGGATTTTTAACGTAGCTTTGACGCTTTGTTTAGTTATATCGCTAAGATGTCTGCAGTCTAACATGGGGACATCATGCCACCGACATACTGCATGATGTCCCACGCAGTCACATCCTGCTGACTATCTAGTGAGGCAGCTGTTTCCAATATTTTTTACAAATCTTTGCTATGACTCGGCCGGGGTTTGAACAAGCGACCTCCCGTATCCGAGACGGATGCTTTAACCACTAAGCCACCGGACAGGTCTTTGTGATGACGAGTGCTTACCTATTAAATAATTTTGAGAGTTAAAACAAGAGAATCTCAAAAACAATCAAAATAAAAATTATGAACTGTTACTTCAATATTACTCTTTCAAGTATAACTATAAATAGGTTCTAAAACAGATACAAAAAATAAAAGCAACATAGCGAATGTTTGTACAGGAAGTTAAGAAAAGAAACCTCAAAGCCAGTGGACAAGCTTAATATAATATCCCGAGGCAGATTGAGTAGAAACGTTCCGCTGTGACTTCTGGCTAGCACATTTTACTAATGTAATGACAAAGAAATATTAATTCATGCAATCGGAAATACTTTAATATTGACGACTTTTTAAGTAGCACCACCGAATAGTGTGATCTGTACTGTCATAATACTGGTATGAAGGTGTCCAGTTCTATGTCTGGCTTGAGTCCAACATAATTCCACGTTTGATTCAATTAACAATAATGAAATAACTAAAGTATCAAGTATATGCTACTTGCTCATTGTAAGAAAAAATTCCCAAAATTGTTGCAATCACAATAAAATAAATCTAGGCCGAAAAATATCAGCCCTCACCCGTGATGATATTGAGTATCGGTGTATCGACCACCAGTATCAACGTAGATTTGATGGGTTGATTTATCGTACTAAGATAAAAACTCACAAGCTGTGGTCAACACAAAACGATTAAACATCCCAAATTGTTACCAATACCATAAGATAACACCTACCAAACCGTAGACCACACTATAAGATAAACCCTCCCAATTGTGGACAACACAGTAAGATAACACCTTCCAAACTGTGGACAACACAATAA
This sequence comes from Unio delphinus, assembly GCA_029339505.1. NCBI lineage: Eukaryota > Metazoa > Mollusca > Bivalvia > Unionida > Unionidae > Unio > Unio delphinus. The sequence continues at coordinate 16,133,680 of JAQISU010000035.1, read as the reverse complement.
GATAAAACCTGCCAACTGTGGACAACACAATAAGATAAAACCTCCCAACTGTGGACAACACCATAAGACAAAATCTTCCAAACTGTGGACAACACAGCAAGATTAAACCTACCAAACTGTGGACAACACGGTACGATAAAACCTTCCAAACTGACGACAGTACGATAAGATAAAACCTTCCAACCTTGGACAACACCGTAAGACAAAATCTTCAAAACTGTGGACAACACAGTAAGATAAAATATTCCAACTGTGGACAGCACAATAAGATAAAACCTCCCAACTGTGGACAACACAATAAGATAGGGCCTCCCAGCTGTGGACAACACGGTATGATAAAACCTTCAAATCTGTGTACAACAAAGCAAGATACAACTTTCCAAAAGCTGTGGACAACACAGTAAGATAAAGCCTTCCAAAATATGGACAACACAATAAGATAAAACCTTCCAAGCAACACAGTAAGAAAATAATATTTTAAAAAACAACCTTGTATTAGTTTATCTTCAGTTTAGTCCTTTACTTTCTTCTCGAACGCCTTGTCAAAATGTTTGTTCCATACATGTCGATATTTGTGTCTGCGTGTATTTGCATATGTTCTTTATTGTTCCCTGATGAAACAATTATTTACATGCAAACTTATGGATTTTTGTTTATGTGGCTGCTGTTATAGAACTTGAGCACGATTGTGGGCGGGTAGTTGGGGAATGGAGCTGGGGATTGGAGGAATCAACAAAGTTTAATACACTTACTATACGATTTCACCCCGGATAATTCTCAACATTTACTTGATTTGAAAGACATTATTTCAAATTAAAATTTACCTTTAGATGAGTCATAACCTCTGGATTGTGTATCATATCATGAAATATTTCCCGTTTTGCAAGAAACGAAAAGTCTAGTAAAATGTAATTTTCCAAGGGCGGATCCAGGAAAATAGTTCACGGGGCAAGCAGGCGGTGGGTGGGGCTACACATGTGAAAGCGGTTCAATGCGATTTTAAGGGTTTATACGGCATACATTTAACTTTCTATCTTTGCAGAAAACTAACGACGGGAAACGTTTTAGGAAGGAAGGAGGATGCCTGCTCCTCTTTCTATTTCGGGTTCCGCTCCTATATTTATTTTTTTTAAAAAAATTCCCCTGCTTTTGTACATAGAAAGTAAAACCTATATATGATATGTCTACAACGTAGTTTACAAATACGTTTTGCCTGTGATATATTAGTGTGTATCTTTAGAGTCTTTTGGCACGTATTCTGGGGTTTTATAAAGTCGATATGAAGCTGGAATATTTCCGAATGTCTTAATTACGGTTTCATGGTCTATGGAGTATTCGTGAGTACTTTGTTTATTATATGCAAGCTTTTCAGATACGTCTAATTTGCTTTCAGAGTGTTTCGAGAAAGTATTTTAGATAGTGGATTTTAGTTTCATATACGATTCTATGATTTATATAGTGTGTGTATATTTTCTTTACTTAACCTTAACAAAAATTAATTCTAATCTAATCAGTTTATGTCTAGCACTGGGACATCATGCCGTAGACATGTATCATGATGTCCCACTTAGTCACTTTATCCTGACACTAGGCCGACCAGTATCTTAACATTAACCTCTTAATGCTGAGCGTCTAGCGAAGCAGTTGTTAGTACCTGTTTCGTAAGTCTTTTGTATGACTCTGCCATGGTTCGAACCCGCTTTAACCACTAGGCCGCTCTAACTATAGAAGGAGTAATTGACTCTGCGAATAAAGATAGAAAAAATAAATCATCAGAGTTTGATTATCTTTAAAATTAATATTTAATTAATTACTGATATAATGTTGCCTTACTTGTTGAAGTGTTGTTTTATCTTCTAGATGGACAGAAGGGAATAGTATACCTTTGAACTAGCAAGGAGATTCTAAGAATATAAGAAATTATACAGAGATTACCTTAGTGAGTTAACTATCACTGGCCGGTCATATTATTAAATTTCGGCAAATAAATTAATTTTAAAGAGAAAATAAAATGAAAAGAAAATTGTCTTTCCAGTACTTTTAAATTCCATTTGGCAGGCAAAGTTAACGCTTTTTGTGTAAACAGTGTAATAATGTTCGTAAATGCGCAGTGATATTATAGACGAAAAGCTTTTATGAAAAAGTGTATTCTTGATAATCCCGAAAAAGTCACAGTTTGGGATGAAACTCTTTTTTTTACCATGTGCATTTTCGAGAATTTCGAAAAGGTCACATTTTCTTGATAATTTTTTTTAAACTAAGATTTATATAGCCTATTGAAACCGTCATGAAAAAGGTGAAAGGTAGTAACTTTTTCACGTAAAAAGTTTGAACCCTGGTAAAACGTTTAAAAACCTAAGTTCTTTATAACTATTTTGTGACCTCTCGCTCTACATCAAAAAATTAGCGACGTTGTTACTTTTCGAAAATTTACATTGACAAGAAAGGCACAGTTTAGTGAAGAAAGTTACATTTGCTACGAAAATTATTATCTTTTAACCGTCACTTTTCTGTGAAGGGCGTGAATCGACATGAAAAGGCAATTTTTCGTAAATAAAGTAACATTCTTCATGAAAAATACACTTTTCTTCAACAAAATTTCATTTTTCCAAGAAATGTTTATCAAGTCACATTATTTTCGTAAAAGCTGTTCAGAAACATGTAAAATTACTTTTCATCAAATAATCACTTTGTTTAATGAAAATATTATATGTTAATTACATGAACTTGCATTTAATAATTAAATTTCCAAGTTATTGACAAACGTTTTTGTTGCTGAATTAGATAGGCAGAAAAGGACAATCAAACCACAGTTTGGTTTTAAATGCTGCCATTTATCATGAATTTCACTATTCTTGCAAACTAGTGCATTTTGTAAGCAAGGGAATGATTTGATAGTAAAAGTTATCAGACATTAACTGTTCTTTCAAATAATCAAAATGTTACGTTTAAACGACCTTCAAGTTCATTTAAGAATTAAGAAATGCGGCCCATGTATTCATTCTACAAAGTCTCTCGTAATTCCGATCCTTTCCGGTGCGCTCAAAAAGTAGTAATGGGATACAGTCGACAAATTCCGTTAGTATTTAATCTAACAGCAACAACATTCGCACGTGGCGCACAAATTGATTAGAGAGGCAAATGCCCCCTGCCTAATCTCCCCATTAAATGACGTCACTAATATTGCAATTATGGTTTATTATGTTTACAACGGTGACGTATTTGAATCTTGTGTTGCAGCTTTCGGCTTAAATTTGTCGCGAATCATTATCCGATTCAATAAACTAATTTCTCTGTTTCCGCAATCAACATTTCCACTACTCACGTTATAGCCATGCTTGCAAGCTTGTTGTCTGTGACAGCAGTAAATGTCCGAACCTATGACGTCTTGAAACCAATTCTGATTTTATTCAAGACAACCATCCGTTAAAAGTGAATAAAACTTTGATTTATTAGAATGTTTGGATTTAATAATGTATGTAATTTGATTTCATGGATATCTCGGAGTATCTTGGTAACGTTTTGAAGTTACGTAAAGAAGATAGTGTGCAGAAGCCGGTTCACAGAGTGTGTTGCATAAAATGACAGTATTTGTGTGTATGCACTTATGTATATATATATATATATATATATATATATATATATATATATATATATATATATATATATATATATATATATATATATATATATATATATATATATATATATATATATATATATATGATGATTATAAAGGCACGTACGTCATCACAAGCCTGGCTACATAGTGTCGAATACGTTTAGGCATCCCAATGAAGGCATACAAAAGAAATATAACGACAACATGATAAGCATATATACATTTGGAGTCTAAGAGTTTGGCTCCCATTGCAGCACAGTTGTGCCCTATGTGTTAACGTGCCGAGTTAGCAACCAAAAGGCGGTGGGTTAAAATCCTACCATCAGATCAGATTCACTTGTCTACCATGTAGTGGAATTTGACATTGCATTTTAATCAGAATGTCTCGACACTAAATAGTCTCTACGTGTTGATATACCGTAAAACAGCAGATAATTCCAATACGATGTGTATGAGGGCGCCTGAGCCTATATCCACAAATCCCAGGAAGAAACAGGTCTGAAAACCGTATACAATGACTCTTTGTATAGTTTCCCAATCTAAATTCATATTTATTATTTACTGTGTATGTTAACATCGGTTCTTTTTTATTTTTGTAACAGTTCCAAATACACCTTAAGGAAGCATCGAATCTTTGAATGAACTTATTGGCAATAAACTGAAGGCGACTTAGTGACGTCACAACTATATCCATCATGGCGATTTTTGCGGGCCAGTCTATCGACGCAGATGTTCAACATTATGTCTGTCATATGTTCAAAGGTATTTGTCTCAGTAATTTGGGATTTATTGTTTAATATAATTGATAAATTATGAATACGTGATTAAATGTTTCATATGATAAAATAGCACATGCGAGTGACTAGTCTTGCATGAGACACCTTACATTTCTTTGAATGTTCATCTCATATTAATCACGGGAATTATATCTCACCAATATTGTTATTTCATTACAGAAAAATATCGATAGTGGATAATCAATACATTACCTCGATATGTGCTTAGTATTATCTGCTGATGATGTGCTTTTCCGCTGTCCCTGAAGGTTTGCATGATCAATTTAATAACCTAATTTTTAATGCGATAAGTAGTAGATTTTAAACAAGATAGGAAACAGGTTAGGGATATAAAATGGTTCGGTGCTGATTTAGGATCAAAGTTGCTGACATTTTTAGTATTTATTCCCTACGTTTCACTACAGTGGTAAATACCGTATAGTTGAAATTTTCCTTGCGGGGAAAGGACTGAGCGTTATGTATTACTTTTCAAGACAAAAATTTAGAATCTTATACCCGAAACAATGATTTTGGCGGTTTGTTATAATGATAGTTCAACAGTGAACTTAGCTCCAGAAACATGTTAACTTTGTAGAGTCCAAATAAATCGAGACGGTATGACTTGTATACAGGAAAACTGACTGATGACTTTCTTCAGCTCTTGCCCACTGTGCGGAATGTCCAGTTTAAAATTAGTTTTCATTTTAGGCCAACGTTATGTGGCTTTTTCGCTGATGGATGATAGACTGATGAAGACTGCATTAAAGTATTCAGCCCATCGTTCCAGGATATGAGCCTTGTCAGTAAACAGTGTTGTCCAAAAGGACGGTTGTCCGTAGACAGCTTTCAGGGCGTCGTTCATGCATTTTGAGTCGTTTCTATCTCCATATGCCTGAATCTCCTCTGCTTTACTGCTGATACTGGGGTCTTGCATCACGCGAACCTTCGCCTGAATAATGGTGGTGAAGGCTGCTCTCTTTGTTCCGAAGTGTTTTGTGTATGCAGTGTTTTTCTGCTAGCAGTGTTTTCATCTCCTGATCGTTACATCGAGCCAGTCCTGGTTCTTGCACGCCATCGGTCACATATGTAGAATGGTGGAAGAGTAGAGAGTGTCTCTAAAAAAAAGTCCCATTCCCATTCCACAATAGCTGGTCAATATGCTAGTTATTACAATGCTATCCAAGATCCTCGAGAAGCTTTCGGCGATTGACCTGTTTTGCAGCTTGGAGAAGTTTAGTATTTTTACTGTCTTTTTCTTAGGCATGTATCTTGGTCTAGATGTGAATGTTGAACTTCGACAGGCTTAGCCGCAGATCCATCCAACAATCAACACCACGCATGGCCTTCGTCACTCGTCAGTTAATCATCCTGGTCATAACATAGCCGATAAGATGCCAATGCTTCGAGGTGGATGCATCCATGAGGTTATGTTTCGGATAGGTTGGCGGAACGAGGTGTTGATGATTACGAGATCATTTGAGGCGCACACCTTGAAAAGCAGGAGACCGTTGCTTGTGCACTTGCCAAAGCCATGCATTTCAGCAATTCCTTCCCAGGTCTAGTAACCAGTCATCACTCTAACGTTGAAGTCGCCAAGAACGAAGATCTTTTCTGATTTCCAAGTGGTGGAGATTATGAAATTCAGTTCTTCATAGAACTTTTCTTTCATATCATCTAGGTTGGTCATTGTTGGAGCGTAGGCGCCGATGAACATTGCAGTCTTCGTGTTTACTTGTGGGAGCTGTAAATTCATTGAGCGATCATTGAGGCCCTTGGAAAAACTGGTAAGCTTGCAGACTAGATGAGACTTCAACGTGAATCCGACACCTGATTGCGACATTCTTTACTGTCACTGGCACTCCAAAAGAACGAAACGCCGCCGCTTACTTCTGACAGCTGGCCCTTGACCGCCTGGCGAGTCTCGCTCAAAGATGTTATGTCCACATTGTATCCTGTTAGATCCATAGCAACCAGAGCAGTCTTTTCTGATATATCTGCCATGACAGTGTCCAAAAGAGCTCGCACATTCAATGTACCGAAGGTGAGCATCATCATCTATTTCATTTTTGTTGATGTTCTACCGCAAGAATGGGATCCCGTCAGCTGATGTAAACGGGACAGGGCGAGATGAAGCAGGCTATGTTTTATGGACCCTTTTCTAGCCCCTTGGTCAACCTACGGAGCAGCGCAGAGCAAGCCTAAAATTGACTTTTCAGACACAACCGAGTTACACAGCTATGTCGATCAGTCAAAAGCTACCATATGCCCTGAGCCGCCTGTGTGAAGACTGCAAACAGCAGTTCAAGGGTTATTCTCACTAACACTTGCGTCACTCCCCCATCTTCACAGAACTTGAAGTTCTGAGCCATGGGTTTGAAGATATGACTTGAGCTTGACTTAGATTAAAGTCAGCCTCACTCTCTTGTCCTGGCCTATCTGGATGCAGTAGCAACATATGGTAGGGACAACTAAAGACAGTTATGGACGCGTTGCCGTGTTCGCCGTTCTGAAAATTGAATCAATTGGAGGTTTTCTCCGCGCAGTCTGCCGAGTCCAATCTTCACATGCTTAGTCAGGTAAGCCCTACCTCACCGAAGGTTTAAGACATGTTGGCTACCCTCACCTTGTTTAGACCGTCTGACGGAGCAGTTTGCCGGGATTCATCTGCTGTCACATGCTAACAGATTCTTAGAGCCACAGATGAGAACTCAGTGCCACGTGTGGACCAAAGGTTCATGAACTGTTCTGAGAAGGATTATGTCTTTAAACCAGAGGTGCTGCCCTCCCTGACGCCCCTGATACCCCAATTTACCAGTAACATTGTCCATCCATATGGGTTGATTAGAATGACTATAGCAATTACCTAGTTAACACTGATCACAAAAATAATCGGTCTTAGATATGTATCTGAGCGCTTAATAACAAACGAATTTTGAATGATAGATTGATCCTAAATGTTGTCTATGGCAATCAACCATACGCATGAAACTGTCGGCAAATAACCAGTGACATTGTCCATATGTGTTAAACTGGATTGCCCTTGGGGATCGAGGTTCTGTCCTAGTAATTAGAAATTTACGTCTGGTCGACACATTGATTAAGCTATGGAGTTAGTTTGTTGTTATATCGTGTCATTGTTGTTTATGTGTGATGGCCTAAATAAAAAGGGAAGTTGCGGTAAGCTCTGCTAATAGTGTCACAAATTTGTAATTCAGCTGTTGCGGATACAGTACCCACCCATGCCAAACTTAGTCAACTATCTTTGTGAGTTCTTAGAAAATACAGCCAGCTTCCATTTTCTCGGTATGATGTAGCAAATAGTGTGCTAAAAGTGCCCTTCAAAAGTTCTTCAAAAATAATTAAAACTTTGAGATAATAATATATAAATAACTCAGTGAAATAATCATAGAAATATGCATGCAGATACCCACAATGGCCACAGTGGACGTGTTTTCACCTGAATAAAGTTAGCAAGAGAAAACTGTTCACATATTTGATTACATATGCTTTTGTAAAATTTCCCCCATTTCTTTGTATTAATGAATTGTTACATTTATAAGTTGGGTGACATTTTAGCTTCTTGCCCAAACACTAAGAACATAAAGTCAGATACCATTGAGCTGGCTTGCCCTAGCAGTTCAAACAAAAATTTAACACAAACGCTCAGCATATTTATGTCACCATTGTTTTTGCTTATGTCTACTCCCGCTTCAGAGGAGTTGAGCATTTAAAATCCTAGGGACCTCCATTATGAGGCGTTATGTAAAGCCAGCCCCTTATAATCCATTTTTTCTTTACGCCATATTTCGTATTCATATACTGCCAAATGGTACTTAGTTGGTTCGCTTGGCGCTCAGCATTAAGTGGTTAGTGTTATGACTGCTCAACCTGGTGTTATGATAATGTGACTGGGTAGGATATGATGCTACGTGTCTGCGACACCATGCCCCGGTGCTACAAAATCACTTTAAATTGCCACACTATCGTATCGATATAACTGAAAAAAATTAAAGTTACTTTAAAATCCAAATCACAAACACGCACACGCACGCACACATACAATTACACGCCATCTTTTGTAGAAGCAGTGTACTGAAGGCTAAATGTTTAGATAGTATGTTTCTATCAAATGCACATTCAAATTTGAATTTAAAATTATTCCTGCAGTCTCAACATCACAACAACAAGATGAATAACGGCAGAAGAAACAACAGCAGCAGCAACAACAACAGCAGCAACAACAGCAGCAACAACAACAGTAACCACAACTGCTTCAGCAATAATTAGGAGCGTCGACAATATTATGCATGCGTGCTAGCTCGTATACTAAATAGGATGGAAAGCGTTATAGCGTGTAGGGCGGCCATCACAATCCTTCCTTGTAAAAATACCTTTCATTCAAATAAATGTGTAATCGCTTCGCTCTGGTACATAGTTATACTTGTGATGTGAAACTTTTAAGGTCAATTGCAGCCACCGTTTTCGGTCGACGTACAATGCAATACGCTATTAGTTAGTTGGAATTACATACTAAGGAAGGCAACACGTGAAATCCAATAGATGGCGCTAGGACAAACCACCGATATAGGTGTTCGATCCGCCAAGGTGTAGATAGAGTTATCGGAACCTTGGCTAACGAAGATGATGTGGCAAAGAATAGTTTCCAAAATTGTCAACTTGCAAATTTCTTAACTTATGGCTATGGTGTGACTTTTTCAGCTATTATTTTTTACTATTTAAAGATATGTATATATTTGCTAAGTATGAGTTCGGGCTTGAGCTGTTCTTAAAACTGATGTCAGGCATGTATTCCTTCCATATATACTCTGCAGGACTCACCATACAAACATCATATTAAAAATTCAACAGAACATTTGTGAGTGCTCATGATCAATCCTTTATTTATCAGTATAGATGAAACCCGGATGTCAGCTTCTGTGTAGAGAAAAGTATATGAGCTGCGGGGTTTTATGGTCCAGCATGTATTTGAAACACGTGCTTTCAAAGGTGCTATTTTAGTAATGAGTGTTCCAAAATCAAGATTGTTAAAGGAATGATATTCTATTAATAAAACAATCTCTATATTTGTTCCCTTGTACGACTAGGATAGGCTCTTAACAGATTCTTTTTCCTAAAACATAACTGACATTATTAACCAATCCTGCCAAGCAAAACCCGTATACACTCAACCTTATGTTCACCCATTTCGAGGCTGGTTCCCATTTTTCCATACAATTAGTACCGTATGTCTTGCAGTATGTAGACAATACGAATAATCGGCTAGGAAAGATTTTGCCTCCCATAGCGGTAAACAAGTGGGTTCGGGGTAAAAACGGGTTGGATGACAACCATTGTCATTTTCATCAGCCTGTTTAGTACACAGTTTTGCAGAATTACCATCTAAGAAAAAGACTTGTGTTTACACTGTGAGCATCACGTGGTGTCAAAAATTACCTGAAAACGTGAAAACTGCAGGTATAAATTCGGGATTGGGGTATATGAACTTCTGCTATGAACTGCTATTGAATTATTTGGTCAAGTGAATAATATTCTTATCTTTGTTGCAAAAAAGGTATCCAAAAATATGATCCTCTTTGACCGCACTTGTGTATTTTTTTATGTTTATATATGTTTATATATATATATATATATATATATATATATATATATATATATATATATATAAAATTTCCCCTACCCCCTTATGAGTATATTAACTAACTTTTGACCACGTGCTGTACTGTTAGCAAAGGCCATTGAAAGGGAAATCAATGGATAGAGTTTCATTTAATGCACTACCGCTACACCGAGTCACCTTGCAAAACAGCTCTTATTCTAATCAGTTTTCGCGAATTATAGAATATATGAATCGAACAATCGCGTCTGAAAAATCGACATAAAGTATGTGATATTATGAATGGTGATAAACTCAATATAAGTGGACAAAATGCATTAAGAGAAATTAAAATCAATTTTAAATCTAGCAAAATAGTATGAATACAATGCTGTACTTTATACGATGATTTTAAGTGGAATATTTTTTTGTGGGCCCAGACATTAACTAGGCTTTACTAGAGATAACATCTAAAAGGTTAGCCGCATGCCGCCAGCTTTCTTTGTTATTGAAAGTTGACTAGAATTGTTTGCATGAGATCATAAAACGAGGCGCAAGGATAGAAATCTCGCATTTTTTGGCAAATTAATTCTGTTCGTTACAATATTTAATTGCCTATAAATATTTGATTTTCTGAAAGTGGGATTATGTGTGTGTGTGTGTGTGTGTGTGTGTGTGTGTGTGTGTGTGTGTGTCTGTGTGTGTGTCAGACAGACAGACAGAGACTGAGAGAGAGAGAGGGGGAATGATGGTGAAGCAGATTTGTATTCATTTCTTATACCACCAAAAGAAAGTGAAAAGAATCAGCCATAAGTGGTTTTTAAATAAAAGACGTTTATATATATATATATATATATATATATATATATATATATATATATATATATATATATATATATATATATATATATATATATATATATATATATATATATATATATATATATATATATATATATAATAGTGTGTGAATTCAGGCAGAAATTCTTCTTACATCACTCTCAAATCATTTGTACACCGCTCGCTTTAGAATAAACGTGCTTTCAATTTATGTCATCAATATGATTCTTTAAATCAAACGATTAAATTATCATAAATCGCTACATGAATAAATTATTTAACTGAACGAGAGAAGAAGATATTGTGGTTGGCTAGATGGATCAATGGGGGATTTGTGGAAGGGGTGTAGACGGGATTGGAATGGCAGGCGACATATACATGTATGTATGTATGTATGTATGTATGTATGTATGTATGTATGTATGTATGTATGTATGTATGTATGTATGTATTGATGTATGTATTGATGTATGTATTGATGTATTGATGTATGTATGTATTGACGTGTGTATTGATGTATTTTATGTTTTGTGACACAACAGCACAATCGTCACAAAAGAAAGCTGAGCAAAAACCAGTTAGCAAATATAGCTGAGTCAAACAGATTGCCAAAATCCCAACAAAGATAAACCCTTTCAACCAAAGAAAACATCCAACATGAAACAAACGATAGATGTTGCAAAACTCCCCCAAAGGCATACAAAGCAGAGATCAAAAGAAAGAATTAAATGGATTAGAAGATATCAATTAAAGATTTTAACGCGAGTTCTTAAACCAAACCTTAATACATGACCACTGACATATCAAACTGTATAAGAGATTATTCAGGAAAGTGTTCACTAATCGAAACCCTTTGGGCATATTCGATTCGGTGAAATGTGTAGATGTTTAGCACACAAGGCACTAACCATTCAAAGTAGGCAAATCGAGGTACATATCAAATTAATGTCCTGTTGCCTGAACGACATTTACCCTTAGTACGTCACTGTCTGTTCATTTGTCTCTTGTCATGTGATGAAAATTAACAACAATTCTCTCTTTACCAATAAGGCAAAGAGAATACTTTTCCCGCAATATTCGGAGTAAGACAATATATTTTGCTTCCGGCAGACATAGCTTTACTCGCATTACTTGACTATACGTTGTGTTGCGATTATCTTTAATTAAGCAAATGCGTTTACGACCAAATCAAATAAAATCAAATACAATTTTCAATATGCCTCCTTAAAACGATGGAAAACAATAAATTTTGTGTCAATCAATGACGCACTCCAATCTCAACTTCAATTTTAGCAGATTTAGTTTCAGATCAAGTAATTTACCATCTGCAATCATCCATTTTGGTTGCACTGCACAATACAAGCTGTCGCGTGTGTTACTTGATTCGAAAGTTCAATGTCTTCAAATATCCCGCATATTTAATAAAGTTTGTCCTTAGGCTATATAAAATTTCATCCTGTAAAATAAAACAAAACATATATCATGCGATTTTATCCTTAAAATTAAACTCGTGTCATTCTAGGCTGAGTCATCACAACAAATTCTACATCGATTAATCACTAACTTCACAAATCGAACATTATCTGTCCTTGCATCAATGTCATTCTTTTTTTTTGTCTAATTTGTTATGGGTTTTTTTTTTAAAGTTCAAAGGAAGACTTTTCCCCGTCGGAGACATAGATTACATCAAACACTCCAGTATCAGGCGACTGGATCACGAAAATATTTTACAAAAAAACTTAAACGGAGACTCGGTACTTCAAAAAGGAACAAGTTATGTCGTTTAAAGTATGTATGTATGTACGTATGTATGTATGTATGTATGTATGTATGTATGTATGTATGTATGTATGTATGTATGTATGTATGTATGTATGTATGTATGTGTGTGTGTGTGTGTGTGTGTGTGTGTGTGTGCCTGCATGAATGAGTGCGTGATTGTGTAGTAACAACAAAATCACCATCAACTCCACCACAAACAACATAAACAATAATAATAATAATAATAAAAGCAATAAGAAGAAGAATTCTGACATTATTATTATTATTATTATTATTATTATTAGTAGTAGTAGTAGTAGTAGTATGTTCATCATTATTATTCATATTATTATTCATATTATTATTATTCATATTATTATTATTATTATTATTATTATTATTATTATTATTATTATTATTATTATTATTGTATAATTCATTATTAAGTGACCAGACAGGTAGTAAGGACCATAACATGTCAATGCTACACGTTGTCGCGGTTCGGATATACGTTCTCGAAATATCCAGTCAGATAATGCCTTGTATAGCATTTGTACACGTGCATTTGATATCAACATTACGTGTACTCACTGCTTCAATCATGCGTGTTAGAACTAAAGCGGCTAGCTCTGAATGAAAATTATGAAGGAATATTTCGAATTCGCAAAATCCGTTTCCATTTCTTTCTTTAAAGGAACCAGTATTTGTAGTTTATTTCTGTAGGAGAGACAACCATACTTTAATTTGCTGAATTAAAAGGAGAACGGTCAATTTCACCAATGTTTCACATTTTATGTCAAGACATTAGATATTAAATACAGTGAATCTGGAGTAAGACTTACATCTGATCCAATCCGATCACTGGATTCTAGAGACTTAAATTTAAGCCCAGATTTTAAGTTATGTTTCTTAAATAAAGGTCAGACGTGGAAATCATACAACTCTTGAGTCTTGACCTTGAGTTTTAGCTGGAGCTTGTTTGTTTGTTTGTTTGATTAGGATTGTTAACGGCCGGGGTTCGAACCCATGATTTCCCGCTTCCGCGGCGGACACTCTAACCATTAGGCAACCGGAGCGGTTGAGCCGGAGCTTGAGCATCACATGGCTTTAGTTTGAAAATTCGTTTCTTATTGGTTGAGAGTGAAAACTCAGGCTCAAATTCAGAGTTCTAAAATATAAAGTATAAATTATTTTGCAGCCTTCGACTTTGTAAACCAAAACGAAAAACCATTGTAGTTCTACATGTATGGATAATCGTATTTTCAAATTTCCGTTCAATTTATATTTTACAAGTTTATATTTAAATCTGGTTTGCAACAATATTCTGTCGTAAGTTAGTTTTTCAATCTACAAACGTGAATAATTGAAAATTGTGTATGTGCCTGTGTTAGCAGCTTTGTCGTTTCATGGAACGAGCATTTTTCTAGCTACAGCTCTGCCCATTGCATGAAATGACCATCTATTGTACCAATTTCGTAAAATAATCAGCTTATGTGCTCATTTCGTAAAATTCTTTAACATTTAATGACATGAACAGTTATTGTACTCATTTCGTTATTATTACTTGTTAAAAAGCCAGAGGAATTAGTATTTTAATAGAATGAGAACCTCCTTAGCTACAGATCTGTTCATTTCATGAAATGACAACGGTACTTTAGAGAAGTGAAATGTCTTGCATACGTCATCAAAAGTTATAGATGAGTGGATTAACCTAAGCCTTTTGAATTGTTCCAATCCACGATTTCAACCACATTTCATCCGTTAAACCTTGTCCAATGTCATTAGCGCCAACCCTGACTTGAACAGTCTCATTCAAACAAACTTGTACACTGACGTAGATCACAAAAGTATATCGTGCCTGAGAGTAGGAATTTTTACCCTAAGAATGGTTAAAACCATATTAATGGGCAAGAATTAGGACTTATAAACGAAATAAGAGACAGGCTAAGAATATAATGTCTTCTTGCCCAGGGCCGGCCTTAGCCCGATTTGACCGATTTGGCCCAATCATGCCCTGCGCTCACAGGGATCCCGCACGATAGTAATTTTTTAAAATATATTTATAGAGAGAAATAATTTAAAAGCGATGGACGAAAATTTTAAGCTCAATATCATATAAAACTTGTTTAAAAGTTTATTTCCAAATGCCGTGCTCACAGGGGCGCCGCGCGTAAACCTAGTGGGTCTCTCCATAAGGCTCCAAATCGGGATTTACGTTTGTTAAGGCCGTTTTTTTTTTTTTTTGCCCTGGCGCCAGGTGACACTATTTGTATTTCCTTTATCTAAACCTGACAGGCATTATGATTGGAACAATCTCTCAGATAAAGTGGTGTGTGCACCACCAATGACAAAGTCTAAACATAAGTTGAATTCTCATTGGAACAAGATGTGAAAATAAGTGTGTTACTGACTGCTACTGTTGCGAACAAAAGAAGAAAACAAGAACGCGCAATCAAGAAATACAAACATACTTTTGAAATTAAAAAGACCATAGAAGCGTGAACTTAACATGGTCTATAATGCAGTACGCACCGACAATACGGAATGCCAAATAACTTACATCATTAGAGAGCTTTTTGTTGAGGACACTGACTGTATTATTGGCACGAGAGCTCTAAATATTTAGAATCAATTATCCATAATTTAAAGGAAGCAAATAATTTAAGTGTACTGAGAGTAAAGACTACACACAGGATAGATGACCAGGCACAAGATTGTAGAATTTCCGATTCTAGGCAGTGGTCCAGATTTCCGGATGTGCATATGCGGTATAAAAGTATGCACCTGCCTAAGAGCCGACTTAAAAATAAATAGCATCTGCCATAGCTATCAAATTATATGATAATGCAGACAAGTAATATTCTGTGACAATATGGAAGTGTAAGATAAATGCAGCTGCTTTATTTCCGAATGTGAATAACCTTTTAAATCTATTCGTCTGAGGTTTTCTGATCTTTTGCCCTTTATATAAAAAAATGTTCATAGTTTTAAAACACCTGTCTAAAGTCGGGCGTATTATGTTGTTTTTGTACGTCGATCTGTTCGCATCTAAATGTCAGTCCCATAACTTTGCCCAAGTGAAAACCGTCCTTAATAAGACCCCGTTGACATTCATGTGTCACGAAAACGAGGCAGTTCAGCAAACACTGTATAAAACAACAACCAATATCAATCACTGCAATGTAATGAAAATCAGCCCGTAAATGTGACACCACTAAGACCAAAATAAAAAAGACAGAAGAACCATGAAACAATATATACATAGTAGTAGTAAAGTAGCTTAATAATGCATACTTATTTAAATTTAACATTGAAAGTATGAATATGTACCAGATGGAAGCCTTTATAGGTGTATCGTAGTGAAAGGTATTCGTGCAAACAAGGACCGGCACTGGAAAATTGCTTATTTGCTAGTCAATTCATATTGTGTGCTCCCCTTATCTCCGTCATGTCATGTGAACCACTTAATTTTGGTTCGATATGGTGGCTTGCAGCGGCATCCAATGAAATTCACAGACCCGAAACACAAAAATATCTGCTCGATTGGACAATGTGTAGATAGGGCTATCACATCAGTACCTTGGCTAACGAAATTGTGTCCTCTAACTCCAAGCTAAGGTCACAATAAGGGAAAATTCAATGATGTAACTCGTATCCTTGTCCAGAGCAGGTCTTTAGAACCAATGGAGGAATTTTAATTAAACCACATTCAGTTATACACAATGGCTAAAAAGTTTGTTATGTACAATGGCCATGCCACCTGCCTCAAGGTCATGGATACAGCTAGAGAAATGTAATAATAATAGTACTTTTATCCTTGACACGGCATGACTTTTGAATGACTGAAAATGTTTTAAATAAACTTTTCAGATTGTATAAACGGTGTGTCGCATAACCCCTAGCCTCTAGATAAAAGATGCTCACCTGTTATAATTTTTAATTGTTGTTTTAATAGGGAAACGTGCACACAACGAGCTGTTTCATGCATCTGTCCACTGTATGCATGGCTTCTTGACCAACAATCGCCTGTAAGGCGAAATACCTTTCATCTAGCTCTGTCGCAACAGCTCTGGCGTTTCATACATCAACAAACCTACATTATTTTCACTTGTTCGTTCAATTCTTATTAACGGTCGACAGAGGACAAGACTCTACACTGGAAAAATGTTTTGATTTCATTTTGATTTGAAATGTTTGATTGATGTGAAGAGACTTAATGGTGCCACGCTTTCGTTTTCACATGAATTTGTTTTTAATAACAAAGACAAGAAATTTTTTTTAAAAAATAGTAATCTTCTAAGGCAGTTTTAGAATAATGTATATCTCATACTTTGAAAGAGGATGTTATCATTCAGCGCATCTCCGCTAGCCAAAGGTCATCGATCAACTTTGTTCCACATCGACGAGACTTGTCTAGCAAAGACGCTTCTGGCGTAAATCGTGATTGAAGAAATGGAAAATTTAGATCTTCTTATATTGTGAGATGAATAGTACCGGGTCAAAATTGCTTGCTTAAGTGGAAAAATTGCATATTTTAGTATAGTTAGATAAACCATTTGATTCCAGAGGACAAATCGTTCTGTTAATCGTATTAGCGTTGGACAGTTCAAAATCACCTGCAAATCACGTTACTATCCTTAACAACTCATCATTCAAGTGACTGAAGTCGGTCCAGATCTCTAAGAAATCGTCCCTAGATGGTACACTATCTGAGCGGACGAATCGAGCTCTGCCGAAATCTTTGTGTATCCCTAGATGCCACTGTCCGAGTGATTGAAACATCATCTGCCGAAACTGTTTTGGGGCTATACCCTCACCAAGTAATCAAAACAAGTTCTAACCAAAACGAGTGCTGTCAAATAAATGAGACATTTTACTAAGCACTGGAAGTGGAATGTTGTAGGACATAATTCATGGAATAAAGAAGTTGAATTTAATTTCATTGTTTTTATCGAGCCTATCAATATATAATTCATTTATATTTCCTCTCTTAGAAGAGACAACATATACATAAAAGCGTTGCATCTCTTGTATAGTTAAATGTAAATGCAATTGGTCCGTTCTCTGGGGAAATTCTTTGCAAATATTTAAGTTCTCTCTCTCTCTCTCTCTCTCTCTCTCTCTCTCTCTCTCTCTCTCTCTCTCTCTCTCTCTCTCTCTCTCTCTCTCTCTCCACTAATTAGGACAGCGGTAATATATAAATTATATGGAAAGTAGATCCACAACTTAGTCCTCAACAGACTTAGAATTATATATATATATATATATATATATATATATATATATATATATATATATATATATATATATATATATATATATATATATATATATACAGCGCCGAATTAAGCACCGTGGAGGTCCATAGGCAGTCAAACTTTTGGGGCCCCAGACCCACGGTCGCGGTCTCATGGGGACCCCTGGGGGCCCCTAATGGGGCCCATAAAAGTCGCGGGGCCCATAGGCAGTTGCCTACTCTGCCTAATGGGTAATCCGGGACTGTATATATATATATATATATATATATATATATATATATATATATATATATATATATATATATATATATATATATATATATATATATATATATATATATATATATATATATATATATATATATTGTGAAGTGCCAAAGTTTCGATCTATCTATCAATAAACCATTAGTTGTGGCCAGATAGCCATTAGTTAAATTTACGAGACATCGTGCAAGAGAGAGAGAGAGGGTTTTGTATAGTAGGATGTGGCCGTTGTACTAATTAACCGTATTTGTTCAGAGCTGACTGACCGACGGCGACCTTGTAAAGGTTCATCTTATCACGAAAATGGTAGAATTGAGAGAAAACAGAGATTATATTATTTAAAACCAAAGCATGTCATACTGACCATGACGTAAACGACTTTTAGAGGAAAGCGGTGGAAAATACATTTGATTCTGATTGGTCGCGGTTAAATAAGGGGGTGTTTTACACGAGAAATTTTTAGAACATAATATTTTACTAGCTAAATTAGAATTTAGTCTGATTTATTTCTGTGAGAGGAAAGAGGTGTAGAATTATTATTAGTAGGACTCCGGATCGTATTTTAGAGAAGTGCATACGTAAAACAACAGACCATGGGGAAAAACCCGCCAAAAACCATCGGTTGAGTGACACGCAAAAACACAAGGAAGGAAATAGCTTTTTTGCGAAGACGTGAAGACGGAAATAGAGACGCACACGTTAGAAAAAGAATTGAGAGGTGTATACATTGATACAGTGGACAAGTCTGAGTTCAACCGCAACACCCACGAGGGAAAAGTATCTCGAGAGACGGACTTCGAGGACAACATTGGATTGAGCAGAGAACGTGGTTCGAAGATAACAGGTTATGAAAATCGAACAAAGCATTGACTTCGACTGTGACACTCGATCCTATGATGATTTTTAACTATCAGTAATAGAACGGCTAACCCTTTGACAAGTGGGGCTTATACAATATTATACGAGTAACGCTTATGACCCGCGAGAATCTGATATATATATATATATATATATATATATATATATATATATATATATATATATATATATATATATATATATATATATATATATATATATATATATATATATATATATATATATTTAAGTTAACTCTCTCTCTCTCTCTCTCTCTCTCTCTCTCTCTCTCTCTCATTAGGACAGCGGTAATATATAAATTATATGGAAAGTAGATCCACAACTTAGTCCTCAACAGACTTAATATTATATATATATATATATATATATATATATATATATATATATATATATATATATATATATATATATATATAATTTTTTTTTGATTCCGTAATGCCATGAGCAGTGGGTTTTTTTAAATATACTTTATTGAAACAAAGGTGTGGCAAACTCGTTTTACATATATGTACTGAAATTATCCTCTGAAAAAACCTCCTAAAACTACATAGTTGTGGACCAAAATCTGTGATTTGCCCACTTATTATCGAATAGATACAGTAATTCTTATGGGTGATTGATAAACGATATTTATTGTCTCTGTACGTTCCATAAGATGCTCGCTGGACCATGTAACGCTATAGTATGACAGCCTTGCTCGCCGTGAATTTCCTCATTTCTACAGATAAATTTTAGACGAAAATTACACTTGTTAATACTAAAAGGTTTAAAAATAGTATACAATATTTATCATCACTTATAATGACAAATGTACAACCTACGTCTGAAAATATAAGTGGAATACTTTCATAACCAGACTGGTGGAAATTGTTATGTGTTATTGCAATGTCTTTTTAACGATTCCTTTCTATGATTTAATATCCATTATAAAGGTATCTTGTCCACGAGAATCATTACTAATTTGATATACTACTTGTAGGTGAATACTGGAGACACACACGAACGGATCTTAAATACCTAGACCATGCATGACATTCACCTAAGTTTGTATACCAAGATCTGCCACTACTTAATCGACAGATAGACCAGGGTCTAAAAGTATTTTTCAACGTGGTCTAATACGAATGTCACTCCAGTCCTCTAAATATGAAAAGAGCAAAAATCAAATGTAATAAGACGACTACAAACCTTGACAACATGAGCGCTCAATTATTATAAGTTGCTGCGCCAATTGTAATCTCAGAAACATAATTTATTGTAGTAAAGGCACACCCGTAGAATCCTGCACATACCGTTTTTTTTTTTTCAAAGTCAATGTGGATAATTTTCAGCAAAGCATTATAGATAACACAATATGAAATGTATTTCCAATTCATTACCAAATAACAATAGTACCCATAATACCTTGTAGAAAGTTACGGAGAATAACTTGTGTGTGATTATGATTTAACAATTTTTCAGTCATATCGCTAAGATGTCTGCAGTGAGGTAATTTTTAGTGATGTCTAACACTGGGGCATCATGCCGCAGACATGTAGCATGATGTCCCACCCATTCATAATTATCATGACACCAGTTCGACCAGTCCTAAAACTAACCTCTTAATGATGAGATCCAAGCGAGGCATCTGTTAGTATCATTTTTGCAAGTCTTTGGTATGACTCAACCGGGGATTGAACCCACGACCTCCTGCTTTTACGATGGAAGCTCTAACCACTAGGCCACCGGAGCGGTCGGAGAATAACTTGTAAAGATAGAGTCAAGTGGCGAACTCGCTTTCCCTATATGTAATGAAATTATGCTTCAGTTTTAGAATATGCAAAATTATTATATCTTATTTTAAAACAGAATAATTTAAGACGCTGTGAAAATTAGATGCTTAATCGTATCGACATGTATAATGCTTAATCGTCCTTTTCTGCATATCATAATTCCTAAAACTATCTCAAAATGCTATGCATTTGGTGTTAGCATGATGGTAAAACATTGTTTCACGTATACATCATCTAAGTGTACTTCAGATAATTTAGTTTTGTTTAAAATGAATAGCATTTTGTAATTCTGAATATTTTGAACTTTAAAATTATCCCTAATTAAACATGCCAGCCTCTCAAAAGCGTGCATGCCGCCTACAAGCTGCTGCACTTGAATCGCCATTCTTATCCTCTTTGGTAAATCAAAGACGTGCGCCGTTCATCTCTGTCAAATTAAAATAATATTTCACTGTTTGATGCTGGAAACATTGAGATCACTGCCGCCACTGCACTCCGATTCCGATCCCGTGCCGATTACGTTGCTCATTAACCGGGGCATGTGCTAGTACCCGCGTCGCCGAGCCCAATAGGCGTAAGTTCGTTCTTTCGTCTAAGCCCATCAACAGTAGTTAAGGCTGACACAGTCAGGCAGTGTACGATTTATGGTCAATAATTTGTGCTGCTGGTTCGAGGAGCAGCAGACGAACGTTTAAGCATCTTTCGGCTTATGTATAAGTCTCTCTCTCTCTCTCTCTCTCTCTCTCTCTCTCTCTCTCTCTCTCTCTCTCTCTATATATATATATATATATATATATATATATATATATATATATATATATATATGTGTGTGTGTGTGTGTGTGTGTGTGTGTGTTTGTGTTTGTGTGTAAATAAATGTTGCATTGCTTATTATACACTAAAAATTTACGTTTAAATATACAGCTTAGTTCACGTTCAGTCTTGGTGGGCACTCGTTTTACAAATCACTTGCAGTCATGTTTAGTCCTAATATACTGCCCTATAATATATATATAACAGAGTGATAAAAACAGCAACAAACCACGCTTTTGTCAGATTGAAACAAGAACTTTGAATTTATCTTATTTTTTTAAAACTTGAATTTCTCTCCCTAATTGTAAAATTTACATTATCAGAATTTACTTTAACAAAGGATAAGCTTTTTAGTTTTAATTTAAATATGTAACTGGTAAATATATTATATAAATATTATATAAATATATTGCTTTATTAGCTTCATGAAAACAGCTGACTAACTGTACAACTTCAAAGGACAACACACACAAACAGTGACGTCATTTCAGTTTTTGTCAGGGTGGTGCGATTCACGGGCTTATTAATTTTTTGTATGCAGGCTACAGCAATTTTACAGCACATGCAATTACACCCCTCCCCTGCCCTCGCTAAATCACATCCCTGCATACAACTTGCTTGATCTAGATTTCTGTCACATTGGACTAAATAGTCAATGAAACAGTTGTATTGCATAGCCATTTAATGGATTTTAAATAATATGTTAGTTATTTAATATTATGTAATATACATATTTAGCAAAGTACCTGTTATTGGTATAACCATGTCATACAGCATGTCATACAGCATATCAGTTCATATGTGCGTGCATTTGTAGGCGAATGTGGAAGATCACTTACATCTTTATTTGCGTTTCATGAAGATTTCACGTGTGTGTGTGTGTGTGTGTGTGTATGTGTGTGTAAAAGTCGTCATTCGTATAGTTTATCCCTTGCTAACAGTAACTAAAGTAAGTGTGAGTATAAAGGGATTAAAGCATGCAAACATTTGTAACTTGCAAATGAACCATGAACCTTTGATGTGAAATCATTATTCTTGTGTCATGTTTATCATTGTACTCGTGTTTATGGTACATTACTTTTACACACACACACACACGCGCGCGCGCGCGCGCGCGCGCAGACAGACAAACAGACAGACAGAAAACTGCGTGTACATTATGTAAATATTTCGATCTTTAATTGGAATAAAATCATATTCATATGTACGAAAAGAAAACTTTAAAAACTTGACTTGAATTCAACGACTCTAACATGTAATGTCTTTGTCCTTATTGTAACCCAGAATGAGGGGGGGGACAAATCTTGATTAATCCATTTTACCTGTCTAGCAAGTTTTAATTGTTTCGCAAATGACAGTCAAATGCTAAATCTTTTAGACTGATTACATTCTATGGTTCACGAAGAGGGAAAACCTTATTAATTTTCAGACAAACTATTTATCTTATTTTCATCTCCGGCTTTTAGGCGTGATAAATGTAAATATTATGACTCACTGAAGCTGATGATGCATTCACGAATGTGGGAATATTTAAGTTAATGCGCGTTTTTGTATTCACTAAGTTGGAAATGATGCAGATGTCATATTGTGTGGTATCGTATTATGTGTCAGGAAAATAAGCCACCATATTTATTTATTTAATTTTTTTAAATTTAAGTTATTTAACAATACTAATGGAGATTAACATATACGTGATTAAACCCGTTAAAGCACTTGGTATTTGAGAATGCGCACAAAACATCTTCCTGCCATCTTTGCGAGACATATAGTCTGATGTTAGGTTTCCTGTTCTATGTTGTTCTCTATTTATGTGAATAAATCGTGACATCAGACCAGTCTTTACATGTTCCAGAGTTGCATTTTGACGTTGTCATTCGCCAGGACACGATAATCAGGTTGTTACTTCAATAACCGGTTGTTCTGTTGGAAGTTGTACGACCTAAATTTATACATCTCGAATCTTTACCCACAGACAAATCGTCTCCAATGCACAAGATGCATCCCATCATAGATTTCAGATAGACCACTTAAAGAACAAACAGTCTGTAAATCAAACCAAAATCTTAACTTTTTTCTCAGGCAATTGCTGTTCTTTCATTTTGCTGCATTCTGTTGATTGTCTTGACTCTGTCCATCATATACAACGTTTCTGATTTTATCTGTGGGAGACTCATAAACAATACTTGTTTTCTCGAGGTACAATGACGCAGTTTTGTTTCAAAACAAATTTCGCATCATTGTTTTTTTCTGCTTTTTTTTAATGGCGCTGTCTAGCCATAACTGCAGTCTAGCACCCATCAAACCGTGCCTACATTTTAGACTCTCTCTCTCTCTCTCTCTCTCTCTCTCTCTCTCTCTCTCTCTCTCTCTCTCTCTCTCTCTCTCTCTCTCTCTCTCTCTCTCTCTCTCTCGTATGCTTGTATGAAAAAACATTCTAATAGATTTGGTCTCACAAAGACGAAGTAGTTTTACATTTTACTGTATTCACAGTATAAACCAATACCTTCTATTCCTCTTATTTAAAAATATGTGTTAATTCTAAAGAAAAACAAGACAAAATAGATTGCTTTGACTTTAAACTATATCCAAATACATATAAACGATGAAATAATCGCTTAATCTTTTGCGTGAAGAAATTAAAATTCGTCTTGAATGTTTAACAGCTTTGAGGCGTCAATGTTAAATTGTAGAGTGTCGTATTTACTCCACATCTGTTATGCCTGTCTGATTACAGGGTCGCTTATGAGTTTCGACGCCTTGTTTTCAATAATTTACTATTAACACCTTGCCACCAGTTAAGGATAGCTATATGATATCTTCGCCTTTCATGGTGAGGTGTTAGTTTGAGACAGTGGGAATTTCAATACAAGACCTTCGGTGAATCTCGGCGATATCCGACACCGGTCGCAGTGTCCTCGACGATATCCAACACCTGTCGTCGATATCCGATGCCATTATGCAGCTGGATAAACACGCGGCATTTTGTCGCCATCTCGACTGGTATGGGCACGTGTTTTGGAGTTTCATTTTCTGGCAAGATTAATAATAATAGGCGAATGATAAGACTGCTATTATAAATATAATTAAGTGAGGGAAGCATTACTGATAGTTTGCAGAACAAAGCGAAATAAATATCCAGCATTTAGCAGCGTTTCAGGTGTTCTTTACATCGCAGTGCTGACCAAACAAACAATATTTGTTTTACGGACAAAAACTGACTAAACTGTGAACAGCAATGCAGTTGGTTTTGGTATACCTCATGCGCGACGCGTACACATAGCTACACACACACACACACACACACACACACACACACACAACCACCACCACCACCAACACCACCACAGTTGTCAAAATGATTTTGTTTGATGAAAGTAGAAGATATTTGAAAGAATCATGTATTTATTTGAAAGCAAACTCACTCCATTTAAGGAAGAAAACTCCATGCCCCCAAATACCGGAGCTTAAAACATTATGATCAGCAGAACAAAGAATTAAGTACATACATTATATTAGCAGAATAACAAATATATTGCTTTAAAACGAAATGAAAATACGGTTCGAAAAAGATCATAGCCTCCCCCTCGCAAAAAAATTAAGCACTGATTATGTCTCAGGAAAAGCATTACGTAACGTAAAGTTGAGAGTAATAATGCCGTCATTACGTAACGTAAAGTTGAGAGTAATAATGCCGTCAAGAATCTTCTTGGTATACGTTTATATACGCGTTTTTGCAACCTCACATTTTCATACTTGAGTTCCAGGTAATTCTATTTCTGATAACTTAATTTGAATCTCGTTTTCATTTCATAAATACTTTGTTACAAATCTTAATTTTTTAAAAATAATGTATGTTATAAAATAGTGTACTTTTAGTTAATGCAAGATCATAGTTCTACATTACTCGTGTTGCCCCGGATGAATTACTGTTTCGGTTAATAGCGTGGATTCTAGACACTTCTAACCTTGTGATACACGCTCTCACTTAAATATAGTCATAACTAGTACATCCAGAACTTCCACTTTCAGGACTCACTAAATATATACTTCTCCAAATATCACTAGACCCGTTAGACCATGACTACTCACTAAATATATACTTCTCCAAATATCACTAGACCCGTTAGACCATGACTACTCACTAAATATATACTTCTCCAAATATCACTAGACCCGTTAGACCATGACTACTCACTAAATATATACTTCTCCAAATATCACTAGACCCGTTAGACCATGAATACTCACTAAATATACGCTTCTCCAAATATCACTAGACCCGTTAGACCATGACTACTCACTAAATCTACACTTCTCCAAACATCACTAGACCAGTTAGACCATGACTACTCACTAAATCTACACTTCTCCAAACATCACTAGACCCGTTAGACCATGACTACTCACTAAATCTACACTTCTCCAAATATCACTAGACCCGTTAGACCATGACTACTCACTAAATCTACACTTCTCCAAATATTACTAGACCCGTTAGACCATGACTACTCACTAAATCTACACTTCTCCAAATATCACTAGACCCGTTGGACCATGACTACTCACTAAATCTACACTTCTCCAAATATTACTAGACCCGTTAGACCATGACTACTCACTAAATCTACACTTCTCCAAATATTACTAGACCCGTTAGACCATGACTACTCACTAAATCTACACTTCTCCAAATATTACTAGACCCGTTAGACCATGACTACTAACTAAATCTACACTTCTCCAAATATTACTAGACCCGTTAGACCATGACTACTCACTAAATCTACACTTCTCCAAATATCACTAGACCAGTTGGACCATGACTACTCACTAAATCTACACTTCTCCAAACATCACTAGACCCATTAGACCATGACTATGAATGAAGCTGGTTCGTTTGAAAATGAGTGCAACAAACTCCAAATCTTAGTATACCAGTTAAGCTGATATAACTTTTACAGTCATAGCAAATGAGGACACTTGGTCCACACCTATGGAAAGTAACGACAGATCAACATACTCTCTCTCTCTCTCTCTCTCTCTCTCTCTCTCTCTCTCTCTCTCTCTCTCTCTCTCTCAAACACACAGACACACACATATGCACGTCGCGAATGAATATTAGTGACATGAGTATGCGTTATCAAGGTTCCAACATTCGACTTTAAGGCTCCACTGGGGGTTAAACTGAACCATGTCACTGAACCAAGAAACCTACCAGAATAACACCCCAAAAAGCGTCATGGGCATCCAGAACTTTAGAGATACTTTTACCTGAGATTAACAAAATGATATTGAGCGTAGTTGATTCAGCTCTTTACTAAAATATAGACAATTAGAAACACAATTAGACTTAACGGTCATTGCAAACGGCTATGGATGTGCAATATATGCTATATATTCTACATGAGAATGATAAAGAATTCTCAACAAATACGGTCGTATTTAGTTGAGATCATAAATTACTTAAATTTTGTTACATTTGTAGAGGTTCCTCTAAAGTATTAAAATGATCCTTGATACCCGACTATCCTACGATAATGGAGGTCTGTAACAGCATGATATATTAGACAAATATGAATTATAAATAATTCGAGAATTATTCATCTTTTAGACTGATTTACTTGTTATATACGCAGTTTGCACCAGTCTAGCTAGTATTGCACAGATTTAGATTTAAACTTAATAGCTGACTACTGCATGTTTTCCCAACCCCCAAACAAAATAATAATAATAATAATAATAATAATAATAATAATAATAATAATAATAATAAGAAGAAGAAGAAGAAGAAGAAGAAGAAGAAGGCGCCGTAGGGCTCTACTGTGTGCAGCCAATTCAAAATTAGTGTTTGATAATTGTCTTTATATTCTTCTTGGCATGTTATTGCTTTTATTTGTCCAAGCAATATACTGGAATGTGTATATAATTCTTTATATTTTAAGTAATATAGTATGGTCGTTTCGATCCAGTAAATGTTTAATTTTGATTTTTAATGTGCTCAGCTCCAAAATGTACATGTTCCGAATGAACATGGTGTCTTTACAAGAGAAGTGAACACATAAAAAATACGTGTAATATAGATTTTTTTTTTAATATTTTGATTTCCAAACCTGGTTACCTCTTTCCTCATCTCTCTGGCCGAGCATTTTTATGTTTGTTTCTATTTTTATTTTGAAAGATACTCAGAGCACAACAATATGAAGAAAAAGAAAAACAAATGTATTAAATAATGCATAATCTTTCCGTAGACTGTGTTTCGTTCATGAAAACGCTTCATGTTGGCAGGGAGAAGATCGAGGTCTCAGATTTCTCATTTCAAATTACAGTTACGATGATTCCTTTGACTGGAGACCTTTCTTTCTGACTTGCGTGACTTTAGTGTATAACATACCGTCAGATTCTTTCATCTAGAAAATGGTAAACGCATCAAAAATAGTAAAATTAATAGACCTTGTCATTCTGCAAGAAAAAAAGGGTTCATGTTTCCGATTTTCAATAATCACAATTTAACTCAACATTTTCCAAAATTTTACAGATTCCTGATGAAGTGAAGGATGTCAATTTCTAAATTTTATGTGCTGGTATTCCTAATCTCGTGTCCCATTTCTTACATAGGAGTGACCTTGAGCCTGTGCAATGTTTGATGGTGAGCCATTTCACCTGAGGCAAACCAGTGTACATGGAAAGAGAAGAGTTATTTTCTTTGCTTGTCGCAGATGTCCGAGATATGACATTTTACGGGGGCAATAAATTGTATGAACTTATAAAAGTCAGATGCCGCTCGGAAATCAAAGTGAAGGAAGGGCAGGTTCATGATTTTTTTCTTTCTGTTGATTTTCAAACGTCAGGACTTGCAAAACCTCTACATGCGGAAACAAGCAGAACAAAACATTAAATACTAGCCTTGAGTCACGTCATACGTGTTCCCTATGTGCCTCTATTTCTTATATATGATACAAAGACTGACGTATCTTCTTTGACATATATTATCAAAGATCCTCAACTAATTTTTATCACATTACTTAACAGCTGGGAACAGTCAGTGTTTAGCAGAGTATGTGTCTGTTGTGTGCAAGGAGTAATTCACTGAGTAGACATTTGACATCGCCCCAAATATGTATGTATGTATGTATGTATGTATGTATGTATGTATGTATGTATGTATGTATGTATGTATGTATGTATGTATGTATGTATGTATGTATGTATGTATGTATGTGACAAATTCATTTCAAACCCACTAGAGCTTGTCTAGAAGTAATTGTTTTTCATCTAGATGATACAAGTACATGTATACTGGTCCCCCTTTGTGATTATGTACTATAAAAAAATGGGGGGGGTCTGCTAATATTATAATGTAACCGTGCTATTTTTAAGCAAAAGAATATTTCATGTCATTATATTTTGTCATAGAAAATAACCTTTTATGAAAATAAATAAATGAAATATTTCTACCCAATTTATGGCTTCCACGAGTCAGAGAAACGTGTATGGAATGTAATCGAGTTAAAAGAGGAAAATATTCATGACAGACTAGAAGACTGAGAACGTGTGGAACATATTAAGAACCCCATTATGTTACCTTAATTTGATATTCTTTTGTAGATAAATTGACTAGAGACCGAATTACATCAACTTGTAGTCACATTCCGTGGGAAAACAAGGAACACAAGTATTTACGACCTCCGTGGGGAAACAAGGGATGCGAGGATCTACATGCGCTATATGACTCAAAGGACGCACAGTCATCGCCTGAAAAATTACCCGTTTTTATAAATACAAAAGAAAATACAAACTGTGTAGTTACGTATTTATTTACAGTTTTTTTTATAGTTAAAATTTTTACCGACTACTTATTTAAATATTCTGTCTCTGTTTTCTTTTTCACTTTGCACAGAATTTTGTTTTCATTGATATATAATACAACGAAATATAATGCAGCAACACTTATGTGTACTCACTAGAATTTGAGAACGAAAAAGTCTCCTGACATGCTCGATGATACATTCTTTATCGCAAAATATTCCCAAGTCTCCAGCTTTCACATCTTAAACATGTCAACAAATGAAATCATACCGGTACAAAACCTAGTCAAAAAACGTCTCCAAATATCTATAATTAAAATCTACAAAACCATTTTCTTGAAAGAAAATAATAAATGGGACTTGGAGAGACCTAACACGTTCTCACATCAAAAAGGCATTAATTATAAACATTTTTAGATAAGCTTGGGTTTTGATATAGCATATGCCGTGCATGCATATGATAAAATCGAGGCCATGACCCGGTCGTTAATAAAATTCAGACGAGTCAGGTACATAATACGAAATATAATATTTTAAAAATATTTTGGTGGATTCAACGTCACTCGGTGTCATGTACAGTTTATAACATATATTGCATTCTAAGAGGACAATATTTGTTGGGATTTTCTTCGAATGGGTGGTGACGTTTAAATTAAAACTACAATATATGTGTATTGCTCTTTGTTAGAAACTAATAATGGTCACGATAATGTTTTGTCCATTTTTAATTATCTGTTTAGCAATGATATTAGTAAAATTAAAATTTCAAAGTTAGTGTTATAGTTATTTCAGACTTCTTCATTATCTTATTATTAATCATGTTCTTATATCTTTTCGATGTAATGATAGAAAATAAAATTGGAGATGTAATTTTAATCTTATTCTACAATGAATGCTATGTTAATGCAGTCAATATTTTAATGATGATTTGTTATCACTAAGGCTGCCAATTAAGTGAGGGCATGCGTTTCACAGAACTTGAACAAACTTGTTTTGATCATAAATGCAGTGGTGGGATGAAAACGCGTTTTCTATAAATAATCATCACATTAAACATAAATACAGATTATGATTATCTGTCTTAGTTTTATAATCAGGAACGAAGCCTGATAATGTAGGTGCACATGGCTTTTGTTGTCAACCACAATCAGTTCAATACCAAGTGACTTATATGTTTAAGGGGATGACCATTTAATTTCTAGGAAGGAAAGATGGGATTGGGTGGGGGAGCTCGGATTGTTTTAAGAACAACAAAATTCCGGCTAAAAAAAATAGCTTCAAATTTGCGCAGAAAAATAACTATGATATCTCTCAAATATAGTTGAAAATAAGAATAATTCTCTGGAGTTTAAAGAAAACAAAATATTCTGACTGAAAAAAAAAAACAATCCATGTACAACACACCCTCCCCAAAAAGTTGAAATGGTTCATCCCTTGGTTTCTGCACGTGTTGAAGACAATGCTCTGCAAGGTGATCCTTCACATTCAAAGTGGCACAAGGCAAATGGATGATAAGTTACCAGACGAAAGAGATAATTTATTGACGAGGATTACATGGCAATTAAACGCTTGGTAGTTATTTGCTATACTTAGTACAATATGGAGATACAGGGAAAGAGACAATGTTCTAAATATACAACAGTCGCAGGAGCATGGATAGAGACGTGTAGATGCGTTTTGTACTTCCCAAAACATGTTTCGTTTCTTTTCCCGGCTCCAGTTCGTGCAAAGATCTTATTATATATAGTACATATTGCCCATCTAAGGTTAACGATTTCTTCCGGATTTTCCAATTTGATCCTTCCCAATGACCATTCAATCAATGGCAGCAACTTAGCCGTAAAAGTTCCGTTACAAAGAATGCATGCATGCATGCATGCATGCATGCATGTATGTATGTATGTATGTATGTATGTATGTATGTATGTATGTATGTATGTATGTATGTATGTATGTATGTATGTATGCACGCGTGCGTGCGTATGTATGTATGTATGTATGTATGTATGTATGTATGTATGTATGTATGTATGTATGTATGTATGTATGTATGTATGCACGCGTGCGTGCGTATGTATGTATGTATGTATGTATGTATGTATGTATGTATGTATGTATGTATGTATGTATGTATGTATGCACGCGTGCGTATGTATGTATGTATGTATGTATGTATGTATGTATGTATGTATGTATGTATGTATGTATGTATGTATGCATGTATGTATGTATGTATGTATGTATGTATGTATGTGTGTGTGTGTGTGTGTGTGTGTGTGTGTGTGTGTGTGTATGTGTGTGTGTGTGTGTGTGTGTGTGCATTACTGACTAACTTTCCTCTTCTACAGACATTACATCAGATTGTATCAGATTTATCAAATTCAAGATAATACAAAGTCATAAAATACAAAAAAAGACAAAAATACAATAGTGATACTGTGACAGCTAACGACATATCACACTACAATACAATAGTGATACTGTGACAGCTAACGAAATATCACACTACAATACAATAGTGATACTGTGACAGCTAACGAAATATCACACTACAATACAATAGTGATACTGTGACAGCTAACGAAATACCTGACATTATGCAAATCTTGATTCAAAACTAACTAGCATTTGTCTTAGTATGTCACTAATCTTATAACAATTTGCTTAATGAGGATACTATTTCGAAAATGGTAATACGTCTAAATTGTTATATACTTAACAATGACTTTAAAATAATAACAAGAAGAAAGTAAAATTTCACATACATATACATATATACAAACGTTTACATACATACATATACACACATACATACACACACACATCTCCAGACACACATACAGAACTATATATGCGCATCAACATAGATACCCATACACACCTACATATACACACGCATACATATATACACGTACATACACATATTTGCACATCTAGACAAGCATACACACACGCACGCACGCACGCACGCACGCACGCACGCACGCACACACACACACACACACACACACACACACACACACACACACACACACATACATACATACATACATACATACATACATACATACATACATACATACATACATACATACATACATACATACATAAGAAGTATGCCGGCATACTTCTAAAATACAACTTAAAACCAAACGATGCGATAAAGGAAGCCTGAGATAAAGGTAAAGACCTGTTAAACTCTTTCTATCTTACTGATATCAGAGATGGAGCAATGAACCCTTTTACAAGTCACAAATTTCAATATAGACGAACTTATGTTATGTCAGGGATATGCAGTGCGATGTATGCAAGCTTTCGATAAATATTCGCCTACGGAGGCAACACGTTGTACTTTAGAACTCTGGTCAGTGGAATCATACATAGATAAAATGAAATTGTTCTTTTTAAACCGATTGGGTAAGGGCAAGTGGACTTTAATCTGGGAAAAGATGTTCATTATGCGCTTATGTTATTATCTGACCAACCCGCTAAAACAGACGGGGTTTATACCAGATATTGACAGAATAACTAAGAAATATGGTATGGGAAGTGTCCTTTTAGACTTTGCAGTAAGAGTACAAACAGAAGAAAAATTGTTTGGAATCGGCATATAATTGATATTATTCAAAATCATGAAGAAACTACATGGAGAGAAATTATGGAACTAAAGGAAGATTTAATTCACTTAATAAACATTCATTTGAACTTGAAACCAAGTAGTATATGGTTTCTTGGGCGTAAATCTCCATCCATGGTATGGCCTCTCTCTGAAACAGTGAAACTATATATATCACGCCTGTTGGTAAAATTATCATATGCAAACTGTGGAAATGAGACTGATGGCAGAGCGAAACGTCTTATTTTAGGTTGCGAAATGCTACTTGAAGAACGAAACGTTTTCTTTGAGAGAGTGATTGACACATTAGAGGTGAGAGACGGGGGTTAACTTATTCAATCAAGAAGACGAAATATTGTTGGAGACACTTCTTGGAAGCAGGGTTGACTGCATGTCGTCTATTGATGATGATATATGGGATAGACTTATGTTGGTGACGACAAACAGCATAGCTTCATTCTACAATAAAATGTATGCTCGACTATCAACCAACATGTCCTAACATTTCATCAACAATAACTAGTAAATCATCTTTAAAAAGGACCATCGTCTTGTTGTCAAATTAAACAAATTAAACACATTTAGTTGTATGACAGCTCAGGGAGATGTAAAGCTTTCTGGCTCATATAGAATCAGTTTTACCACAGATTGTCACCTCCAG